>CM042232.1:18355296-18447796 GCA_023566465.1 Cottus gobio | reverse complement strand
GGACAGTCTCCTCTCAGAGTCTACGGCTGGCCGCGGGGCCGCTAACGACCCCATGACCCCTGACCCTAGCAGAGGTCGGAGACGTAGTCAAAATCCTTGAAGTGGTCCTGTTCCTTGAGGGACAGGGTGCGGCGCTCGCGGGGCGGCGTGAGGGTGGGAGCCTCGGCTGTGAACTCCACGTCGAAGTTGCTGACGTCCTCTTTTCCTCCGATGGTCGGGACGAACGGGGGCGGGACCTTCCGCTGGAGGAGATCCTCCCAGGCGATATCCTAAACGACAGGTAGGTTTAGTTTCTCACCAACGGCACTCTGGGACATTGAGATAAAAAAACTGAACCCTCACCCTGAAGAACGGTTGTTTTTTCACATCTTCGGCGTCCTTTTCCCCAGAGCCCAGACGTCTTTCTGGATTCCTCCTCAGCAACTACAAACATCAAACAAGTCCCCACCTTTTACTCTTTGTGGTGTCAAGATCAGTGACTTCAAATGATTAAATAGAATATATTCAATATCAGTGTGTCAGTGGGCGGAGTCTGACCCGTCTCATGACGCCGATGGCTTCGGTTGAGAGGAAGCGAGGGTAGCGCACTTCGTCGTTCACTATGCTGTCGAAAACCTCCTCCTCATCGTCGCCTGGGAACGGAGACTGAAAGAAACCGACACGTTAGTTTGCATCGCATCACACATTGGACCTCTGTGACCTCCGTCTCCAAAAGCCTTGATTCAATTATATAGATGACCAACATTTCCAGACTATTAAAGAGTGGACGTCACAACGCCACCTCGGCTCGGCTCAGCCTGCACGACCTCGTGTTCCTTTAGGAGGAAGAGGGAAAGGATGCCAAAGCCCATCCGCCATTATTGACACCGCTGTAGCGATGCCAACCGGTACTCTGGTCTGGACCCGAAGTGGTGGAATGAACTGCTCATTGCAGAGTCCATCTCGACTCTAGGGCCGCCTCTATCCACTAAATGTATATCCATTAATCTATCCACTCTTTAACCAATAAATCAATTCATCCGAAAGACTAATTTTCCAGCCTTTATGTTCAGCCAAGCGAACCCCCTGCTGGCTGAGCGGTGGCCCTCTTCCTTTACATTGATCACATTGATTACAAATGATCTTTGCTAGACACACAATACACAACACCCCAGCTCCGTATTCTCACCTCACCGACCAACATCTCATAGACGAGCACCCCGAGCCCCCACCAGTCCACTGCTCGAGTGTACGATGTGTCTGTCAGCACCTCCGGGGCCAGAAACTCAGGAGTCCCACAGAATGTGCTGGTCCTGTCCCCATAACCCATGCCTCAAGAGGAAGAAGACAGTGTGAGTGTGGAGTAGATTTTAGGGTTGATGAAAGGGGGGCCGGCGTGACGAATAAGTAACAGACCCTCACCTTCTTTACAGAGACCAAAGTCAGCTATCTTCACAAAACCCTCCTTGTCCAGCAGCAGGTTGTCCAATTTAAGATCCCTGACAGAGAAAAAGGAAGTGGATTAATGTTGAATACCGAGGGAGTATTTGTTCATCCCTTTTGTACAGTGTGTGCAACTATCCAAGTACTTACCGATACACAATCTTATGGTCGTGAAGGAACTGCAGACCCAAGACCACACAAGCGGAGTAGAACCTGTCGGAATAACGATGAACAGAGAATTCAACATATAAACTCACACGGTGACGCTTCATACAGTAAACACATGGAGCATGGAGCTTTCCAAGAAGGCCCACTCATCACCTCTCTTTAACACACACACACACACACACACACACACACACACACACACACACACACACACACACACACACACACACACACACACCAGAACTCACACAGCGCGGGGCTCAGAAAAGACGTCGGCATGTATGTGCATCATGAGGTCCCCTCCTGCCGTGTACTCCATGACAAAGCACACATGTTCTGGCGTCTGGAAGCATGCAAACAGGTTGACCAGGAAAGGGTGGTGCGAGCCGTTGACCGTCTCAAAGATCCGCTTCTCGCACATCAGACTGGAGACAGACAGAGAGGGGAGGCGGGGTGCGTGAGACAGTGGTACCTGGGCGGGTTGAACGAGACCTGCTGGTTGAGGCCACCGAGCGCGGCGTCGCAAAACGCGGTTACCTTTCCACTTCATCCCTCGCCACGATGTCGCCCTTCTTCAGGGCTTTGATGGCGTAGAGGCTCCCTGTCCATTTGTACTCTGACAGCAACACCTGGAGAGATTCACATTTTTAGTCAGTAATTCTCAAAAAAAATAAAAAATGTGTCGGGTCGCAAATAGAATATTTGTTGACAGCCCTCATAACAACGTTAAAGTTGCGGGATGTACTCCTAAATAATGAGCTGAAAACCAGTCGTGTATTTGTCAACTTTCACACAAGTTGAAATACAAATAGCATTTAGACGAGAAGCACCAGTTGTGTTCATCTATGAGGAAGAAGGAAGTTTGAGCACCTTCCCAAAGTGGCCCCTGCCGAGCACTGCAACCAGTTTGAAGTCCTGGAGGCACAGAGGTCCTCTGCTGGGTCTGAGAGAGAGAGATTAAAGGCAGACTATAGAGACGCCATGCAACAAAATAACAGGTCATATTAAAATGTGTAAAAACCTACATAGCAGCCAGGTTGTGAATAATGTTCAGCATGTGACTCTAATCGGCATCACACACACATCACGCATTTCATATGCAGTAAAAAGAGGTTACAACACAGGACCATATGGTGTGGGGGTGTGTTCCTGGTGTCAAGCTGTGTTGGCCATAGTGCAAAAAGATATGCTCAGGTGTGGTTTGTGTGTGTGTGTGTGTGAGACAGAGAGGTGGGTCCCCCTTTGAGTTTGCACCTGCGCAAAGAGTTCTTGGACAGCGATCTGGTTGGCGGCTCGTGAACTGGGACATCCGACGCAGACGGGGGGTCAATGACCGGCGTCTGTTCCTGTGGAACACCGGAGAGACGAGGAAGAAGACGGGGACAAATGAGAATGTGCCAGTACAATGAGTGCATGTGGGAGGGAAAAAAGAAAGATGACGGCTGACATCTGTAACGACCTTCAGTCACAGCGGACAAACGGGACCGTGAGCCGTTGACGCTCATCGCGACCGGTTGCCAGATCCCCTGCTGGCCGACAGTCTCACTCCTCCCCTCTTCCTGACAACTCCGCCCCTTGCTCACTACTAATTAGTTCTCTAAAAACATCAGAGTAATTAATCCCATAATACTTCATCCCCATTGAACACACCATCTGCCGCAGGCCCTCTACTCCTCTGACTCTCTGTGCTCGTCTAATTCTGCCGCTCCGGTCTCCAAAATGCAAGTTGGCTTTATTGTGTGATTGTAACTTAGCAACTAAGCATCGCCAAAGCATGTTGCACGAGGTCCGCAATACTCACTTAATCATTCAGGATGTAAGAAAAAATAAATATACATATATATATATATATATTTATATATATTATAAATATATTATTGTTCGTACATCAATTGGACACGCAAGTTTTCCAAAACGTTATTTTGTTGTGGTTAAAAATTTGGAACAACCTTTGGATATTTTGGAAAAGGAATTAAAAGAGTTTGTTTGATATTTAATCAGAGCATCCTCTTTGGTAATTGTTTCGGTATTTGTGTGTGTAAGTTGCGCTTTTATGTATCCTCAAAATGTGTTTTAAATGAGGGAAAGTCTATATATGCATATGCATCAGGACTAACAAGTGCACAGAGGAACTGAAAATACACACTTTGGAAGTTTAAAAATGTTTAAAAATAATCTAATATAAACATGAGACATTATCATCAGGATGGCATTTCTGCATTTGTTTAGAGCAGTTCACTGTAGAAGTAAAAGCTACTTTTAACATCAAATAGGTTTTGTTCTGTGTAAAGTTAAGGGCAATAAGCTGGAGCTTCGCCCGACACAGTTTAGGTCGGTAGAAAAAAAACATTATGTTATAACTTATTTTCTGTTATCTTTTTTTCTTTTTCTCAAGATTACCTCCTCCCCTCGTCTTTCTTTTTCTCTCTTTCTATCTTCCTGCTATCTCACCAGTCCTCTCTCACACATTATCACCCTCTCCAGTTTGTGTTCCTCACACTGGAAAACTAAGGTGGATTTGGCCTTGATTTGATTAAAGCTCCCCCATCCAATTACGTCTCATTAAAGCCGTCGCCCTGAGTCTTCAGTTCTCCATTTCTCTAATCATTCATCCTCTGCTTGGCATGCCCGTCTTAGGTTTCACTGCAGCACACAGTGCAGCCGCCTGTGACTGGAGCACTGTCGCCGAGCCAAAGGCTGCAGGTAGGAAGTGAGCAGAATAGTAACACGATAATGTTACGATGCCCATCTTTTCCACGGTCTGGAAATCCTCCTTCCTCTTTGGCCTCCGTCTCTCTGACTCACCAAGGGAGCGGCGGCGTCCACCACATCTCTCCGGGTTTCAGCTTTGGGTGAAGAGTCGCTGCCCAGATTCAGCTTCTCCACTGAGATTTCTCTACACACACATACACACACACACACACACACACACACACACACACACACACACACACACACACACACACACACACACACACACACACACACACACACACACACACACACACACACACACACACACACACACACACACACACACACACACACACACACACACACACACACACACACACACACACACACACACACGCACACACGCACACACGCACACACGCACACGCACACACAAAAGAAAAAAACAGATTTTCTGTTGTAGATGATTGTGAATGTTCAGATGATTGACCTTTTCCCAAAAACTGAAATAGTTCACTCATGTCATGAGGTTCATGGATATAATAACAAAAATAAATTCATGTCTCTTAACGTGTCTTCACTGAATTATGCAAGAAGCAATGGCTCAGATAACAAAAGGTACCGTTCATTAAGGCCAAACAACAGATTTGACAAACAATTATGATTAATTAGATCTTTATCATACATTGTATCACTTATTGTATCACTTGAACAATGTCATTAGAAGATAACGTTCAGCACCAAACTTGTTGAGTCCTTTTTGCATAATTTCTGAGCTTCATGACTCCTTTCTCACCAGAAAGTTGTGCCTGAATGTATAATTTTAAACGCTTAAAATATAAAATATATGAATTAAAAAGCATGTTTTCAAGGCATACTGGTTACCCACCCTGTGCCCTGTGTGAGTGTGTTGCCTGTGAAACTGGGAGTGTAGGCAGGTGTGTTGCTTCCACTGGGGATGGCGTTCCTCAGCAGGCGGACCCAGGTAGCGATGTCCACGTTCATCTGGCGAGCACGCAGGAAGGCTTTACCTGAAACGCCCAGAGTGGAATGTAAGTCCGTGAAAAACCATCGAAAACATCTGTTTGCCTCTCACCACGTTCTGTATTTACGAGGAAGAGGAAATTAAAGATAATCCATTCATGCTAACTTCAGCATCTGATGGAGGAAGTCTCCTGCTGAGCTTGCATTTCCTGTAAATGTTTATAATCCCAGTTCCAGAAAATACCACAAGCCATTAACCCTTTATCTGCTGCCGCGTCTCAACCCATTTGGCCTGGAACTCCTTTAAGCAAGGCAGGCCCCGCTTCTTCGTTTGGAACGAGCAAAAACACTGTTTAGGTTGTTGAATTCTCCCAACAGGCTGGAAATAACTCACAATCTCAAACAAAAATGAAAGAGAAACTATAATGATGAAACATATTATTCTCACTGCTTGTTGAAATGCTTCTACCTGACCTCGAGGTTGGGAAAAAAGGATCTATATTTCACTAATATTTTGTTTTTACTGAACATTCATTTGGCTTTCAGGAGATATTTTGGTTGCAGTGAACTGATAAAGCAGTAGTATTAGACATTTGTGTGAAATCTTATTCAGTCAGTCATATTCAGCACATTAATTCTTGAGTTAAGACCAAAAATGTGTTTAGTGACCTTGATCTTTGACCTCCAAAATCAGTTAAACAGAAAATGTGGATTTTGATGTTTCTATCGCTTTACGAGTGAAGGGACACTCTATATTTCAGTTCAGTGAGTGTACTTGAACTCACCGTGCTGCTTAGAGAAGACTTTCTTCTGCCTCTGGAGTCTTCGGCCTCTCTCTATCACAGGGTTGAAGAAGATCACCTGAAGCAGAAACAATATCTTGAAGCACCAACCATGCATCTACAGTGAGCGTCTGAGGCTGCACCTGTGAGTCTCATGCACACACAGGCTATAAGGAGCTGTGGAGGCTGATATCTATCAGACTTAACCTGTCATATGTATGTGTGTGTGTGTGTGTGTCCTGTACCTCAGCCAGCAGCAGCCCCTGTGGCTCCAGTTCCAGCTGGACTCGGTGCCTTTGGTTGTCCAGGAACTCCTCCAGCTTCAGGTACTTCAGAGCGCACAGGGAGCGGTAATCCCTCCAGTACACTGCAATCTCCATCTCCCTGGACTAATCGCACACAAAAACACAAACAAGAGGATGTAACGTGGAAGTTTGAGTTTTCGGTTGAATCACAGTGTTACGGAGCGATTACTGTTACTCACTCTCTCCAGCTCCACAATGAACGTCTGGTCCCAGGTCTGCTCTCCTACGGTCTTCCACACTGTCTGACCCACCACTGTGTTCTCCAGCTTCAGCACAGCGCTCACCTCCGCTGTAAAGGACACACACAGGATCTGTTTAACGGCACGTATTCATTGTACACTGTGAACATCCGTAGGAAACAAGGAACCAAGAGAAGCACTCACTAGAGAGCTCGTCGTTCTTGCCGGGGATCTTCAGGCTCATGCTGCTGGTGCTGCGGCTGTAGAGGCCACTCAGTTTGAAGGAGGGGCGACCGTCTCCCAGTGAGTAAGAGGGAAGAACCAGCGGGGTCCCTCTGCTGCGCCCTGGAACGACCTCCAGCAGCCCCACACAGCCCAGAAGGTGCACCTGAAGAGTACCTGGAAGAAAAAATATATATATTGATGAAGATCAGTGCTGGAAAAACTGACTCCATGGATGTAAAAGTTCAAACTAATTCCCTTTTCCAACAGTACAGTGTCTGTGCCTACCTGTGAGTGGGGATGGTTTGCTCATGGTGCTGTACTGGTTGTGGACGTAGGGAGTGCTGTGGCGGGAGCTGAAGGCCGAGGAGGTGGTCAGCACCAGCTCCTCCTTGATCAGGCAGGCCTTGGGATGGTCCTCGGGCAGCTCCTGCAGCCTCTGCTCCAGAGAGCACCTGAGCAGGTCCAGGCGCTGGGACGACTCGCTCAGACCACACTGAGCCTGCAGACATCATTCAAGGTTTCACTAAGTGCTAGTAGTAGTCCCCGCTACTCGGGGTGACCCCAAACAGTCAACTCTTTGATCTACAGTGTCGGACGGCCGCAGTGACGGAAAATGGGTTAGGGTTCATCATTCAGGAATAACAACGTGGCTTTTTCTGCATGTATTGATCCGAGCACTGGCGTAAGATCGTAGCGCTATCAGGGAGGTAGATATATTTTTATTTATTAACAATGATGTTTTTGTCAGCTGATCCAACAGCTAAGCGATAGAAACACATTTATCATTAATGCTGTTTTTATCACTGTTCTATCGATACATAAAGCTTAAAGCGGATCAATAAGTAGAAGAGAAAAAAAGAGTGCATGATCTGTCGACCAATTGGATTTGACTATGTACATTTTCGGGGACACCCCTAGAAAATACAAACACACAATTCAAATGTGCTAATACGGAACAACAACTGAGCGTTTGAGATCGAATCGTTCATAATTACATTAATAATGTGTATTCTGGAAAAGTGGAGGAAAATGTTTTTACATGGATTATTTTAGAAAAAGTTCGACATTTTGGGACAGGCGCCTATTCGCTTTCTAGCATAGAGTTGGATGAGAAGAACTATTATCACGTCTTCAAGTACAAAGCTACAGCGGGCTAGCTTAGCTTAGTTTAGCACAAAGACTGGAATCAGGGGGAACAGCTAACCAGGGCCTGTTCCAAGTTAACAAAATCTGCACATTGACAACCAAGACATACTAATATGTATTAGCTAAACCGAATAAACACATACAAATATGGAATCATTACCAAAATGTAACTAACATGCAACCTGTGAAAATGATAAAAACGTGTACATTTACAGCGGTCTTTGTGTGCAGCTTCTTTGGTGTGTATCGACATGTACAGCATCTATCAGAGCCCGACACTGAGAAGAGTGACATCAGCGTGTTTGAATCGTGTCGGCGCTCTGACCTCAGCCATGGCCTTCTTGTCCTGGACCTTTCCCGCCCCCAGCAGTCGCAGCATGTTCTTGGCGCCCTCGGCCATGGCGTGCTCCACGCGGTAGTGATGCCACAGCTCCTCCACGCGCAGCTCCATCCCGCACATGTCCGGCTTACCTGGGACACAGTGCCAGGTTTAGCCGACGACACAGCGGTGTGCACGGGTGATGCAAGTTGATCACTGGCATTGTCAAGAGATGTATTAAAAAAAATGGTTCCATATTCGATCACAGTTATTGAGATGGTTTGTGTAGAAGGGTTTGCTTCTTTTCCTGTTTAGAGGAATGCTTGAAGGGCTCAAATATTCTCTCAAACGTGCAATACTTTTGCCCACATGGGTCAGCGTAGACGAGCTGTAAACACAACACCGCCCTTTAAGTTGATACCGTAGTGGACAGTGGGTTTTTAAAACACCAGTACTGGGTTCGATGCTGTGTTCATGAGTTCATATTTGTAAAACTACTCAACCTACAACCGCACTAGATACCGCTGCAGCAACGTGACATTAATTTCTCAAAGTTCAGCTGACGATCGAAGTGGAGGCGATTAGCCTTGAAGTCAGCGACGTTCCCGGAACACTTAAGGTGGGCTGACCTTTAAGGTGGACCAGCTATTCTCCTTTATGTGACAAGCCGCTCCTTGTTTGGAGTTTTTGTTCGTTTTTTTTCTATTTTCAATGTTTCTTTTAACGGTTTAATTCATATCACGATTTAAAGCAGGGGTGTCAAACTCATTTTCACCCCAGGCTACATCAGCATCATGGTCGCCCTCAAAGGGCTACTACCGAACATATTGTTAAATAACTGTCTTTGTATTGTTTATTCAAGTGTAAAAATATTGTACATGCATTTATATAAATGTAAAAATATATGTAAGCAAATTTCTCTGTTACTATGACATAAATCCTTTTGATTTAGGGTTAAGAATCCCACATTACTCAATGAAAGATCAAACTTAAAATAGAAGAAAATAACAAAGACAAAGATCAAACGCTCGTTATTATATTAACTTTGTTTAAAGCTTTTTTGATAAGGACATACAGTCCCCTCCAAAAGTATTGGAACGGTAAGGCAAATTCCTTTATTTCTGTTGTTCACTGAAGACATTTGGGTTTAAGATCAAAAGATGAGTATGAGACAAGAGTTCAGAATTTCAGCTTTTATTTCCTGGTATTCACATCTAGATGTGTTAAACAACTCACGACATACCGCCCTTTGTTTGAACCCACCCATTTTTCAAGTGAGCAAAAGTATTGGAACATGTGACTGACAGGTGTTTCTTGTTGCCCAGGTATTGCCTTTTAGGTTGATTGTCCAAACATTAAATAGCTCTGCATGACTAGTCTAAGTTTTCACCCTTAGTTCAAACCTATCGAGACTGCATTTCCTGTTAAAGAGGATAAACCAACATGAAGACCAGAGAGCTGTCTATGGGAGAAAAGCAAGCCATTGTCAAGCTGAGAAAAGAAGGAAAGTTGATCAGAGTCATTGGACAAACATTGGGCATAGCAAGCACAACAATTTGGAATGTCCTGAAAAAGAAAGAAACTACTGGTGTACTGAGTAACAGATGTCGAACAGGTCGGCCAAGGAAAACAACAGTAGTTGATGACAGAAGTATCGTGAGAGCTGTGAAGAAAACCCCCAAAACATCAGTAAGTGAAATCACCAACGACCTCCACAGTGCAGGGGTGAAGGTATCACAATCCACTGTTCGAAGAAGACTCAGAGAGCAGAAATATAGAGGCCACACCACAAGATGCAAACCACTCATCAGCAGTAAGAATCGGAAGGCCAGATTGGAATTTGCAAAGAAGTACAGAGATGAGCCGCAAAAGTTCTGGAACACAATCTTATGGACTGATGAGACCAAGATTAACCTCTACCAAAGTGATGGAAAGGCCAAAGTGTGGAGAAAGAAAGAAACTGCTTATGATCCGAAGCATACAAGCTCATCTGTGAAGCATGGTGGAGGTAATGTCATGGCTTGGGCGTGCATGGCTGCTTCTGGAACAGGCTCATTGATATTTATTGATGATGTAACTGATGATTGTAGCAGCAGAATGAATTCAGAAGTGTACAGAAACATTTTGTCTGCCAATTTACGGAGAAATGCATTGAAACTAATCGGGAGGAAGTTTATCATGCAGCAGGACAATGACCCAAAGCACACTGCCAACAAAACAAAGGACTTCATCAGAGGGAAAAAGTGGAAGGTTTTAGACTGGCCAAGTCAATCACCTGACCTTAACCCAATAGAGCATGCATTTCACCTCCTTAAGAGGAGACTGAAGGGAGAAACACCCCGAAACAAACAATAACTAAAAGAAGCTGCGGTAAAAGCCTGGAATAGCATCACAAATGAAGAATGCAACAGTTTGGTGATGTCGATGGGTCGCAGGCTTGGGGCAGTTATTGCAAGCAAGGGTTATGCCACCAAATATTAAATGTTATTTAAGATTATTTGTTCCAATACTTTTGCTCACTTGAAAAATGGGTGGGTTCAAACAAAGGGTGGTATGTCGTGAGTTGTTTAACACATCTAGATGTGAATACCAGGGAATAAAAGCTGAAATTCTGAACTCTTGTCTCATACTCATCTTTTGATCTTAAACCCAAATATCTTCAGTGAACAACAGAAATAAAGGAATTTGCCTTACCGTTCCAATACTTTTGGAGGGGACTGTAACTCTGGGCCAACAAATAATTGTGAGCTAATAAGAACATGCATGTGGTCTGGGGCAGTGGTTCTCTACTGGCTGCACCATCACCCCTGAATGACACCCGAGACATAAAGCGAGGAACATGTTCAACTTCTCAAATTGATTTAATGAAAAGATAGTTTGAGCCTGAGATGGTACAGAATCTCACATGCCAACACAAAAAAACTAGTTTGAAATATTCCCTTTTACAGTCAATTAAAAAACAAAAACTGCATCTTAAGGACACAAGGTAATACAACACACATAATAGTTTTATAACTTAAGCCTTTTTTAACAGACTCAGCAGTGCTTTCATGCACAAACATAATAAAAAGGTCGGGAATGAAGTGAGCTATCACAAATAGTCCGATGTATAAACTCACGCAATTAAAGTGTGTTGTGAACGCAGCACTGAGGAGTGTGAATAGACGCCACTCTGCTGCATTCAAAATTCCCTTCAAAATAAAAGCTCAGGATTTTTATATTGCCCATGCAAAGGCCCGCGACCGATGGAAAACGGGTCTACGACGGTGATTTCATGCCGTCGCGGGCCACATAAAATGACGTGGCAGGCCAGATTCGGCCCGCGGGCCTTGAGTTTGACACCACTGCTAAACTTTGAACATTTAATTATTAACAAACCCGACTGCAAACTACGGGGCCCTGTTCGTATCAGGAAAACACAACGTTGATTGTTAGAACGTCGGCAGCAGCATTGTGTTGCACATTGTTCCAGTCAGAACATGAGGATAATCTGATGACATTAACACATAATTTACAAGTCATTGTTAGAACTGTAATGGTATTATTAAGTACTCATATCGGTACCTAGTATGGGCAAGTACTGAAATATAAGAACAAAAGTGTTATCGGTGCATCTCTGAACCAAGACCAAGAGTAAAGTTGTGAGCCGGAAAATCTTACTGATGAGTGGAAAGCCTCATAGAATAAACGGGCTCTGCAGAGTCAAGTGACGATTCTCTGGTGGGTTTTACACAACACCTTTCAGTCAAGCGATCCCTTGTCAATATAAAAATGTGAATTCATAGCAGCTTCAAAAGCACAGAGCCGAAGTGGGGAAAATAAAAAGAGAATGGAGAGAAAACAAACTCTCACTAGAGGCTCGATCCTAGGCTGTTGTTTCCCTCCCTGCTCGTCCTCTCTTTCATCTCAGACTCCGTCCTTCACTCTGTCGTCATCTCGGCCCTTTCAGTCTCCCTCCCTTCCTGGCTCCCTGCATCGGCCCTGCTTCTTCTCTAACCTCTGCTAAATGAGCCATGGCTTTTAGTTGTTGGGCAACATCAAGGGGATGCAGGAACATCAATAAGGCTCTAACCTGGGAGAGCGAGAGGGCTGTAATGGAATATGTGCGTGTGCGTGTGCGTGCGCGTGTGTGTTGACTCGAAGACTTACACTGTGAAGTTCTGAAGCAGGAATCGATCCATTACCACCCACATCATAAAATATGCAGTGTTTATAAGTTTTTATAACAGGTGGGATGAAAGAGGAATCGGAAGATGAGAGCGAGGATAAAATAAAATAAGAAGAATAAAAGGGTGATAGATACTTTGGTTGTCCTCAGATTGCTCCGTGGCCTGCATGGCCTTTCGGATCTGCATGCGGATGATGTCGATCTTCGTCTTGCTGTCCTGCAGCATCTGCTGAGCTGTCTGGAGCAGCTTCTTGTCCTGTGGAGGGGGCAGAAGACACAGCAGGAAATCAGGTTGAGAGTAAAGGGATGAAATACGACACAATCTGCCGTGGACATTAAAGTGG
The DNA here is from genome assembly GCA_023566465.1 of Cottus gobio. Taxonomy (NCBI): domain Eukaryota; kingdom Metazoa; phylum Chordata; class Actinopteri; order Perciformes; family Cottidae; genus Cottus; species Cottus gobio. The sequence continues at coordinate 18,435,060 of CM042232.1, read as the reverse complement.
TCGCAGTGAGCGAGGGCTTGATGAATACCTTGGTACCTCCGTTGGCATAGATCGGAATCATGTTCTCTGCTCCTTGTTTGACCTTCAGCTCGATGTTTAGCTGCCGCTCCAAAGCTGCGATGCGCTGCTGGTTGGCCGTCGGCCGGTTGAGCGACCCCGGGGACCTGGGGGCATCTGGGAAGGAGGAGGTGTTGGATCAGAGGTCAGGTTACTGTTGGTGTAGCGCATAATGTTAAAGACCACTGATGTTTTAGCCCATGAACTACAACTCTTATCTACTGCCAAAGCCAACAATAGGTTTCTGAATTGATTTCCTGCCTTTGAGGGAGCCACTGGGTTCAGTGTATGCCAGTGTGGTGTAAAAGTCACTTGCTTGAGTTACCCATCATATTGAATGTTTAAACATTAATAGATTTGATCAATTAATTCCTATTCATGGTTTAGGATAGATTTGCACGGTGCTTCCCTGATCTTCCGTAGTTCACGGCAGGATTTCCGCCAGTTTTAAGTTTATTTTTACTCTGTTTGATAAAACTAAAATGAGTTATACAACTGGCAAACTGATTCCAGGGGAAACTGCGTAGGTTGTGTGTGTGTGTGTGTAACCGTAGCGAGTATGAGAAAGAAAGCGAGAGGATTAAAGTGAAAGCTAGCAATAACTTCGGTCCTGGTTCACTTAAGGTGGACTGACTTTTAAGGTGGACCAGCTATTCTCATGTTAGTGAGAAGCTCACAAAAGCAGATTGGCGGAGTCATTTGCCCTCATCTCATATGAGACAAAAAGGGTGGAAAGTCATTACTGTACAGACGCGGTGGCGCTTTACATCTTTGTTTGTTTGCTTTTGTTAATCAAAGTAATTGTTAAAGGGATTATTCAAATACGTTTTGTTTTTTGTTTGTTTTTCGCAAAAAAAAATGTTTTTATCCAAATCCTAAATAGGATGTGGTGTGTAGAACCCAGAGGTTTTATTTGTAGTCCATATCGCCCACCTGGGACATTGTGGAGAGGATAATGTGACCGGTATGCTAACGGCGTGGCTCAACAGATGGCAATGGCTGATTGGTCCAAAGCCTTAACCGCCATAACATTTTGTACAGACATCTGAGGTCTCCAAGGATGAATCAACATCAGTATGTTCACATCCCACAGTGGCGGAGCTTATGAACCACCTCTCCATGGTGGACACTGTACCTTTGTTGTCATCGGGGCCCTTGACCACGATGTGCGCGTCCAGCTCCTGCAGCTGAGTCTGGAGGGACTCCAGCTTGCGCTTGGAGCTGCGGAGCTGTGAGTCCACCTGCTGGGCATTCCTCTTGTCGGTGGTGGCCCTGCGCAGATTCTCCGCGCCCTCCTTGATCTTCAGCTCCTTGCGGATCTCCCTGCGGATCCTCTCGCGGTGCTCGTCCAGGCGCTGCTGCACGCTGGAGTCTGAGAAGTCAGAGTTCTGGTCCAGACCGAGCTGCTGGAGCACCGACAGCCCGCCTGGATCGCTCTGAAGGAGGAGAAGAGGAGGAAGGGAATGATGGTTAGGGAGAAGTCACAAAACACAGAAAAATAAAGACCACCGCAGAACACGAGTGGGACAGTTCAATTTGAGTTGAAAGCGAAACAGAATCAAAAGGCGACGTCCAGCTGAGAGCTGCTGAGCCGGGGTCACGCACAGTTCTGACGAAGTGGACCGCTGTGGGATGAAAGGAAGGGGAAAACCGCAAACCCCAAGTGAAATCCTCAACAGGTGAAACCTGCCGAGCTGCGACGGCGAGGCAGCATCAAAGCAGAGGCGGTCGTGTAAAGAGCCGAGCCGAGCTCCAGTAAACAGACACACACATATACATATATGTACATATGTGTAAAGACAACTTACGTATGCAGGTTTTTGTACATTATTGTTTTTTTTCCTGACACAAAAGAAAGGACAATTCAAATTTGTTGTGACTTTAAAATCAAATTTTCATCAGTACAAAAATACAAAATCTGACATAATATTCACATAAAAGCCAGAGACAGAGGATAAAATAATGGGACCGCCTTCCCAAGCCCAACGACACCGCCACAATAAAGTTCTCACAACACTGCAGGTGAGTCTTGCCAGCGCTTTGCAAACAGAATGCACTGCATGTCGTCGTTAACATTATTCAGTCCGTCCCGTGTGTTTGTTTCTGTGTACAGGGAACCAAACTCTTCGTAAACCGATTGAAAACGGAAGATGTCATTCGTTCATTTAATGTTGTGACATTAGATCTCATTAGATCACACAAACAGGACTGTCCCCTCCCGTCGGCCCCGGGTCACATGAGGGGGTGCTCGGGGCCTTTCACTGCACCCTGCAGCCATCCAGCAGATCTGATTACAACTCCTGAGGTCTCGGTGTCCATCCAGCTTCATGCAGGCCGGGCCCGCAGCTCTGCTCTCATTAGAGCCATAATCCATCTGTAACACACGGCAGCCAAACCCAGCCACGTGGCGCAGGCTGAGTGCTTGCAGGATTTGAACCGCTGCTTTAACTCTGAAGAGACACGGGCGTGGAGCAAAGTCGTGAAGACGAATAATGCTGCTAACGTGTGTTCGATGCTTGAGGTTTTTGGCGTGGAAAGTCATCGACACAGACAACGACATCTCAGATAGGCGCACAGACATAAACGTGTACTTTTACTGTATCATACGGGAGGGAAATGCTACTGAAGGAAGTAGCAATGCATTTCCACTAGAAGTGGGTGAATGCCAATATTGTAACGATGCATGGGCGACGATGACGATTTTTTATTATATAAACTAAATTAAAATTGTAAAGTCAGCGGAAATTGGCAGGAAGTTGGTCAAAATAAGATGAAGTGTTGGTCAGTTGGTCTGCTTGAACATTTTGTCTCAGTAAAATTGCTTAAAGTGAGATGAAATATGTGTAGTGTCACATGACTAGTGATCAGAGCAGTTTACTTCCTGGTTGCACAAAAGACCAAAACAAAAGCTTTCAAATATTGGTATTAAAGTATGTTATCATTAACATTTATAGTACACTAAAGCGTTACTATATTCAATTCACAATTACACATACTGATACAAATAAGTAGTTATTGATCCAGCTAACTTTCTACTTTGTTCTTTCTTTTACTTTCACTCCAAGTCAAGTTCTAGCGCTCAAACACCACCAGCCACTTTATTAGGCACGCCTGGTAGCGCACATATCTTAGCCAATTGTGTGGCAGCAACTCGATGCATTGAAGCAAAGCAGAAATGGTCGAGACGATCTGCTGACGATCTAACCGAGCGTCAGAATGAGGGAAGAAAAGGTGATTTCCTGCAGCAGGCCTGAGAAGTTCTCGGTGCCACCCGAGGCAGAAGAGAAGGCAGCGGCAGTAACGCACCAAGAATGACAGGAAGGGAGAGTTTGTCGTTTATACGACAAAGACCCTCCGGAGCGAGGCGTGAGACAGCTCTCACGGCGGGCCGACATCACAACGACGCACAGGAATGAGAACTCGCGAGTGGTTCGCTCTCGGATAGGAGATGGTTTTATTTTTTGCAGGATGTGAACGAGGAAGACGACAGAAAAGGGAAGGCCATAGTGGTGGATGGAAAGGAAATGCTGAGGGCCCGCTGCGGCCCCCGGTTTGCCTACCGAAGACTCTGTGTCACTCTGCTCTGTGTGCACCGGGGAGTCCACCGGGTGGTCCCCCGGCAGGCCCTCCAGTGCGTCCTCACTGGCCATGTTGGGCCTCCTTCTGGCGTCGCTCCTGGGCGCCCCCTCCCTGTTAACACGCTCGCCACCGACAGCAGCGACGATCAGGGCTACGCCGCTTTTTCCTGCCTCCTCAAAATCCAGGATGTCCTTCCCCGCCGGGAATTGAACGGCGGTCTGAAAACCTTGAGCGAGTGAACGAGGCGGAGGAGAGGAAGAGAGAACAGCACAGACCGAGCCCCACCTCGCTGCTTCCTGTTCTGCTCATTGCCAGATAGAGGCCGAGGCGTCATGCACTTTGTACACACACACACACACGGGTGGTTTTGTAAGTGAGAGAGCTCACAGCCACTCTGCTTCCTGCTACTGGGTCTCCAAAGCTGTTGCGATAGATTGATGTCATGTTACATGGGCCATCAGACCGTGCATGTCTGTGTTTGCGTGTGTGTGTTTTCAACATGTGAAAGAACACTACAGAGCATGTCTGCAGACATGTGCAGCAGTATTTATATTATCTACATGCAGATTTATAAAGAAAATAGGCCGCACTGAGAGACTGGGACAAGGGACAAAACATTCCCACCAAAAAGAAAGGTGACGAAGGGACACCGTGCATCGAGTTCACTGAAGGGTTAACACTACGCCATATGGACACACACACACACACACACACACACACACACACACACACACACACACACACACACACACACACACACACACACACACACACACACACACACACACACACACACACACACACACACACACACACACACACACACACACACACACACACACACACACACACACACACACACACACACAGACAGAGAGAGGAAGAGACGCCGCAAGTCGACTGGAAGCTGCTCTGGCTTTTTCGGAAGCTCGCACAAAAGCGGCACAACAGCGTGAGTAGAGAACGGGTAGAGATCGCATAGACCCCCCACAGCCTGTTTCTGGTGGTCCCACCGCTGTCTGACTTCTGTCCTCTTCCTGTCAGTGAGGGGAGACACACACACGCGGTCATGGGTTTGTCTGACTCAGACACTCAGCAGTGCGAGGTCACTGACCCTTGTGAGCCCTCACTGTGTGGCAGATGGCTCTCTTTGGTGCACTCTCTATTTGTCATACCAAACACACACAGACACACACACACACACAGCACGTCTAGTTCTTCTTATTCTCCCTCAATGCTAGAAGGGAATAGGAAGTGAAATAATGTGAAAACAATACATGCAAAACGCAGGCAGTTGATCTGGCTTGGCAACGTTTTGATCAAACACATGAATGCTGTGTGTCCAATATCTATATTTATAACGCTTTCCTTACCGAGCAGCTGTGGCTCTCAGTGCTTCCTCTGTGCTGTGGACAGGTGGCTGCAGAGATAAAAGCCCCCATGCATCCATACTGTCTCTCTCTCCCCCTTTTTTCACAAATACTGCTGAGCTGTCATAGTTAACTCCGCTGTCACGAAATCGGAAACTGAAAAACTTCAGACCTGAAGATGAGCTGCAGCGAAGCCTTCAGCGCCAAAATGCCTCGCTCATTGTGACTGTGAAACACATGCAGTAACTAAAAAACAGTACTGACCACAGTATCAGGAACTAAGATCCCACCGGTTTATACATACATGCTCTTAAAGTTACAGTCTCACCCTGTTCACCTGGTTAGGACTGAAATCATTTCAGAAAGGGTCAGCTAAGGGGTTCAAACCAGTGTTGGTACCTCTTTATTGCGGTACCTTTTTCAAAGTGTTCTGTTGTTGAGCTGAAAGACACAAAAGTCTGTAGAGCGAGGAGGAACTGGGAGTTCATTTTATGTGGTGAACCATGACAAAGTAGGGTAAGTGACCCAGCAAGGGTAGACTGGATTTAGAAAATGATCCAAACCAAAACCCAGAGTGTTGCAAAATCTTTTCCAATGAAATTAGCTGCAGAGAATTGCCACCTCAGCAACCCTTCGGGCCTCCCTACAAAGCCACTCCCACAAAAACGTACGTTATGAATGTAAACAACGAACACGGCTATTGTTAGACTCCGGTGACGCACAACGACACATTGAACGAAATGACTGGACGGGTTTCTTACAGTCCTGTGACCACTTTGGCTGTATCGTTTTTTCCCCTTTATTCTTGTCAAAGCTTTTGGTTTATTGATGCTGTCGGGATGTAAAGAGCAAAAAACACAAAACACCAACAAACTAATTTCCCACCCAAGCTTAAAAATGTTCGTTAAAAAAGGAAATGAACACAAAAATATTGGCCTGTTCCTAACAACTCCATCTTTGCCAACCGTTGGTTTATTACAGAGGGACAAGTGATTTTGAGCCGACACTGCTAGTAGATTAGAATATTTATACTATTTAAAATGAGATTAAATGAAAGAATGGAATACCAATTGATTCATTTTCTTGAATTGTAAGGATTTGTTGTCTTTCTCCGTTTTAAATAATTGTAAACGGAATATCTTTGACAGACATGAAGGCAAGGCAAGGCAAGGCAAGTTTATTTGTATAGCACATTTCAACACAAGGTGATTCAAAGTGCTTCACATACAGCCATTAAAAGCATAAAAACACAATGCAGAATAAAAGATTTAAAAACAATTAAAAACAATTACACAATCCAAAATAAAAGATTTAAAAACAATTAAGAACAATCATTAAAACAATAAAAAACAGTTAGAAGGCAAAAAGCAGAAATAGATAGATACAGAATTGAATAAAAGTTGCAGTGCAGTTTAAGATATAAAATGCAGTAGTGAAATGTAGAATCTGGTTTAATTAAAGGCAACAGCAAACAGAAAGGTCTTCAGTCTGGATTTAAAGAGGCTGAGGGTCTCTGCAGACCTGCAGCTCTCAGGGACCTTGTTCCAGATGTGTGGAGCAGAAAAGCTGAACGCTGCCTCTCCGTGTTTAGTTCTGACTCTTGGAACAGAAAGTAGACCCGTCCCAGACGACCTGAGGGGTCGGGATGGTTCATAAGGCAGCAGCAGATCACAAATGTATTTAGGCCCTAAACCATTCAAGGCTTTATAAACCAGCAGCAGGATTTTAAAGTCAATTCTTTGTTGGACAGGAAGCCAGTGCAAAGACCTCAGAACCGGAGTGATGTGATCCACTCTCCTGGTCTTAGTGAGGACTCGAGCTGCAGCGTTCTGAATCAGCTGCAGCTTTCTGATTGACTTTTTACTGAGACCTGTGAACACACCGTTACATTAGTCAAGTCTACTGAAGATAAATGCATGAACAAGTTTCTCCAAATCCTGTTGAGACATAAGTCCTCTAACCCTTGATATATTCTTCAGGTGATAGTAGGCTGATTTTGTAACTGTCTTGATATGACTGTTCAGGTTGAGATCTGAATCCATAACTACTCCTAGATTTCTGGCTTGGTTTGAGGTTTTTAACATCAGTGATTGTAGCTCAGCGCTCACTTTCAATCGTTCGTCCTTGGAACCAAAAACAAGTACTTCTGTTTTATCTTTATTTAATTGAAGAAAATTCTGGCACATCCAGTTGTTGATTTCTTCAATACATTTAGCCAGCACTGGTATGGGATTATAGTCCCCTGGTGATATAGTTATGTAGATTTGTGTGTCGTCTGCATAGTTATGATAACACACTTTGTTGTTTTTCATAATCTGAGCCAGTGGAAGCATGTAGATATTGAACAGAAGAGGCCCCAGTATTGAACCTTGGGGAACACCACATGTCATACCAGTCAGCTCTGACCTGTAATTAGCTACCGACACAAAGTATTGTCGGTCCTTCAAGTAAGAGTCAAACCAGTTAAGTGCTGCGCCAGAGAGTCCTACCCAGACTTTCAGTCTGTCTAGTAGTATGTTGTGATCGACTGTGTCGAATGCAGCACTGAGATCCAGTAATACTAAGACTGAAGTTCTGCCTCTGTCTGTGTTTAAGTGGATGTCGTTGAAAACCTTAACAAGAGCAGTTTCAGTACTGTGATGCTGACGAAAGCCAGACTGGAAGACATCAAAACAATTATTTTCGGCCAAGAAGCTATTTAGCTGATGATAAACCACTTTTTCCATTATTTTACTTAAAAAGGGGAGGTTTGATATTGGCCTATAATTTTTCATTATTTCGGGGTCTAAACTAGCCTTCTTTAGGAGTGGTTTAATAACTGCAGTTTTTAGGGCTTGTGGGAAGACACCTGAGAGAAGGGATGTGTTTACAATTTGTAAAAGGTCAGTGATCATGCAGTGCGAAATATTTTTGAAAAAGTGTGTTGGTAGAATATCTAAGCAGCATGAGGATGTTTTCAGATGTTGTATAATATCTTCTAAGCTTCTTTGGTTAATTGAATGAAATTGTGTCAAGATATTTGGATGGATGTTATTTAAAGATGGGGACAACACACATCCTGTGGTTGTTGTGGAGCCACCAACTGCTTGTCTAATTTGCTGAATTTTGTCAGCAAAAAAGAATGCAAATTGATTGCATGCCCAGGTGGATTGGAGCGTAGCAGTTACTGACACCGGAGGGTTTGTTAGCCTGTCCACGGTAGCAAATAAGGCGCGTGCATTGTTATTGTTTTTGATTATGATGTCAGAGAAGAAGGCCTGCCTTGCATTTCTAAGTTCCAAATTGTAGTTGCGAAGTCTCTCTTTATAGATACCACAGTGAACCTGGAGATTAGTCTTTCGCCACCTGCGCTCAGCTTTCCGACACTCTCTTTTCTCTATTCGGACCAGCGTGGCATTTCTCCAAGGGGATCTTTTCTTACCTGAGACAACCTTCACCTTAGTGGGTGCAATGGCATCAATAACATTTTTAACTTTAGAATTAAAGTCATCCACAAGCTCATTGACTGAGATGCAAGAGAGGGCTGGTGTGGAGGAGAACTTCTGAATAAATAGTTCACCCGTGTTTTCAGTGATGTAACGCTTTGTCACAACCTTGGTTTGGACATTTGTGTGCAGGGAGATTGCACTCTCAAAGAAAACACAGAAATGATCAGAGAGTGCAACATCAGTCACAGCAACCTTGGAAATGTCCAGACCTTTGGTGATGATTAGATCCAGGGTGTGCCCCTTGTTGTGGGTGGGACCTGTTACATGCTGAGTCAGCTCATAGTTATCAAGGACACCACATAGCTGTATAGACCCTCTGTCCTGGGGATTATCAACATGGATATTAAAATCACCAACAATGGCAACACAATCAAAATCAACACAGATTATAGACAGCAGTTCAGTAAACTCATCGAAGAAGGATGCACAGTATTTAGGTGGTCTGTAAATGTTAAGGAATAAAACTCGAGTGGAATTCAGAGCCACATATTCAAAAGAAGTAAAATGACCAAAAGACATCTGCTTGCATTGCAAAGACTCATTAAATAAAATAGCAACTCCTCCTCCTTTCTTATGCGCTCTTGAAACACTCATGAAACTGAAGTTGGGAGGTGTTGATTCAATAAGAACAGCTGCACTGTTATCTTGGTCTAACCAAGTTTCGGTTAAAAACAAAAAATCCAGCTTGTGCCTAACAATGAAATCATTGATTAAAAATGTTTTTCCTGACAGAGACCTGACATTTAATAAAGCTAAGTTTAATGTGTATAAAGCTAAATGAAGATGTGGCCTGGTGCTTTAGAAAGTCTGTTTTCTGACATTTTAAAGGGCCAAACAATGAACGGATCAATCAACGAGCCTCTTTATTGCACAATTAATGGCCCATTCCGTCACACCACATTTGGTGGGGAAGAGGATCGTGGTCTGCCTTCACAGGTCAAAACTACTTTCTGTCATATTGTCTCGCTTTTCTTGAGTCTCTCTCTTCTCCCTCCAACCCCTTCCCTCTTACCCTGCCAGTATTTTAGTCTCTTTACCCCGTTTCGTGTTGCTCCCTTTTTCTTCAGCTTATTGCCAATCCGGCACGCGTCCTGGTCACCGGTGCTGCCGGTGGGCGACGGAAAGCCGTCCCTTTGATTACGTTTTAATGGCCTGTCAGCTTGACTTGGCTCATCTGTGTCTATAAATAGAGATAAATCCATTTTGTCGGGGTAGAAGCAGTGTTGGAATTCACCAAGTCATCAGCCCTTTCATTCACCTGCATTTCCCACGCAGCAACATGATGACGGGGCTTGGGACCGGACTTTTAACCTAATTGTTACAGTGCAGTGTTGCCAAAAATAGTATTAGTTAAATGGACCGTAAGCTAGATATTACATGAAGAGATGTTTTTACGGGGGGGGGGGGGGGGGGGGGAGGAGTTTACTGGTGATGAAACTATTGTCTATTATTAGGAATATGCAGATTAACAGAAGGTCACAAGGTGACACAAAGTCATGACGTGAGCTTTAGTGTTAGTGTGTGTTAGTGTGTGTGTGTGTGTGTGTGTGTGTGTGTGTGTGTGTGTGTGGCCTTGACGATGCTGCAAGTGTCAGATGCTGTTGGAAGCTGCAGGGACAAAAAAAAAGGAAACGAATAGAAATAAAATCCAAGTTTTGTGTTTCGAACAGAATACTTAGTGTACAGTTAAGAGGGTAGATATATGTTAATAGTGCCATTCATCACTGTAATGCTGTGTGTGTGTGTGTGTGGTAAGTTGTACACTAAAGACAGAATTCGGGGGGAACACAACTTTAAATGCTCCTCACATCCTGATGCCTGCACACAGCCTCATTCAGCAGACAGTGGATGGGATTTAGGTTAAGATGGTGGGAGGGGCCGGTTGTTTGAAGGCAGAGGTGGAGCAGTGAGAGGAGGAGGGGGAGGGGGGGCAGTGAATTCCAATTCATTTGTCCATAGACACACAAACAACAATCATGTCTTCATGCCGCCACGCAGCAGATAAAACACAGCGATAGATACCAAACAAATAAGATAAATAATACACTGATGGAGGAAAAGCTTGAGCACCAACACACATTAACACTCGTACCACACACACACACACACACACACACACACACACACACACACACACACACACACACACACACACACACACACACACACACACACACACACACACACACACACACACACACACACACACACACACACACACACACACACACACACACACACACACACACACACACACACACACACACACACACACACACACACACACACACACACACAGTAACTGCTTGGTAATGAATAAAACAGCACAGTCGGGCGATGTCAGCTGGATGTTGAGAGTACTAACAGGAGGAAATGTTGCTCCGCATGATGTCAACACAGCAGATGAGAGGGGAGTGTGTGAGTTAACTCCAGGACACCGAAACGCTTGGTGAGCAGGCCGAGGGTGCAGAGCGGCAGAGTCGAGTATGCGGTGCTGTGGTGTGTTTTGGGGGCTGATCGAGGGGGTCAGGGTTATTAAGTGAAGTACGAAGTCTTACGAAGCAAATCGGAAAAACCACTGCAGTCAAATTCCCATCCAATATCTAGTCTTACGACTGAAACTTTGGCCCTCTATGAATGAGTTAACGGCATACAGAATGTACCTTGGACTGTGTGTGTGTGTGCTTCCTGCTAATCCCTAAAATCCCTCATATTCCAGGGGAAATTGGGCTGCCAAATCTCCTTTTGCGGTCTTACGGGGCAACGCGGCTGCACGTATATCTGCTGCACCGCCAGAGCTTGATGAAGCCATCACATGCACCAGGAGCCCCCCCCCCCCCCCCCCATCCCGTCTGGGTAAACAGGTGAAAGACTTGTCTTGTGTGTGTGTTTCACACAGCTGTGTGTGTGTCGAGACGGTGTCCGCTCCTCAGCTGGGGAGGAGCAGATCGGCATGAATGGCATCTTTGTGAGAGAGGGTTGATTTTCTGGAGAGACTTCGGTAAACGCTTATGTGTTTGTGTTCCCCGGCTTTGTCCATTGTGAACTCTGCGGCAACAAACAGCCGCTCTGTTCAGGCCGCTGAGGAATAAGGCGCCATAAACCTTCTCCCCCCCTCCACCACCACCCCATAAGAAAAGCTTTACAGTCCTCACACTTAATCTGCTTCTGTCATGCTGCATGCAGCGGCAGCTTGACAGAAACAAGACATCTCTCTGAAACCATTAAAAAAACTAAACCGTTCTAAATAGCTATCGTCTCCAGCAAGCAACGGAGCTGGTGCTCAGGCTCAAATGTGTCTAAATAAAACAAGAGCAGACTGACCAGCTCAGAGGAAAAAAGGTCCCACAGACATAGCCTACTTTTCTCTGAGCAGTGAGCGCTACCTGCATATAAAAAAGGCAGCAAACAACGTTGTTGACCTACAACAGTCAACCCGGACCAGAGTTTTACTCAGAGGAGAACTAATGAGGCGCTTCACGGCTTTATAGTTGCAGCTACTGAAACCTCCATCAGGTTGGGAAAAACACATATGTGGAGGAGCAGGGACCACACAATAAAGATCAGAAGGCAACACTAGCAGTCTGAGCTGCATGAAGACCGGGAGCTGAATGGAGAAGACTGCAATCAAAGTGCTTAAATGTTCGATGCAGAGCGTCTTCAGGTTTGGCTGCAACCAGGTCGCACAGCGGCCTGGTTGCATAAATCTGCGGTGGTTGAGATTCTCTCCCGCTGTCTTTCTGTCTCCTGAACCCAGCAGGTAGCGGGTCGGCATGCAATATGCTCGCGATCCACCTACAGCGGTTCAGGAGGGGACCAGCGTGTAATGGAATGGGTGAGCAGGCCTGATGGTAATGGACGTGGAAAGCTGATTAAAAATGATTATGGCAGAAGGGCTGAGGAGGATAAGAGGTCCATTCTATAATGCAGATGATTATCCCTCTTTACTGGTGCTGTTGATTACGCTCACAAACACGGGACAAAGAAGACGGAAAACACAGACGAGCAGAGGAACTCTTTTCATTTGTGTCCTTTTAATAAAAATATGACGGCTCATGAAACCTGGAGCGTCATTAGTAAAAGGCGATGTCCTTTTAGGTCGCCGTAGTCCACAGACAGGAGTGGCTCATCTGCACAGACCCGGTAGTTTGATTCCAGTAGTTCATTGTGTTTTAAAAGGACCAGGCTGGAATTATTCGACTACGTCAACAAATCAAACCAAAATCAACAATGCGTTATGTATTCAGTCTGCAACTTTTCTGTGGCTCACAGCAACACGTCTAAATGTTCCTACTGAAAGCATAAAACCGTTAAAACAGGTCAAAAATTCAGTGTTTCATTTGAAAGAAAATGTAGAAATGCACGTCTGAAAAGACAGTAGTTTGAATTATATATAAGCTGTTGAGAGCTGGTGTTAGGACGATGACAAGATGCCCTCTCTAACATCTATTTATAGTGCTGTGAAAACTAAAAACCCCCAAAAAATACATTGTACAAGAACACATCAAAACATTATAATTTTATAATTTAGCATGGCTAGTGTGGGATTAATTATCATTAAGAAAAATATAGATGCCTTTCCCCGGGAACAAGGAGGAGGGATGAGGAGGATGGAAATATGACATGAGACCAACATCAGTGATGTGAAAGAAGACCATGTCTGCTTACACTGCGTCCTACTCTTTAAAGAGCATTTATTCTCCTCTGGTTACAGCTCTCATAATCTCCCGCGCATTGTTGGCGCTGGATTAAAGAAGCCAAACTCACAACGGCCCCTGGCTGCTGTTTGTGTCCCAGCAGTTCAGCCTCAGAGACTTTAATAACAACAATGGCTCCAGTTTGGGTTACCCTCCGTCTCTCCCTCACAAACAGGTAATAATAGCCCCTTTTCTTCCCCGTCTGTCTCACTTGTTATGGCCTCCGGGCCAACAGAACAGAGCGGTCCACTGTTTGAAGGCGAGCGCGCCGCCGCTCCCCTGAAGCCTCGGGTCTGCGCTGCCCATAAACCCAACACCGCTCCTGCAGCACAGCTCGCAGGCTATCACATGAGAAGTCATCTCACGTGCCTCAGGTGTAACCACAGTCAGGGAGACAGTCCAGGTCCTTCTCTTTCTCCACTTCAGTTTCTACTCAAACAGTCGTCGACCTCGGCGTTTCTTCAACATCTTTTGCTGCATATGTTTAGTTTTGCGTCCAGCTGCAAAAGTTGAGGCCTCGCGTACCATGAAGTGTCACAGCAAAATCTAACTTTTTTTTTTTTACCGAGGCTTGGTGATGTAGTGGCTACTCGCAGGGCTTGCTGGTGAACTGCATTACAATAAATGTATGCAATGTCTGTTTTTTTTCTAATTTGGCTGTTCCAGTTGTTTTGTTTTAGCAGCTGGTATACTGGCCCCAGACATGTTCTTTCCCCAGAGGTCAGTGTAAACCACCACAAATCCAGTCAACTACTGCATACCACCAATTATACCGATTCAATATCAGGGCTGTAGGCAAGACCGACCTAATCGAGTCCTTTTCAAGACAGGAAGACCATCCCCTCATGCCAGGCTCGTAGGCCTCCCACTCATATCTGTCACCAGCAGCGCACATGCTATACCGGACGTCTCCGTCAGGAGCGTCCCACTCCGCCAGCTGCCTACCTACCTTTGTGACCTTCCCATCCCCGAGTCGCACTGAGAGAAACGTAATTTCTAGATTGGATTTACGATACGTCGCTCCCACAATGCAAGACCATTTCTCCAACTTGTCCTAAGCAAAACATTCTTCAATCCTGTTATGCTGCAATCTCTTAAAGCGCTAAAACCAGCTCAGAAACAACCAAGATGTAGCGGAACACAAGCAAGCAGCATAACTAGCAGTTAGTCTGTCCTCCACCAGTTTGTATTTTCTTCCTTCTGTTGGCCTAGTATAAGTTATAAATAATCCTCTGTAAAGCCGGTGTGGTGACTGGCATATAGCAACAACAGCTGGTGATCGGGCCGGTCGGCTGAATGGTGAGGGGGTCAGTGGGAGCAGCCGCTTCACTGGCACGGCAACACAGGCCGTCACGGACGCTGGTTGGAAGAGATACTTTGAATTTTTTGGGTTTTGGTTATGCACACTGGCATTTTCAGCTATCGGCATTCCTATGTGTCTGGCACTAATATGGGCTGCTTGACTGCACCTGAATGGCCCATCTGGTTCATCAACGAACGCCATTATGATGTCTCGTCGATGCACTGCAGCAGTCACGAGCCGTCTACTGGTGTGTCTGGGAGAGAGACAGATTTCTGCTGGGACGATGTAATCCTGGATTCAGGCAGGAGGGACTGGATGTTGTGTGTGTGTGTGTGTGTGTGTGTGTGTGTGTGTGTGTGTGTGTGTGTGTGTGTGTGTGTGTGTGTGTGTGTGTGTGTGTGTGTGTGTGTGTGTGTGACTGAGGGCACTAATGCCACCCGGCTAGGAGGTCAGACACACAGTGAAGTCCACTCTCCTAATCCTATTATCCATGGCAGTGGCAGCTGGAGACACACATTATGGGGAGTGTGATGCAAGATATCGCTGTGCAGCGCGTATGAGACCATCATGAGTGGTGCTTCTTCACGTATGTGTGCGTGTGTGTGTGTGTGTGTGTGTGTGCACGCTCGAAAGTCTTCGGATGCCATTAAAGAAATGGATCGACTTGGCCTCCGCTCTCTTGTCTGATCAATAAAAAAGTAATTTGGTCAGGGTGTGTGTGTGTGTGTGTGTGTGTGTGTGTGTGTGTGGGTGGGGGGGAGGGGGGGGGGGGGTAGTAGAGGAGTTGACTTTGCTCCCCACCACTGTGAGTGAAGCAGCAGCAGCAGCTGCTCTGACTCTTATAGATAATAACTACAGGAAACCGACAGAAATAAAGAATTCATGAGAGGGAGGCCGTGGAGTATATCGCTACCTCAAAGTGTATGTCATATTATCAGCTCAGCGCAAAGCGCACACCATCGGCAGGAGACCCTTGATTTACATTCCTCACAGCCATCTGCAGGAGGGCCGACATCGATGCAGGAGCAGCAAACAACAGATAGATAGATAGAGAGATAGAGAGAGAGATTGACAGACAGACAGACAGACAGACATAGAGAGGGCAGAAAAGCACTAATAGTTCATCTACACTTTACACTGATGGCCTCCTTCTGTGCATATATGGATAATGTGTTTTTAACAAAAGAGAGAGAGAAGTAGAGGGAAGACGGGGGTCATTCCAGTTGTTTTCATCTGCGAGCACAGCAACCGTGACCTCAAACCGGATGAGAGCCTTGATGAGGTATTCAGGAGAAATGAAAGGGGGAAATGGTGATGAAGCGCTGTGCCGCGCTCACCCTGTTGAATCCATCCTTGTTGCACAGGTGGCCCCTTGATCTCAATCAGCCGCCTCTCCCTGCCTGTCTGCTGGACGGGAGTAATGATGACTGAACCCCCGTCGTGGGCACAGGAGGGGCTGAACGCACCGCTGAGGTACAGCAATCATCGAGGGGTTATGGACTGAGGCCATAACGATCTTTAGATGAGCCGTGAACACAGCAAGACAGGAGAAATCCACAGTGCGTTGCGCTGTATACGACTCATGATCTAGTTCACTGTACCAGTGATGCAACATAACGGTGACCAAGCAGATAGCAGGGGACATAATCAGGCATTAACAAGGTGCACTCCACCATGTTCAGTTTACTTACGGTGCAGAGATTTACTGTGAAATCTAGTCAGAACATTTCACTGTCTGCGAAAAATAACTGATGAGGCCATCTTGGGTCAGGGTTCGGGAACAGAAAGCCTGCGTTACAAATTGCTGCAGGTTTTCCGAAAGTCAGAGGCATTTACAAGGCAGCGAGAGTCGCACAAAAGGTGCTATTGAGTTGCTGGACTACAGCTTTAAAGGTTTAGTTCCGGTCTTTCATAGTGGGGTTGTATGAGGTACTTATCCACGGCCCGTGTGTACAGTAGACGGCGGTTGGAGTCATTAATACACAACACGATGGTTAAGTCAGGGTTCATACACATTTTGACCAATGGAGTTCCAGGACTTAACCATGACTTTTCCATGAATTTAAACCAAATTTCCATGACCAAACATTTTGTGAAATCTCAGTGTGTCCATGAAAAAGTGATAAAATGTAGTATTTAAACTAACAATGAGGATTCCAAAGCATACAGTATTCCTTAAATGACACAAATGAATCAGGGACAATAGTTTGATTAAAATAATAAACATGTATAGATATACTCAGCATATGCCTGCTTATATTTTGAGCATCTTTCTTTTAAAAGCATATTAATTATTTCAAACTCAGCGTAAATGAATGACATGAACATATGAATATAACACATTTCCATGACATTTATTTTTTTCAAGGACTTTTCCAGGCCTGGAAATAACCATTTTAAAATTCCATAACTTTTCCAGGTTTTCCATGACCGTATGAACCCTGTCAAGTACTTCTCACAAACCCACTTCAAAAGACCTTTTTTACCATTTAGATGGGCTTCCCTTACTTACAGGAAGCTTTTTCAAAAATCAATAATATGGGCCATAGTGGTGCACTGTGGCCCATATTAACAGTTATTGATAACCACCAAACCCACGCGCAGTGCAGCTTTCCAAGGAACTCCACTGCATCTTGCCCATTCAGGGAAACGGCTAAATGTAACTGAAGGAGCTGGTTTTCACTCCCAAGTGAGCAAGTTGATTTCTGAGGAAAAGGGGAGAGATTTTACACTTGTCACGAATAATTACTTGTGTTAAACCAAACCCAAATCGGTTTGGGTTGTGGTTGCATGTACATGCTGTGACACATCAATCACTAATCTTTCTTGGAACACATATGTCAGCTGTTTATAACTTTATACAGTAGTACAGCAACGTCCTCCGCAGCCGTTTAACCTTGTGACAGCAAAGAGTTACTAACTGAAGAGTGATGTGCTGGCTCCTGGTTCCTGCCCCGGCACTCTGCCTTTAATTTTTAACGTTTCCCTCCTCTGCGGGCTGAACTAGGCTGACACCAGGGTAGCTGTAACCCAACTCCTCCAAATTAGACCGTAGGCTCGAGCGCCACAACGCCTCCCATGACTCAGCCCAGACTCCACCGGAGGGACACTGCCGGGTCACAAACGGGAAATCGTTGCATTTGGTTTGGGATTTTCTGGTCTTTCCTATTCATACTCTGAAAAAGAAAAACTGTAGGCTTTTGTACTGTTTTCTCCAACTGCTTTAAACATGTTCTGTAGTCAATGACACCACTTAGTTTAACTTGCTGCTGTCTTTAAGAAATGCCAGTGTTCATTGGTGGAAAGTAAGTAAGTATTTACTCTAGTTCTGTACTTACGTCATATTTGTAGGTACTTTACTTGTATAGTTGTATGCTCCTTTAAATTTCTACTTCTTCTACTTCTGATGGAAATGTTTAACAATTTACGCCACTAAATGTATTCGACTGGTGTAGACTGGTATATTTTCGCTGAAATAAACATGTTGGGCTAATTGTTAAATTAAACCAGAATTGTGACCCCCTTATAAAAAAGCAGTGTCTAGTTGGGGCTCCTCATCATGTTTCAGGTGTCTGTAAGTTGTTCGTAATTCCACTAAAAAGGATATGGCTCTCTAAACTTCCCCTCTGAGATGGTTTACTAACAATAAATAAAAGCATGTCCAATATTTCATCAGAAAAGCAAACAAAATCCACAAAAAGGGGGAGTCGGTAAACATGAGAATCCTTCCCACATGACATTGAAGACTGTTTTCTTCTGTGATGTAAATGTAAATATTTACATGCATGGCATTTGCATGGCAGGTGTAATGAAAGACACAATTGTGTTGCATCATGGGAGCTGTAGGCTCTTGCATTTTTTTGGAACATTTCCAAATTTAAGGATTAAAAGTTAGGCTGTTTTAGCCTCTGCAGCTTCAATTTAGACCATTGGGGGGAGAGTTAAGCTTCTTTTTTTTTTGCAACACTAAATCCCAGGAATAACCTTCTGGAGAACACCATCCCTCATCAGAGTATTTCCATCACAGACCTCCTCCCGCATCTCACAGAACATCAACAGGACTCAATGGAAACACCTCCAGATGCCCCCCCCCCCCCCCGACCCCAAACACACACACACACACACACACCTGGGATCTTCGCTTGGAAGCCGACATGCACGCGAGCACAGCAGCGTGAACACAGTGGGCAAATGAAAAAGGAAAGAAAAGTTGGGAACTCACTTGTAGCTCGTTGTTATTGGCCATCATGTGGCCAATTTGATGGCGACGCCGGGGAGACTTCTGCTACTGTTTGTGTCACTTCACGGGCCCTTCAGATCATCCTGCAAATCACGGATGAACTCCCCCGCTGATGAAACACGAGCAGCCCGGCGTCACACGTCCTGTAGAAATGATAAACGTGGAATCACTCAACAAATGCCAAATGCGCAGTTACATGTGGAGAGTCGCACGGGCGCAGTTAGAAACCGTGACGTTTGGAGACGCGACACGCGAGCAGGTGAGGAGGAGGAGGAGGAAGAGGAGGAGGAGACCATCACCTCCTGACAGCAGGACGTCAACTCCTGGACTCTTGATCTGCAACACGCATTGTAGTCCGTCCGGTAGTAGTGAGAGACGACCCGGCTGCTGCTGCTGCTGCTGCTGCGGGCTGTCTTCTCATGCTCGGGGAGGAAAAAACCCGCTGCGAGGAAACCCGAGACCCGCCGGGATTCACCCCCACACTGCGCTCTGACTGCGAGTGGCAACTGAGGCCATCCTTCACCCCCGCGGCGGTGCACTCCTGCTTGGCTCTGCGGAAAGCTGAGAGCCGGCTGAGCGACGCTGGGAGGGGAGGAGGAGGAGGAGGAGGAGGAGGAGGAGCAGATGTGAAGTCAGTTCACCACAAGGAATGCAGCTTCCGGTGACGGCCTACAAAATAGAACCGGCGTTGGTTAAAATACGACTAAAATAGCATTAAAACACACATTGTGTTTCATGACTACTGTAGAGTGCATCACAAAATACGTTGTGAGTCAGATACCACGCTACATCACGGAGAATCCTTTTGAAAACTACGTCACTCACGGAAACAATTAAGCTCGCAAAGTCACCTATATTGTGTACTAAACATATTACAACTGATTACTCACGGTCAACATAGTTACAGATCACTCGTTGTGGAGCCTGGAAGTCCCCTTTATCGCACAACATACTTAAGACACTTTATTTACCGGCAAAAACAGAATATTACAGTATTTTAACAGAGCTAATTATAGGCCAACTTGACATTTTAGGACAACATTAGCGACAACAGACTAAGTCCGGGGCGCCCCATTCACGTCTGCAGGGGCTCCGCGAGAGGGCGCTCGTGTTACACACAACAGAGAAGCCCCCCACGGTGGGGGGATTAATACGGTACATTACTACCTGTGTACTACCTGTGTGGAAGACGTGTGGGCAACACATTACATTAGCTGACGCTTTTATCCAAAGCGACTTACATGCTATACAGTAGACCGTAGACACAGCAACAGTGAGCAATTAGGGTTAAGTGTCTTGCTCTAGGACACAACAGACGTGCTAACCACTGGCTCACATATTTGTGTGTGAATAGGACTGACATTGCAAAGACATTTGGATGAACGCGCTACATAGATTAACTCTCAATATATTTATTGTACCTGAATGAATGTGTGTTTTCTTACAGAAAACTTGAGCTAGTAAAAAAAAAACACGAAAAGTCAATACCTGTGTACTTACACGTGTTCTCTGGGTGTTTTTGGCCGTCCTTTTGCGCTCGAACAACCAATATGATCAAGCCTTTATTTTGAAATCGGTCTACCTTTTCCGGTGCTCGTATTGTGGTGCTCTGTCTCCAGCTTGACGCAGCTGCCAGTGGCAACCTGCCACTGAGGCGCAGATGTCTGCCGAGCGCCCTCCCGCTTCAACCCGGGACCTGTTGATCACGTGTGACGTGACAGGTCCACTGGCCTGTTAGAGGGCAGCTACCGACGACAGCTAGGTCTGTGTTAGTTGCACCGCTACACAAGTGGGTCAATATTAGTGTTCCCAATTTCTACAGGGGCACGGTTTATTCATGAATGTATAGATCAGTGGTCACTAACTGGCGGACCGCGGTCCGGGTCCGGACCCAGACGTAGTTGTCTCTGGACCCTGGACCGAAAACTAATTATTATTACCGAATTATTAACTGTTGATGGATCGCTTCTATTTCACCGGCGCAGCTTTTCCTGCCTTTGCAGCTCTCATTCAGCGGTCCAGGAAACACTCACGACCAATCACACGCCTTGAAAATCCTGTCACTTGCCTACTCAACCAATCACATGTGTGTATTGCGTTAAGCCCCGCCCTCGACTCAAGTGAGATGTTCACACACACGGAGCGACAGGAGACAGAGACCGGATAGTTGGAAAAGTACGAGAGTCAGAGAAATGTGGACCGCTTATCTATATAATATCTATATATCTAAGCTAATCTTAAAGAGAGCCTTTAACAATGGATGGACTCTTATATGTTTATTATTCCCACAACCAGTTCAAGAGCAGTATGTCTCATGTTATATTATATATCAGCGATATTAAAAGCAGCGATGTGACATCACTTGACGCCCGAATAAACTGAATTTGAAGCTGCATGACAATTCAGTTAAATTCTTTCTAAAATTAAGGACTTTATTTATTAATGTAATTTATAGTCACATTTTTCAAAAGCTTTCTGTTTAAATCCAGCCTTTATTTTACTTGAAATAAGAGAAGATAATGTATCTATTATTATAGTATGTACTATTTATAATTCTTCCAGTTAAATTTGAAATCTGTAATAATAAATATTGTTTAGATGTTAATTCATTGTACTTTATTTAATTTGACAGTCAGTCGTTGACTACATACAGATGTTAATTCAACTGTTGGCTTTGTCAATATGTTTAGCACAAAATCATATAGTGCAAATTAGACATTATTGTGATGTTCCGGACCTTTGCATAAGGAACCTGTCTCAAACTGGACCTTGCAGAATTTTAGTTGAATACCCCTGGTATAGATGGTATTTATGCCTTTCAATGCCAGAATGTAATGTTTGTTGTTGTTGTGGTTGTTGTTGTTGTTGTTGTTGAGAACATGCTGGTTGTCTACTGTAGTATAGAGCATGATCAGATTAGCCCCTTTAGGTTTTCACAAGAAATTGTGGTCAAAAACATTTCCTTTCTCTGGAGATTCACCAACAAGAAATCTGCCAAAACATCTACCACACGAACCACTGTGTTGCTGGATTCTCTCGAAGGTGGAAAAAAAGGAAGAAACGCCCCTGCAGGGAGAACAAATTCACTAACTCGCTAATATGTGTGTTCCTTATTGTCAATTAAATGGTTGGACTACATAAGACAGGCTTCTCTCTCCCTCCCCCCCAGGAAGACAAATTACCGTGACAGTGGTGGTTATTAAGTTGGAGCTTGAAGATTGCACCCTTTAACACTGCTGACAAAATCAATTTGATTAAGCTTGATGTGGGTTTTTCCGCTGCCCTGCAGGATTTCCTGGTCTTTGATCGTGCTGTCTGTTTCCCTTATCAGACAAAAGGAATTCATCTGAATTCATCCCAGATGACCTTTGACCCCAGTGGGTAGATCCTACCCGATGCTGACAAATCTACCAACTTATGTGTTTGCAGTGTCCCTCATTAGACAGCAGTGAAGCATGGAGTTTTATAGCTTTCTTTTTCAGAGAATTAACGCCAGTTTCAAATATACGCTTTTCCCTTTCAGAAAGTACTTTCCTGTTTTAGGACATCAGCATGAGCACATCGACTGGTTTCAGTGTTGGTTCGTCAGAATCCGAGATCGATCCCCTTAAGTTACTCCATTTCAAGTAAAAGTCCTGCATTAAAAATCTTATTTGAGTGAAAGTTCATATTATTGACATAATGTACTAAACAATGGTAACAGTACTCGTTTCATATTTTACGCTCTTAGATTGTTACTTGCTCTCTCAATGCCGACTTTAAATACTTTATTGAGGTTGCTTTTTGCAGTAGTTCCCAATACTTGGGGTCCGGTCCCCTCAATGGGTCACAAGAAACGTTTATGATGTGACTGTGATGATTAATGATGTTGGAAAGAAGGAAAAAAAAGAGTTCTGATACACAAACCTGTCTTTAAATCGTCTTTAAATGAACACTCAGTTGTACTTAGAAGCTGAGTTAATGTGCTTATAGTTATTGTTGTCATCATGGAACAGCTAATGCGCTGAGAAAGACTTGTTTTGTAAAGTGCTACATCAATATAATTTGCTCACTAATAAGTATAACACGGTCTTGGTTCCTCTCTTATAATATAAAGTGAATGTAAAGAGTCAGACGCAAGCACTAGATCCATACATTTTTATTTTGTATTGGGAGCAGTGATTTTTGACACAACACCACAAAAGAAGTTTCTGCAATATAAAAGAAAACCACAAATGTTCACAAAACAAATATTAAACTATTTCAAATGTAAACACAAATGTATGAAACTTAAAGGCCAAATTGCACAGAAATACCAACAAAAGGAACTCGAGGCACTGTTATATGGAAACAATATAGGTTCACATAGGTTTATTCTGATGAATGCATGCACAGGTACTCTCAGTTGTGCTTTCTTATGGATATGTTATAAATTGATTAACTGGTGATAAAAACTCGTAGATATGATCATATATAGCAGCAAACAGCAGCAGTGGCCAAACGTTAAACATGCACAGTGCGAGACTGCAGTATAAATTGTTGTATAATTTAGAAAACTATATTCTGTACATGCCGCGCTTTCAAAAGTCATAAATATTCATTTGAGATCCACGTCACTCCTGTGTCATATACAAATTGTGCATATGAGTTATAGTAGCGGAGCATAACAGCAGAGGGCTGATAGGCAATAGATCAGAATAGAAAACAGAGCAGATGATTTATTGTAAATCACATCGGGTGTCTCTCATGCCGCCAACAGGTGGCGCTGTTGCTTTGCTTTGATCTCTCCGGCCTCAGCTCCCTCGTGCAGACACAAAGAGGCAGACACAGGTGCTATCTCTCTCTTTTCTCTCTTCGAGCATGACATTTAAAACATACAAAATAAATCACAGTTATTGATATAAGATATCCTGATAAGTGCAGGTGACCTTCCGGCCATAAAGTGTAAAGCATGTTTCTGATATGTTGCTCAAAAATCACCCATAAAAAATAAATCATATATGTATTTATATGAGAACGTGTAGGAAAAAATCTTACGTTATAGTAAACATGTAATAAGTACAGAGCATGGGCTGTTGGTATTAAACTGGAGGTCGTCCCCCCCACCCCACCTCACCCCTCTCCCTCCCCTCTCCAGAGCAGCGCATTGTCTCATCTCAGACGTCCTCCTTTCTCTCCCTCCATGACATCATCGGTAACCCAGGAGACTCCCTGAATGCCAGGCGACCCAGGAAATGAGGTTTCAACTTTGGAATGCGAGAGCAAAGACAAGATCTATAACCCCCCAACATAACCTTCCCTCCCCACACAGCACAACAAGTAGGGCCTTCTTCTCTCCCTCCATGGCAGACGCCTCTATGTGTGTGTGTGTTTGTGTGATACCCAGCATTCACTCTGAGGATTTTGGGGGTTCCTAAATCATACAAACATGTAAATCTATTAACAGTACTGCCACTTACCTGCGTAAATACTTTGGCCTACACAATAAATAGAAGAAGAAAAGCAGAACAAGTGCAATTTGTCATAGCTCAGTCTCTCATCAGTTGAGAGGGGGACCAACGTCTGGTCAGCATCTGGTCTAGACGCGTACGCAACACGCGTTTCTAAAACATCTACGGAGCATTTCGGCGGGAGAGTAAGACAGCCGAGGAAACGTGCTCTAATGTGACTACAATGTGAGGTATGCATGACCGGGTAGAGACCATCAATGACTCGGTGCATCTACGGGGTATTTGTTCTAGGAATAAGGACGCTGAAGGGAAATCCATGTTGTGGGGCGTCATACGATGATGGGACTTGTGAAGGGATTAAAAGAAACCCCAACATGGCTTCAGATAGGAATCTGCTTAACAGTCATTTATTTTTCTTTACAGCATAAAAACGGTTATGTCGTTAAATCTCAGGCATGGGATGCAGCGCGTATGCACGGTTAACGGGAACAGTTTGACATTTTGGGAAACACGCTCGTTCACTTTCCTGCCAGGAGTCAGGGGAGAATATGCCTGTCTGTTGAATATTAAAGCTACAGCAAGCAGCAGGTTAGCTTAGCTTAGCATAAAGACCGGAAACAGATAGCCTCGCTTCTAGCCATCCATTTCTAGCCTAAGCGTTTTCTGTTAGCAGCCTCTATGCTAAGCTACGTTAACTGGATGCTAGCTGTAGTTTTAAAATTGCCACGCTTCCTCTCTGCTATGAAGCATATAATTGCGCTTCCCAAAATGTAGAACTATTCCTAATTCATTGACTCATTCATCGGCTGATCAACTTAGGGATCATGGGTCTTCAGTGCTGGGTCTCCACCTCCACCACAGTCCAGTCCCCAGTCGGGGAGCTGCCCCGGCTGTCCGGGGAGTAGCTGCTGACGGAGGTGACCATGGCGGCAGGAGGGCTGACCTGAGGCAGCAGAGGCCACATGCTGCTCTCCAAGGGGCTTAAGGTGCCCCCCGTCCCCACAGGGAGGAGGAGGAGGGGAGGGCAGCCTCCCTCCCCGGACAGCATCAAGGTCTGGTTGATGAGCTGCTGGACCATGTCCACCTTCTTGTTCCATTCCAGCTCCTGTGGGGGGACCGGGCGCAGCTGCCTCTGGAAATCCTGCGCGCCGCCGCGAGAGGGGCCCTTCTTCCCCGTGTTCCTGTTGGACCCTCCCCTGGCCTCGTCCTCCTCGTCGCTGGTCTCCATGGCTTCGTAGATGGTGCAGAGCCCAGAGGACGGGGACAGCATGACCCCGGTCGGGCTCCTCCTCAGCTGCTGCTGCTGCTGGATCTGCTTCTGCTGCATGCGGTACTGCTCCTCCAGCTCCAGCTGCCACTGCAGGACCTGCCTGCGGTGGCGGTGCTCCTGCTGCTGCTGCTGCAGCTGCAGCTGGAGGAGCTCCCGGCGCTGCTTCTCCAGCTGCTTCTGCTGGTCCAGCCTCAGGCGCTCCTCCTCCAGCCACTGCTTCTTCTGCCGCTCCTGTTGCTGCCGGTGCTGCATCTCCCTCAGCTTCTCCTGGTGCTGCTCCAGCTTCCTGAGCTGTCCTCCACAGGTGCGACCGTCAACGTTGGCCTCTGTCAGAGGAGGATGAGGAGAAGGGGGTGCGATGTTGGCGAAATGCGCCGCAACAGTGGGATCGATGGGCCTCCTGTTGCCCGGGACCAGTGCCAAGTAGTGGCCATTGGCTATAGTAGTGTGGTTCTGGTTGCGGTTGTCTTCCTGCGAGTGCGTTTGCAGCGTGCACTCTTCGTCCGTCTTCTCGTCTCCTGTGAGACAGTCAAGATCACTTGGAGCATCCATTAGAGATGCATGCATCAAACAGAACGGGTGGTACAAGAACAGGGACCAGGAAGTAGAGGGTTCAGGAGAGATTTGACAAGACGGCTAAAGGTGGAACGGGAAAAAATTCAAAATCAAATAAAACAGGAGCGCTCAAAAGAAATTGACATCCACGACACAGGAAGAAATATTTACATACTGTATCATCCACAAAGCAGGAAACAAGAGACAAATCATAAGGTAGTTCCTGCATGATGTTTTCTCTCTAAAGTTGCATGTTCTTTAATATGTAACTTTTTTCTTTGATTTGATTTCATTATGTAAACTACAGGGAACAGGTACCACACTCATATCTTGGTCCTCTTTGAATGTTGGTCATAATGCGAGACAGCAGTCATATTTACATACACACACACACAGTACAATACAGACATTTGAAGGGACAGATGACAAAATGGGGGACTAAACCGACACAAACATGACAGAAGTAGACTCCACTAAAATAATGTATGGTATAAAATGTAACTGTATAAAGGGAAGCAGCGCATCCCACAACACAAACCTGAATGGGACTTCTTGCAGAGCTTCATGACTATATTAACAATTTAGAACCCCGCCATGCCAGGTGAGAGGGAGCAGGCAGGTCAGAGGAAACGAGGCACGAAAGGGAGAAGTTTGGTCTTCTTGAGCTTCAACATTCAGATGCCTTCAAGCGACTTGTACAGAGATGTTTGTCTCTGCGCAACGAATCCTCATGCAGCAGTCCGCACGACATCTGACGCTAAGTTGATTCTCATTTCTTGTGCGTTTTACAACGAAAATTCAACAACACTTGTCAGTTTCCTCTCTTAACATACAGGAAGTCTTTTCAAAATAAACTTGTCTTCGCAGAAAGCAACTTAGCTAGGTTTAGGAAAATATCCCAAACTACGTAGTTAGGATTAGGAAAAGATCCTGAACTACTTGGCTAGGTTTAGGAAAAGATCCCGAACTACTTAGTTAGGTTTAGGAAAAGATCCTGAACTACGGAAAAGATCCTGAACTACTTAGCTAGGTTTAGGAAAAGAACCTGGACTTCTTAGCTAGGTTTAGGAAAAGATCCCAAACTACTTAGCTAGGTTTAGGAAAAGATCCCAAACTACTTAGCTAGGTTTAGGAAAAGATCCCGAACTATTTAGCTAGGTTTAGGAAAAGATCCCGAACTACTTAGTTAGGTTTAGGAAAAGATCCCGAACTACTTAGTTAGGTTTAGGAAAAGATCCCGAACTACTTAGTTAGGTTTAGGAAAAGATCCCGAACTACTTAGCTAGGTTTAGGAAAATATCCCAAACTACTTAGCTAAGTTTAGGAAAAGATCCCTAACTATTTAGCTAGGTTTAGGAAAAGATCCTGAACTACTTAGCTAGGTTTAGGAAAAGATCCCAAACTACTTAGCTAGGTTTAGGAAAAGATCCTGAACTACTTAGCTAGGTTCAGGAAAAGATCCTGAACTACTTAGCTAGGTTCAGGAAAAGATCCCGAACTACTTAGCTAGGTTCAGGAAAAGATCCTGAACTACTTAGCTAGGTTTAGGAAAAGATCCTGAACTACTTAGCTAGGTTTAGGAAAAGAACCCGAACTACTTAGCTAGGTTTAGGAAAAGATCCCAAACTATTTAGCTAGGTTTAGGAAAAGATTCCAAACTATTTAGCTAGGTTTAGGAAAAGATCCCGAACTACTTTAACTAGGTTTAGAAAAAAAGTTAGGAACAACTTGGTCAAGTTGAGGAAAAGATCGTGGTTTCTGGTTCAAATAACTATGTTAGTGCCGTACACTTTATACACTTTGGTCTATTTCCTTCCCAATTTCTGATAAAGGTACCCGTGAGCTCCTCTGATTACAATTACAATTGGTGACGATGAGGCACCAACAAACGCAGCAGTGCACCAACAAAGTCAGAGAAGACGACGACGACTGCAAGCTAGCAGACATTATTGTAGAGAATGTAGGATTTAAAAAAGAATTGTGTTTGCTTAGAAAGGAAATACATTCAACACGTCTTTTAGACAATTAGGCCATTTGGTGAAACCTCCACAGGGTAACCTAACGTGAGCACCACCTGCCAAGGATGTGGCCCGAATGTGATGTTGGTAACCTTGTGTGGAATCTGAAGAAGTCATGAAGGCATTTCAGCATGCTGGAGAACAGGACACAGGGACACCATTCGGATAACCTCTTTGATTCGGACCAAAATTCCATTTTCAATACAACACCATTGTGCATCATGTCCTGTTTTACAGGTTATTCCCATGGTGAAGGAGTAGGAGAGGCCATGGGAAATTGAATTGTGTGAACACACAAAACACACAGCGACTCAAAACATGAGGCATGCTGGATCCACAGGGGAAATAAGAAACAGGAACAGAATGCCTTGCAATGATGTTTTAATGGAATTTTGAAAGATAACCTAGTGTGAATCATTCATCGATGAACATGTCTAGCGTAGAATTGCTTCAAATCCAAGGTAGTACACAGTCTTTATGTTAGTTAAACATGCAATATACTGTTGAAATAGTAAACCAAACGTTCACTATGAAAACGTTTCAGCGAGTGACAGTGATGTAGGACAATGCGGGGCGGGTCTCGTCACAAATAATAGGCTAGCTGTTAGTCTCTGGAACACAAATGATCAGCTAACTGAGGCTTGAAGCTTAGCCACTTAAAACCAAATGCCTGAAACACATACTGTACGTGACTGCACGTTATATACCTCAACAATCTACGCAAACAGAGCCTCTTGAAGCACACATTCAAAACTTCACCGACTGCGATCTAATACTTTCCACACCTACCTCAACAAATCTGCCGTGTTGATATCTAGCCTTTATTTTGATAGCTAAAACTCGGAACACAAACTTTTAAAAAGGAGCATTATGACTAGTGCTATGGTGCTGTTAAACATGAAGCGTGTGTGTACACAGGGTAGGGAGGACCAGGTTTCAACAGAAAAATAATAACAAATAAGCAAATACAAAACAAAAACAAATAAATCATTGACATTTGTTTGGTAAAAACAGTAGGATATACAATGAGTCCATTTCATTCCATCTCTGTTTTTTGTCTTTTTTTCGGTTTATAAGCTCAGTCACAGTGGACCAATCAGTCAATACCCCAACGGGGGCTACAGAATATGCAGTGTTACTTAAAAAGGAACATTCTACTAGAAAATGGTAGTAGCTATTGTACATAAAGGAGTTTAAGCCAGACACTCATAACCATAACAGTATGAAAGAGGGAGGCTTCATTTAAAAATTGCTACAGTCTTTTATTCCCCATCTCCTTTGTTTTTAAATCTTTTCCTACATTCTTGCGCTCTTTTTTCTTTTCTCTTCTAAGCCATCTAACCCAACTGGAGAGAAAACAAACAGGTAACAGGGAGGGTTGCGGGGTAAAGGTGCATTCCAGGGGGAATAGGAGGGACTTATACATTACCTGCCAGAAAACTATCAGTCTTATCACATATGGTAGAGTAGTAGGGCGGCTGGCTGTCGCCGTTGTTTCCAGATTCCACGGCCCCGAAGTGGCGGCTGGGCTCCAACGGATCGACCTCCTCCAGGTGGTCCCCTGCGATCTTTCCCCCCAGCATGTAGTGGTGCTCATCTAGACTGCCGAGCTGGTTGTCGCCCGGGTGGCCCAAACGCATCAGGTCCACGGGTCTGCCCAGCAGGTCCTCTGCTTGGGCGGTGGCAGCAGCTGATGGCAGGGTCAGCTCCTTGATGAGGGAGGGGTCCTTGGCCTCCTCTGGAAGCTGCTCCTCATTCTCCAGCGAGAAGATCCCCGGGCTCTTTCCGCAGCTCTCAGCCATGGAGTGGGCATTCGAGTTGGACGTGGTGCAGTCGAAACCGTAAGATGCCACGGAGTTGGCGGACTGAGGGGTGGTTCCG
The DNA here is from genome assembly GCA_023566465.1 of Cottus gobio. Lineage (NCBI taxonomy): Eukaryota > Metazoa > Chordata > Actinopteri > Perciformes > Cottidae > Cottus > Cottus gobio. The sequence goes on along the minus strand of CM042232.1, from coordinate 18,405,173 downwards.
CCTCCGTCCTCCTCGCCCTCTCCGTCATGCGCATCCCCCGCCTCCTCGTCCTCCTCGAGAGCCGGCAGGCTGTGGGTGGGAGGAGGGCTTTCGAATCCAGCGCTCTCGTCGGTCACCGCTGGTGCGTCAGGGTCGTTTATTTGCATCTCGCCCTCCGTGTCGCTGGCCTCGTCTCCTGAGGTGGAGGGGGAAGACGGGGCGGATGCCGGAGCAGTCGGGGGTCCTGTTCCTAGGACCTCGTCGGCAGGGAGCGTCTCGGCTTCCTCCTCTTCTCCATCACCTTTTTCCAAGTGAATGCCCAGGTCCTGCTCCATGTCAGGCTGGACCGAAGAGGGCACTGGTGTCTGCTGTTTATCAGAGCGGGACTCCACCCCAGAGCTGCTGTCGTAGTCTTGCAGTTCCTCCGGTGTGCTCGTCTCGCTGCTGCTGTGGACGGCCTGAGCGGCGCCCGGCTGGGACATGCCTGCGTGAGCCTCCTCCGCGTCTGCTGAGTTCTTCATATCCTTGTGGACTGACTGATGCTGTCGTGGCTCATCCTCTGACTCATGGGCAAAGGAAGGGGCACTGCTGTCCACACATGCGTGGGCGGGAGACAGGATTGGCGTCTCGGACTCGGCCGCACCATGGTCGGACACAGGGCTGGGGGAGGAGACAGCGAGCAGGGAGGCCGGTTGAGCCCAGGGATCGCTGAAGGGGTTGGACTGGCCCCAAGAGGAGGCAGGGGGTATGCACGGCGGAGGACCAGAGCGATTTAGGTTGTCTAAACGCTCTTCCTCATTGAAGTCATCTTCGTCTACATTGCCACAGCTCTCCGTCACCCCTTCGCTGTGCATCTCCACATCTTCGTCCTCCTCGTCATCGACCCGCTCTTGCTCCTGCTGTTGGAATACCTTGTGATGCTCCTCCACCCTCTCTGAGCTCAGGTCCATATCGTCCACCCGCTCGTCCTCCTCATCCTCGTCCTCCTCCTCCTCGTTGGCCAGAGTTTCTACGTTGGGAGAACCCATGAGGTTGCAGTCTCCCTCGGAGCCACGGAGGCTGGAGTCAACCAGGGCGTCGGAGCTCTGGGTGCCCTCCAGTAGCGCAGTGTGCTGGGTGCTGCTGAGGTCGGACACGCCCTGCTGCCGGCTGCTGGTGCAGCTGCTCACGTCCTCTGAGTCCATCCCGGACAGCAGGTCATCACCGTGCCACGCTGCGGCGCCGCCAAGAGCCGAAGGCCTCACGTGGAACTCTTCAGAGGGCTGAGACGTGCTCATGTCAGTGACCAGGGACGAAGGCTGGTGGCCTAGTCTCCTCTGCTCCTCGTCTTCATCGTCCTCCTCCTCCTCCTCCTCCTCATCGTCCTCGTTTATCTCCTCCTCAGCCTTTTCCACTGCTTCCTCCTTTTCGTGCGGGGAGATCAGGTTCCCGGAAGTGGAATCACCCATGGCCAAGGCACCCAGCAGGAGAGGCTGCGGCATCATGTTGAAGGCCGCTGCAGATGGAGCTGTGGAGGTCGGCATGAACAGGTTCTCTTTTTCCTCCTCCTCCTCCTCCTCCTCCTCCTCCTCCTCCTCCTCCTCCTCCTCCTCCTCCTCCTCCTCCTCCTCCTCCTCCTCCTCCTCCTTTTCTTCTTCTTCATCCTCCTCAAACTGGTTTTTATTCTCCTTTTCCTCTTCTGTGTAGAAGTCCATCGTATTGACGAGGCTCTGAGGGGCAAACTCAGCCGGACCCAGGGCCTGGTTATCGCTCCAGGGATTGGACTGGACGTCCAGCAGAGAAGAGGCGTTCTGTGGCTCTCTGACGGGGGACACAGGGCCCGGTGGAGAACACGGAGGAGACATGACAGTCGTTCCCAGGCAAGGAATCGATTCCTTGGTAGACTCATTGTAGAATTTTAAGTGGTCCAGTTGTGCCAACAGCGGAGCATTGGAGGCTAGGTCGTGTACTAGTTCAGCTCCTAGATCTGACTCTGGCTGAGACAGTGGTTCTGGGAGAGGCTCTGGGGATGGTTCTCGTACTTGGTATGGACTTGGTTTGTGTACTGGTTCTGGTGTCAGCATCCGTATAGGCTCTGGTGTTGGTTCCTGTATGGGTTCTGGTCCAGGTTCTCGCACTGCTTGGGTCTGACTGGACATCGGTTCTGCAGCAGATGGCTCCACAGCTGGATCTAGCTCCTCTGGCCCTGCGACGGCTGCTGCCGCAGTGGCGATAGCTGCAGCTGCGGCGACGGCGACAGTGATTTCCGTTCCGGGTTCCATAACAGTTGCTGCTTTGGGTCCGCGTTTCACTGGAGTCGGGGTGCTGCTGCCCACAGTTTTCTTGGGGATGGGGGTCTTGGCTGCAGCTGCTCTGGAGCCAGGGGTCTTGGGGGCATCCTTAGAAGGTGTGGCCTTACTCTCTGCTTTGGCGCGGACAGGCGTCTTTGTGTCTGCAGCCTTACTGGCGGCAGGCTTTTTGGCGGCGGTGTCTGATTTTGAGGCGGATTTGGGGGTCTCAGGTTTTGCCGACTTCAAGGAGGGGCGGGTGAGGGGGGACTCGGCAGGCTTTTTGGATGCTGACGTGGCTGATTTGGTAACATCTGGGGAGAGAATACAGCACAAGGAATGGTTAAACAATATCAAAAATTAAATTTGACAACAGCATATCATAACAAAAGAAAAAACACCTTTTTTCACAGGGGTTGTGTTTCTGGATGTTTGCAATGCTGGAGATTTGCCACCAGAGGGGGTAGTGGAGGTTAGTCTGGCAGCAGCAGGCTTGGGAGCGGGCTTGGCAGGAGTGGAGGAGGTTTTCGGGGTGGTGGTTTTGGCTGCAGCTGGGGAGCTCTTGGTTGTGCTGGTAGTGGGCGGCCGGGTGGAACCTGTGGCAGGACGGGATGACGCCGGCGTGCCAGGTGTAGACCTGAAGAAATGGACACAAAAAAAGAAGGTTGAGCAATGCGGAGAGCTGCTACGACACAGAGATCTGGGCCAGAGAAACAATGCCGGTTGTGGGTGCACATGTTCTTTTACAAATCCCCACGGGACAGACATGTCCAACTTAGCTCAAAACAATGTTGATTTCCTTATTGCCTTATGGAAGCCGACTTAAGCGGTTGAGTTGTCAAGCCACACAGCTAGGGGGGCAGCCTCATGTGGTGGTCAACCCTGTACTGTAAGTGTCTCAGAATGGTCGTGACAGGGAGCAAGACTTTGACTTCGTTACTCATGTCTGCTGCCAGAGGACACACTCAGAAACTGCACAAACATGAGACTAAAAAAACAATACATGTGAGGATGAGGAGAGGCTGGGCCGTTGTTGAAGTGCACAAGCAGCCAAAGCCCTGACCTAAATAGGCTTTCACAGATGTGGCCTCGGCCCAAATCAGATGAAGACTTGAGAACATGTTCACACAAGGAGCCCACCACGCAGGACTACCCTTTACAAGATAAGAAGCGAGTCCCACTATGTATTTATTGGGTTCATTATTTTATTTGTATTTCTCATGTACAGCCTCAACTTGTTGTTGTTGTTGTCTTATTAGCTTGTTCAGTCGCCTGGAAAGCATGTATGAAAGGTGCTATAAAAATCAAGTTTGATGGACTATGAGAAAACGGCATAGTGTGAGGGGTTTGGATTAAATAAATCAATAGTTTTGCAGGGATACATTCTAAAACCAGGAAATGAGTCAGTGTTTTTGTACTTTTGGTTCCCTCATCTCAAAGTCAATGTTTTTTTTCTCAATGAGCTTAAAACTAAGGTTTCTGGTTAACACAAGTGACGATTACAAAACATAATCACAGCAAACATTCATCTGCCTTTGGCTTAGTGACGAGAAACATGTGACCGTGGTGGAGTTCATTGGCTATTTACTTCAGAATATTGTATTTACCGTCAAAAATCATAAACGCAGCGTTCATTCATGAAGTATCATGAACGTGTATTTGCCAGGGAGCTTATTTTTGGCAAGATTCAAAAAAGAAAATGAATTCCATTGGCACATTTCATATTTTGATGCCAACTTCTGTATTGGCCTCCACAAATATGCTCTCGACTAGTGCAGCAGCATCTGAGGCCCCGCTAGCTCCTCCACAGCCCCATGACGAACTTTCCCTAGGGGCTTAGAAGCAAAGCAGTCTGGGAGGTGAGTCACCACGGACTCCAGGGAGGCATCCCAAACACTGTCCATCCCTGTCCCTGGTCTCCCGTCTCTACCCACTCCCCACGAGGGAATGACACTCGGGGCATTGTGCATCGGCCCGCCTGCTGTGACTGGCTCTCCTCCTGGGTCACATCTGAGTGATGCAACCTACATCTAGTGGTCCTGACAAGGCTGTGGTGTGCAGTCTCCCCGGGCCCACGCTGCACTAACTGCCTGTTTCTAAATAAAGACTTGAGCGAGCACTGGCAGAAAGAGGACGGGGAGGTAAGCAGGAGAGCGAAGATGGCTGGGAACACTTTAATCTTTAATACTGAAAGGAGAAACAAAAATAGCTTCTCCGAATGAGCCAGCTGGAACCTCGGGCTGCGTTAAAAGCACATCGTCTGCATGGGCAATGAGCTAGTGCGTGCTACTCACCGCCTGGCAAACGGGATACGGTCTGGTAACACGGAATGAGATTATGCCATGGGGGAGGGGGGGCAACACAACCGGGGTGTGGTCCCGTCGAGAGTTCAAACAAGCGTTTACAGCGGATCCACAACGTTTACAATCGGCTTTGGGGTAGTGGAAGGTGTGTTACTCATGCAGACGTTGTTGGATCATGTCGGTGCAGTTTTGCTAATCTTGAACCCATAAAAATCCGGCTGTGGAAAACCACTAGCAGACTCATCAGTGATGCGTTGTTTTACTGTGTGCTATTACTGGAAAACATCAGAAAGTCTGATGATGAGGTCATTTGAAAAACAAAGGCCTCTCATCACTTTGTGCACTGTGTAATGTATTGGAGGCCAAAGTTGTCAAAGCTCCAACAGATCCTTGGCAGAACGAGTGCTGGCTAAAGAAAAATGTAATAATAAAATAAAACAATGTCTTCAATCAGAAAGTAAATTTAATTCAAATATATTTAATCTAAAATGTATTCTCTAATATTCTGTACTGTACAGCTCAGTGTCCAAAATAAATAAATTAGATACATTGGGAAAATTGGTCGCCAATGAACAAGATGTTAAAAGGTTAAAAATCTCGACTCTGTGGAGCCTGAATTAGGGAGTAGAAGATAAGAAAAGCATTACAGGCGGAGGAAAACAGGGAGAACCTGGCATTAGAGATGAAGCATGCTGGGGAGATATACAGAGAGAGCATTTGCAATAATCTGTCTGAAAAAAGGAATATGGATAATCCAAAAAGATCAGACTGCTTTGGAGAGGGCTGGAAATGAACCGGGGCTACTGAGAAAGGAAGTGGACCAGGCGAGAGAGATGGGATGGAGCGGGCAGATAATATTCATCCAATTACACATTATCTTATATCAACATCTTCTTCCTCCTTACCGAAGAACACTGTGGCATCCGAGAGACCGGGGCCACCGTACAATGAGGCTGTGTGTTGTGAAGTAGATTAACCACACTGAGCGATGTATTGATGCTTGAATTATTTGAAGCCTCCATTCATTCTGTAATCAAGCTGAATGACAGAGAAGCTTGTACGAGTTAAAACATTGCTACTTTAACTTAATGACGGCTTGTGGGAAGCTGTGTTGTTCATTAACCCTGCCAAGAGAAACAGCACTGCAAATCGGGGTTAAAGCAAATGTTGGACAGAAAGCCCAGAAATGCACTGGAGCTGAAACAAACCGTTTGGTTGCTACTGGCGCACAGCGAAGTGTTCGCCTCTGTCGCCTGAGGATCTTTGCTAACACTTTAGCACCACTACACATTCCCTCAATCACAGAGGCAGAGGACGGATTACTGAGTGTAAAAAAAAAAAAAGTGGTTGCCTGCTGTTGCTGCTTTGTTTGCGAAGACAACAAGAGTAGGGTTGTGATTTGAATAATGAGATGAAAAGAGTGGGGGGCAGGGGGGGGCAAATGAGTAAGCAGGAGCTAAGCGAGCATGCAGGCAGACATCTTCCCCTGCAGCAAAGGGAGACAAAAAAACGTGGTGAAGGGCCCTCCCGCTGCTCGTAAAGATGATGCTGTGTTAATTAGGCATCTGAAATATGGAGGCAGGATCTTCAGCCTGGTTCGAGTGGCCTTGTGATTTGGAGATGTCATTGTTAAAATATATGGGATCATCCCTTTCCTAATGCATCTTTCTGGTAGATGCTTGGTAGTCCGAAGCCAGAGGTGTCTGCTTAATTCTGCAGCGGCAGCAAAGCAGAAGTGCAGCCCCCTGGTGCTTTACGTTCTATAATGTAGATAAAATACAACCTCAAACAAGGCGGCAACGTCAGGGTACGGCTCTGGGCGACTTGCAAAAAAAGTCAGATTGTTAATGGGCTCTGCGGCTGCACCTCTGTAAAAACCACGGCAACGGGTGACTGCATCACGGACGACAACTGCCACACCAAAAGCAACACACACACACACACACACACACACACACACACACACACACACACACACACACACACACACACACACACACACACACACACACACACACACACACACACACACACACACACACACACACACACACACACACACACACACACACACACACACACACACACACACACACACACACACACACACACACACACACACACACACACACACACACACACACACACACACACACACACACACACACACGGTTGCATTCTATTTGGTACAATAAAACTATATCATCCCTGAGGGAGCATCAGGCATCAGGGAGGGAAAACAGCATGAGTAATGTGGGAACATGGGGTGGCTGAGGCTGGCAAAGGAAGCGAGGGGCAAAAATGGTAAAGCGCCTGATCGCACGACAGTGAGCGTGTCCCATTTTCCTCCTCTCAGTTCGTGAAATAAGGACTGCATGCCCTTCCTTTGTCCTCTAATCTATAGGCCAAAATCACCCTCCGCTTCACGCAGAGACACCCTCTGGTCCTCTGCATGTTTTTTCCCCACACCTGTCTCTCTCTCTTGCTCTCTCTCACACACACACAACTCTAGCTCTCTGCATGCACAGCCCTCGCACTCTGTATGCATCTCTGGCAGCAGTGACGGGAGCTCAGTGGGGACGCATGACTTATTCAGCCGCGTAGCTTCCATACAACGCCGCCTATCACCATTTTCATATTTCACTTCACTCTGCGGCATCGGCAGACGGCGGCACGTGCAAGCATCGCCACGTGTTTTCTGACTAGCCGGCGCGTGTATTCCTCCCCTCCCCCTTTAACCTCCACATAGAGTGATATGAATGGCGAAAGAACACATGCTCTGCATCCTAATTACATGCTGCTCCTACTATGCACACTGAGGCACCTATGTAGCGTTCACATGCTGCACACCAGTCTCCGATCATCAATGCATAACTGGACGCAAATCATCTGTGCAGCTGCCCTAGAGAGAAAAAAATAGGTCATGCATCAAGCTTGATATATATATATATATATATATATATATATATATATATATATATCTATATATATATATATATGCACATGCTCTGCATGTCAAAAATAAAACCAGCCAGACAAAGAACAAGCCATAATAAAGAGTCACTGGCATCAACAACTAAGAAAACCTAATTTAATTTTGCTAAAGCCTCCTGCTGAATAGCGGGGGCAAAACACTTGTGAGAGGCCTTAAATTAGATTGATGTCACTTAGTGAAACCTGCATTTGCTCCGTACTTTTATTTGTCTGATAACTGGAACCTGCTGCAGATGGAATTAAATCAATTGAGCCTTAAGAGATAAAATGAGATACACTGGTGGTGTGTGTGTGTGTGTGTGTGTGTGTGTGTGTGTGTGTGTGTGCAGTAGTGGAAGCAGGGCGTGTCTGATGGGGGCAATTAACGTTTCCCGTCTACCTCTCTGCCACTCCGCTGAATTAAGGATTGAGGGAGGTTGGAAAATGGCACAATCTAATTAAAGCAGATATTAATGGCCCTGTCAAAGCGCACCACATATACAAACGCTGACCAGCGCACGCACACACTTAACAAAGTATGCCTCCAAGGGTACGCTGTGCTGTCAGAGGAGCCCATCATCAGTAATGGTTGTGCCTCTCTCATGGGGATTCATCTTACTGCAGATAAATCTTCCTCTGCACATCTTAGACAACTAGCTCACCCTCTGACGCCACAAAATACTGCCTCTAATCCAATCTTAACCTCATTACAATATTAGCTTCGGCTGGATTTCAGCTCAAATTTAGCTCATTAGCCCTTTTTTATTTCAAAGCCAAGGTGGTCACTTCTCACTTGGTGCATGTTTGATTAGTCATGAGCATGTTGGGCTGTTATTGGCTCAACTGGGTGAAAAGGCGCTATTGATAACAGTCATACAAGCTCTTCTTGTGCCCGACTTGAAATCATTCTCTGAAGCCTGGCTGAAATATATCCAGAGATAGAGGACGGGTGTGATGGATGTCACACTTGTTATGCGTTATGACTCCATCCCCCCTTTTTTTAAATAGCACATTTTTAACACAAAATTGTGTTAATTTGTTTGCAGAGAAGTTGAATCTGGATCCGTCCGCGGTGAACTGAGTATTATATTGAAACAGTTTCATAACCAGGTAAAGGTGCAATAACAGTGCATTAAGTAGTGGTGGTGAGGTTTCATGTCGCACAGAGAATGTGTTACATTGATCGGTAGTGAAGAATTAAATCACCACGCCAGTTCATACTGGCATTCAACAATGCGCGTTCTGTACAACAGTGCTCGAGTGTAATCCCCCTTAATTAGATGTTTGCACATCAACCATTGTATAAAGCTGTAATCTGAATGTAATCTCAACAATCCAACTGCTACCCGTGGCACGTGGAGAGAGAGAGTGTTTGTGTGTGTGGTGACCTAGTGTACGTGTCATGTTAGTCTATTGGCAATGAAAAGAAGACAAAGAAATATACATGTGATGGCATCCTTTGGCTTTTGTTTTATGCATGTATTATTACATAACTTAATCAGCGCTGCCATTTGTTCAATAACCATACGTGACATAAACACATACCATAAATAAATAATTTGGATAAGGCTTGTCCAAAATCTCTGGCGGACAAGCTATGTCATCTTAAATATGGCAAGAAAGCAAATAAGCGTCACTATCCCTTTAAAAGCGCCTCCCTTTGGGTTGCTTCCAGTGTGGTGGTCGTTCTCCGGGTTTGCTCCTAGTGGTCCAGTCTGTTTGACGCATCTGTTTCAGCCCAAATAAAGTGTCTGCACAGACATGCCAACAGGGTGACACAACACATCATACCACACATCATGGTGTCGTAACAGGGAGGAAGAATGAGGGCCATTGCTCTACCAGATAAACAAACAAACAAATAAACAAGAAGCAGAGGCGGTGGGAGGAACTCCTGCTGAAAGGCTCTATCTTATCACAATCTCCCTCGCCACAGACAAAGGCCCCCTTCAGTCCTCTCTCCTGGTCTATCGACGAGCCATCTCCGGACCCGACGCCAGTGACTCAGGTGAGGAACACATGCTGGTATACAGAAACGCTCGCTCTGGGGAAACAAACACATTAAGAGCACTCCCTTGTTCGCAAAGTTAATTCTTCCGACCGCCCCTCCCCTCTCTAAAATCACGCTCCTTCCCAAAACTTGTTTTATTAAGTGTGGCGCTGCCAGCAAGGGCTCATAGCCCTTGCAGCAGCCCAACTTTATGTTCTCCTGCGGGCTTCTTCTTATTAAGTGTGGCGCTGCCAGCAAGGGCTCATAGCCCTTGCAGCAGCCCAACTTTATGTTCTCCTGCGGGCTTCTTCTTATTATTATTATTCCCGTTCTGCCTAAACTTTGGACCGTATCTCGTCCCGGAGCGTTGCCAGCACATGCGCACAAAATACATCAAAACGAGCGGCCTGATCGGGAATCGTGTGCTATGACCCTGCTAAGAGATTCGACCGGCGGTTTTCCCGAAAAATGCAAAAAACGGCGAGAAATTGTCCCATCCGCTTACATGGGGTTTCGGCGAAAAGAGAGCAAAAGAAACACTCATCTTTGTGGCCATATTGACTCGCCATACTTTAACGTAGAGAAATGATTAAACCTTTGAAACGTTAACAAAAGGATGGACTTTATTTTCCTAATTGGACATTTTTTGATAGCTAGCACAGTTCTCCTCTAATATTTGTTCAAGTTTAGGAAAATATTCAGACCATTTCTGACTTTACAATGGGTGTGTATGTGGCAGCTCAGAGCACGTGATGTCATCGCTAGAGCAAGAACCAGCTTCAGATTTATCAGAAATAAATAATTGTAAATTGCCATTACTGCCACAATTTTCACTCTACAGGCATAATTTATAGCACAAAACGTAGGAAATCTTGTGCTTGCTTGTACAAATGTGTCGTGGAGTCCCAAAAACATTTACTTTTTTGTCAAAAAGCAAGAAAGCGACATGAAGTCAGCCAACCGCTCCATTCAGCCCCATGTTAAATCGGAGCAGAGTTTTCTCTAAATGAGCAAACGGGGGCTCTTTCTGAACTGCCTCTAAGCGCTCATTTCTAAAACCACCAAACATTTAAGTACACGTAAACGTTCACAAAAGTCTTGTGCTTCTCACGATGTCTTCGTTTTTTCATACGGAGTTACGGTTTTCCTATCAAATTCATTAGTTTGACAGGTTGTTTTCATTAAATATCTCTCCCTAAGGGACAGAGCTGTGCCTCTCCAATCGCCATGGTAACCGTGGCGCGCGCGTGTGGGAAACACTAACTGCTGAGTGACACAGGTGCTTCAAATGAGGTCATCAGGGCAGTTTCACACACACGTAGTTATTTAACCTACATTAACAGACATATACATGCACATATACTTGTTATAGATACATAGAGAGACGTACGAGTCTTAAGATCTCGTCTGCTCTTCACCCTGGTGACACAGGTGCTTCAAATGAGCTAATTAGGGCAGTTTCACACACATACTGTCTGTCTGTCTGTCTGTTTCTATATTCTATAATTATATTCAGCTTTATTCAGCAATTTACACCTAAAATGAGCTATATTAAGCTATATTATATTATTTTCAGCTTTATTGAGCTATATTCAACTATTTTCAGCTATTAGCTATATTCAGCTATATTCAGCTATATTCAGCAGTTTACACCTAAAATGAGCTATATTAAGCTATATTATGCTATTTTCAGCTTTATTGAGCTATATTGAGCTTTATTCAGCAATATTCAATTATTTTCAGCTATTACGGCAGTAGGCGCCACACTTTCAAAATTTCTTGCGAAATTTTCTAGTTATTATTATTCCCGTTCTGCCTAAACTTTGGACCGTATCTCGTCCCGGAGCGTTGCCAGCACATGCGCACAAAATACATCAAAACGAGCGGCCTGATCGGGAATCGTGTGCTATGACCCTGCTAAGAGATTCGACCGGCGGTTTTCCCGAAAAATGCAAAAAACGGCGAGAAATTGTCCCATCCGCTTACATGGGGTTTCGGCGAAAAGAGAGCAAAAGAAACACTCATCTTTGTGGCCATATTGACTCGCCATACTTTAACGTAGAGAAATGATTAAACCTTTGAAACGTTAACAAAAGGATGGACTTTATTTTCCTAATTGGACATTTTTTGATAGCTAGCACAGTTCTCCTCTAATATTTGTTCAAGTTTAGGAAAATATTCAGACCATTTCTGACTTTACAATGGGTGTGTATGTGGCAGCTCAGAGCACGTGATGTCATCGCTAGAGCAAGAACCAGCTTCAGATTTATCAGAAATAAATAATTGTAAATTGCCATTACTGCCACAATTTTCACTCTACAGGCATAATTTATAGCACAAAACGTAGGAAATCTTGTGCTTGCTTGTACAAATGTGTCGTGGAGTCCCAAAAACATTTACTTTTTTGTCAAAAAGCAAGAAAGCGACATGAAGTCAGCCAACCGCTCCATTCAGCCCCATGTTAAATCGGAGCAGAGTTTTCTCTAAATGAGCAAACGGGGGCTCTTTCTGAACTGCCTCTAAGCGCTCATTTCTAAAACCACCAAACATTTAAGTACACGTAAACGTTCACAAAAGTCTTGTGCTTCTCACGATGTCTTCGTTTTTTCATACGGAGTTACGGTTTTCCTATCAAATTCATTAGTTTGACAGGTTGTTTTCATTAAATATCTCTCCCTAAGGGACAGAGCTGTGCCTCTCCAATCGCCATGGTAACCGTGGCGCGCGCGTGTGGGAAACACTAACTGCTGAGTGACACAGGTGCTTCAAATGAGGTCATCAGGGCAGTTTCACACACACGTAGTTATTTAACCTACATTAACAGACATATACATGCACATATACTTGTTATAGATACATAGAGAGACGTACGAGTCTTAAGATCTCGTCTGCTCTTCACCCTGGTGACACAGGTGCTTCAAATGAGCTAATTAGGGCAGTTTCACACACATACTGTCTGTCTGTCTGTCTGTTTCTATATTCTATAATTATATTCAGCTTTATTCAGCAATTTACACCTAAAATGAGCTATATTAAGCTATATTATATTATTTTCAGCTTTATTGAGCTATATTCAACTATTTTCAGCTATTAGCTATATTCAGCTATATTCAGCTATATTCAGCAGTTTACACCTAAAATGAGCTATATTAAGCTATATTATGCTATTTTCAGCTTTATTGAGCTATATTGAGCTTTATTCAGCAATATTCAATTATTTTCAGCTATTACGGCAGTAGGCGCCACACTTTCAAAATTTCTTGCGAAATTTTCTAGTTAATAATGCTACTGCACAACACTTGCTCTGGTGAAACCCTGCAAGACAATCCTCTAAAGCTTGCTCTGACTTTGGCTCGTGGCTGGCCTACTTAAACCCGACCCTTCCAGGTCTTTATGTGGGGGATCATTGTTCCTCGCTCCTCCAGGGTGTTTTTTTTCTCAAACAGGATCGTCTTTGAACCTTTCGCCAAGTGAAGCCTTTTGAACAGGCTGCTTCTCACTCGGCATTGAGGACCGATTTATAATGCTGAAACGAGTCCCCTGCAATTCTTATCTATTTGACAATTTACTCTGATTTGCTGCTGTTCTGGAGCAAATTTGCTGATTTGCTGGCAAATCATTGGAAAGGCTTTTAAGAAAAGGGGGCCGCTTGTAGAAGGATGTCTGAGAAGAGGAGCAATTTCAGACAGCTGCCTGTGGCATCTTCAGACACAAAGAAAATCTCTTTCAGACGCGTGTGTACGCAGACACACGCTCCGGAAAAGGGTGAGACTTCAGTTCTGCACAAATGTCACACCTACCTGGTCTTGGCAATCAAGGGCTTGGGTGAGGCAGCAGCACTCGGCTTGGTGAGAGTTGCAGAGGTGGTCTTGGGAGCTGGAGGAGAGGAGAGATTAAAGAAGAGGAGATGAGATGAGAGAACAGGAGATGAGAGAAGAGGACAGGAGATGAGAGGATAGGAGAGGAGAAGACAGAAGAACAATATTAGACCAGTACTATACAGCATAGCACACTATAGTTATTAGCAACATATATTACAAATGTAGGTCATGTCATCGGGCTCTAGAACAAAGGCATTTCTAGATTATCAGCAGCCATTATGCCCAGTGTAATGTGTGTGCTGAATGCATCCTGTGTGCATCTATCCGCATGTTATCACATTACAGTGGACACTCTTAGTAGTAGCGCTGTGAAAGCCTTTCATGCCACGCCAACTGTGGAGTATTTTTTGCATTCACACTCAGCCTACATTCTGAACTACACGTTGCAATTTATTTGTTTTGTGATACATTTTCACCAACCTGGGGGCTTTTTAGCAGCAGCAGCAGCTGTGCCGGTTTTGACACCAGTAGTAGTTGCGGACGCCGTCTTCTTGGCTGCCGTTGTTGTTCCGGTTATCGACTTTGCACCATTGGTGGCCGAGGGACCTGTGGGTTTCTTCTCACCTACTTTGCTCTTGGAGGCCGGGGCCGTGCCTGTTGGTTTTTTAGCTGGAGCTGGGCTTGGGGCGATCTTTTTCACCGCAGCAGGTGCGGTTTTCTTCGCCACTCCGTTGGTCTGGGGCTTTGACACACCATTTGATAGGCGGCTCTGGGATGTGTTGGGCCGTGACCCAGGTGTGGTCTTGGTTGGGCCTGTGGTGCCAGGTTTCGTTTTGACCGTAGCCTTGTTGGTCATCTTGGCTTTGGAGTCGCCTGCTGTTTTGTTGCCGGTCTTGGCAGCTGGGGTGTCCTTGGCCTGTTCAGGCTTGGGTTCCACCTGGCCCGTCTCTGCTGCAGGCTGCTGTGGCATCTCCCCCTCCGCCGGATTGGCCGCCTGGTTGGGCTCCTGTCCCGCAGCTGGAGCTGCCTCATTTACTGGATTCGATTCTAACGCTTCCATGGGCTCCAGCGCCGCCGTGGCAACCCCATCCGGCTTCATCTCTCCTTGAGTGGTGGCGGTCCGTCTCTGCAAGGCAGGCGGGCTGACTAAAATCTCACAGGATGGCCACGGGGTCTACAGGCTTTCTGGAGACGGCGAGGTCTGATCTGGAGAGAGACAGGAGGAGAACAAACGGTACGGTTAGTCAACAGCAAGACCAGGCATGAAAAGCAGCCTGCTGTCTCTATCAGTAGAGCACTTGTTGTTAACCCTGTGAATCAGATAAAGTGATGGCTTGTATCTTCATGCAGCTTCAGCATCACGTACAGAAATAGCTTTGTCCAAGTGTAAACAGAAGAGTGAAAATGGAGTAGGATGTGCCATGTTACTGTATAGCTTGAACTGCTGCATAAACCCAAGAAAGGACTGAAGCCTATCTAGGACAATGTCACATACGGAGAAAGACATACATCACACAGGACAGCTTCATAACTAGATCAACACGCTTTGTCGTGTTTTATGTCTCAGAAGGATGGCAGTAGAGGACATGTCTACTGCAGAGAAGAAGAAAAAAAACATTCTACAAACAGCCTCAATTCTTTCCAATACCGACTGCAGTGCAGCGGCAATCGGGCCCCTCTGTGACGCTGAAAAGCTCAGTGACACACTTGGCCAGCGTAGCTGCTACGGGTTGGCTTCGTTTTTTTTCTTCTTCTTCGGTAAAATGGCTTCAGAGTCACTAGTGTGGAAGACTAGTTTTCCGGGATAGTACACTTAAAGGGAGGGGGGGGGGGGGGGCAAAAAGCGTTGGCACGCAATGCCACCTGTAATAACGTAAGACACGTGACTTTATTTAATCTGCACACAGATGAAAAGCCGGCGTCGCGCTATTGGGCCATAAACGGCTATAAAAAGGAAAAGCAGGATGAGGTGGGGAAACGGGCTCGGTGTGTGTTTGCCAAGTGGGTCGATGCGTGTACAATAAAACTCAGAAGATGGGAAGACAGTCTGACACGAACAAGAGAAGTTGAGAAGACATGAGCAATCGAGGACGCAAAGTGGGACGCGAAGCATACGAGGCCCGATAAAGAGCAACCGTCTGCAACACAGGCTGTCACACGTCATCTACGTCAATATTAGACAACTGTCTCTTATTTTGTTTCCTCGGCCTCCTTGCGAAAAGAAAGGACAAGAGGAAACGGATAGGTTTTTACAAGCCTGAAGGGGGTGTGGGGGCATAGAGGAAGCGGCGTAGCAGGAAACTGGCTTGTCAAAAGTTTACAAACAGAGCGAGGGGGGAGGCAACACAGGGGCCAGTGGAGAGGAAGAGGCTCGGCCTGTGGAGCATGGGAACAGACTGGGAAGGGAAAAACAAAGATGTAAAATGAGCTCACTATTGGCCGATCTTTGCTGGTTTGGTCATCAGAGTTTCCGCTGACCTAAACGTGCACATGCTTGTTGTCCTATTTCTAGGAGGAGACAGACATCATCTTTATGCTGCTGGCTCCCTGGAAACAAATCCCTCATCTTATTCTCTCCCCCATCCTTCTTTCCCTCTTCCGTCATCCGTTACTCATCCTCTAAACTGACATCTCACATGTCAAAAGGCCCTCTTTTTATTCTCCTCCCTTTCTCTTAACCCCCCCTCCACCTCCTCCGCCACCACCGCTACTGCTCTCCCTCCATCCCTCTGTTCTCTGTTTTTCCTTTGCACAGATGGCCGGAGCAGCTGAGGAGGGCCAGAGGGGGTGAAACTGAGAAAAATTAAATTAAATCTAAATATCCCAAACAACACATAAGAGATCCACACAGCTAGTGCAACAGGCCAAAACAACCCAGGGGGGGGAACGACGGGTAGCAACAAAAAGCTGTGCGTGCCACACCCTTCGGTCACAAGAGAGGAGGTTTAAATGACAGTGAGGCTACAGAATGTGGACAGTTGGCGTAATCATGTTACTACCCACCACGACCAGTCACAGCTTTTAGGAGAGAGGGTGGACACTGGTGCCGCAAGATGGAGAGCAAAAGATTCCATCAAGATCAAGTCAGATTTATAGAAGTCTATGAGAAGATTACTTGTTTTATTCCCTCAGTAAATATTGTAAACATGAGTTTATGGGCTCAATATACAGTTTAGAGTCTTCTTCACAGTAATACAGTATGATGTTAATTTAGTAGATTATGGTCCCATTTAGAGTCAAACCATAAAGCCGAGTATGCAGGGCTACCTTGTGATTGACATGACAAAAGTACACTTTTGGTAACCAAAACTTCCTTATTCGCCGTTCGGTTGTACTTAGCTCCACCCTCCAGTGTCACATCTAGTTGTAAAAAGCCAAGATGGCGATGGCCATAATGCTGAACTCAAGGCTTCAAAAGCAGTCCACAAATCAATGAGTGACTTCCCTGTGCATACGTTCACGTCGTACATACAGTCTATGGTGCCGACCTAGCTGCGGACGTTAATTAAGCTATTGCTAGGGCCAATAATGTATTGTCTTAGTGACACGTATATAGATCTCTATGTACGTTATTCCGAAACAATCTCTAAAACAAGCATGCCACTGTTTGTGACCTTAAGCGGCAAACCAAGAAATAAGTCCAATCACCATTCCCTCTGCTCTATTTCAGACTGATGTCCTGCTCTTCCCACCCTAGACTAAACCATCTGGCCCGACTGTTCTATTTCACTGCTCCGTTCAAACTACCCAACACTGCTTGCTTGCGTGCGTGCGTGTGCGTGTGCGTGTGTGAGAGAGAGAGTGATAAATCCTGATTGCACAGCCACAGCCAGAGGAACATTTCTCTTTCTCCTGCAAGTCTCCAGACAGCTGTGATATTGCACTTCTCTCTCTCTTTAGCTCTATTGCTCACTCAACCGGCCCACGTCATTAGTAAGCAAAGACAGTCTAGCAACCAGGGCAGGAACATAAAAACAACACAAAAAAACGTATTATCTACTCTCCACAGAAACTGAAGGAAGGTGTGACCACCATTAAGAGATTTTAACAAATTCATAAGCTAGAGTGTGTGTCTCCATTCCGAAGGCTTTGGCACTGATAATTGTTGCTCAGCTAGAGCGGGTGATGGCCGATTACTTTAAAGGTCCCATATTGTAAAAATATTTTTTTAATTATAAAGGAGGTGTGCTATATGCTATATGAATACTGTGAAAGTATCAACATTTTCAATCCATAGAGAAAAAGAACACAGCCCGTTGCGCCTTTAAATGTATGGCTGTGATGTCACAATTATGCAAGATACCGTTTCACACTTTTAAAATGGAAACAAATGTGTCACAGTTAATTTCCAGGTTGCAGCGCATGTGAATGACATCAGCTGACAGGAAGTAAACGAGGGCCCCAGCTGTTGCCTAGCACACAATTCCGTTGAAACGGGCTAAACGGAGCGTTCCAGGCCAAGGGTGAATACAGGTACATTCAGATGGACAGTAGGACATCACTAAAGCATGTAATAATAACCCAAAAATCAAGTATGAACCTGGAAATGAGCGTGGTATGTCTTCTTTAGGAGAGTTTTGATGGGATTGCACCACCATTCATTACATAATGACGCTCTGGGGTCACATTATTGAGGTCCCCTCTCCACTCGTAATATAGAAGATTGGATCAGGGGGGTATCAAGTCTTAGGTCTTCTCTAACAACATCTTTGGCTCCACAACCTCGGCTGTAACACACAGGCTGGCATTTTCCACACACAAGGGACAGAATGAAGCCTATTCAGTGACATGATAAATAACTGCTTGTGAGCTGGTGCACATTTCCAGCAGCTAATTCCAGACAGATGGCTGTGTCGGCCGCATTAGGTCCATTTCAAAACATTTAGCAACAGTGTGTGTGCACTGTGTGAACTGTTTACAATGTTAAATGGCTTAATCTGAGGAGAATTGCTGGTCAAGCTACATCAAGACGAGGCAGAGTCAGCTGTTCTGACCTCCTGTGACCTCAGCAACACGCATGCGCACAAGGACAGTAGTTGGAGAATAACTACTTCCACGGGCTGCAGTTGTTGTCCTCAGTGTCTTACGACCTACAAAACAATAGCTGGCGACAGAACAGAGCGGTGTGGAAGTGGAGTGGGAGTCTTGCACTGTAGAAATTCTGAATAGTCGACTCTGCAAAAATGTGTTTGCTGGCCTTCGTGACGGGTCCAAATCGTGTGGTTGCAGCTCGCAAGCAAGCGTCCCACTCCAAATTTCCTGCAAGCCTCAATGATGAGCTACACAGTAACAGTGAACAAAGGAAAACCACAAACACCGAGGGCACTGGTCTGAGAACAGGATCATGAAAGACTCCTACACACAGACTCCTACACACACACACAGTGTGTGTGTGTGTGTGTGTGTGTGTGTGTGTGTGTGTGTGTGCGACCTGATACACAACCGTGTTTGGGCCTATACTGTCAATAACTGGAAGGCATCCAGCTCCTCTGAGGGATCTTAGCTTTACTGACTGTCTAGACATAAAAAACGCTGATCTTGAATAATCAGGTCAACAGCATATTTAAAACAGAAAACTGCTACTTTGACCCCATTTTTTTTGCATCGAGTATAACAATCTACTTCTGTGTGTATATGTGCAGAGGGGGGTGTCACATGCACTAAACATCTCTGTTTAGAAAACAGCAGGACACATTTAAAAGAAGAGCTCGCAGGAAAATACCATTATGCAGATCCGAATGAAGCGTGAGAGTTACTGAGCTAAATGTTAAGTTAATGTCAAATCTGCTCCTGGGCCGTGGTGCGTGATCACATCTGAACACATCCACTGTCGGTTAGAAAAACAAGGAAGCCTTCTCGAGACAAAAGGCCGATTTCAAAAGTGCTTTAACTGGCCGTCCGTCCGAGGCCAATTGCCGCTGTAGAAAGCTGGCTTTCATAGCACACAGTTACACGCATGTGCATTCTGTGAGCCTTCTTCTATCCCCGGGGCCTACTCTAAATAGTAGTCAAAAGACAGGGATGATTGTGGGGGAGAGGAGGCAGTGTCGGTAGGGGGGTGGGGGCAGTGGAGTCGGTAGAAAAGACGTAACAAGAAAGTGAGCTTTTGTGGCCGATGTGACAATCTGCCTGTTGCCGAGATGAGCTCGTACAAGCTCGATCGGATGATTCAGAGACGCAACTGACGCACGACCCCTGAGAAGAGGGCAGAGGGTCCTGGCAAAGTCGGCAGGTTTTGAAGGCATTTTTAACGAGCAGTGTGTGACCTCTGACCCTGTAATTGACGTTCTTTTATCTCTGCGAGCAACAAACAGAAGACGGCCGGGTTGCGGCGTCTGCTCTTTGACATCGCTAATGAACTGTCCTCTTCCCTCTTGATGGGGCGGGATTTACATTATCTCATGATGTGGAAACGCAGGGAGCAGTCTTTGCTTGAACAGCTGTTCAATTAATTCAAAACGTGTGTGTGTGTGTGTGTGTGTGTGTGTGTGTGTGTGTGTGTGTGTGTGTGTGTGTGTGTGTATGTATATATATATGCCTCACAAAGACAACAAAGTGTGGCCACTTATGATGGGTGAAATGTCTGTAACCAATGCATTAAATCCTTAATAATCATTTAATTTAACAAATAGACATCCTGATATTCAGTTGCATGTAAAATATGTCATGATCATAATACATATCCATATAATAGACATCATTCTAACCAGTTAGATCTTCCGGTCTCATTATCACAACAGCCCCAAACTGTCCCACAACTCTGCAAGATTTAAGCAGCGCCACTTTACTTATTTACGTCTCCCGTGGACTCAGACTTGACTTGTGAATATAAAATAACACGAATAGGGTGGAATGTGATGAATGTATTCATGGGTGTGCGTAGCACTCCTCTTTGCAAGAGGCGGAGAATGTTAGATTCAAGACGCCACATGCTGGCACGGAGCCCGAGATTGTCCATTCAACCTACTCCAAAACAACAGTAGGCTCAGTCAACTCCCCACCACATTTAGGGCTACGTAGACCCAGGCTTTCTACATTATAAATGAATCAAGTGGTTATTTCAAATTTTAAAGAAAAGAGCACAAAAAAAAAGGATAGGTTGACTGATAATGAAAGCGTGACACTTTTGATGACAGATTGATAACTTCAGAAAATGCCACAAAAACACTTGTATGTATTTGGGTTGTATATTGTTGGTTGGACAATAGCAGACTTTTTAAAGGCGTCACCAGGGAAAATTATTGGGATTTTAACATTTCAGATACGAAACAATAACTGAAGGAAATTATGAATAGAATCATATATACATATTGTAATTGTCTCGTATTCTCACAATGCAATGATTTGGATTGAACATTTTAAGTCGATGTCGTAGCACCCAAAATGATTAGAACTGAGACGAACTGTGAGAAACAGTACACTGCTAGAAGGTATAACGCTACTCAAGAACGGTGTTGAGGAACACAAGTGCAACCGGGGACCGACAGAGAGACATCCGTCTTTCCTTCCCAGGGATCTGCATCAACAAGGAAAGACGTACTGCAGAGACGCTGAATGTTTCATCTCCTCTCAGCCAAACCTTGGCAGAACACAAGGAACAGGCAGCTGCAACAGCTACCGTTAGTCACGGGCAAACGCTGTTTGAACACGTCGAGCACAACAAATTCGGAGTCGTCTCCACAGTCAATGCAGCCATTTGTATAAGACTATAAACTGTCTACAGAGTGGGCTCTCACCTCTGGACTCATCATTGTCAAGGAGTTATGTCTCTCTCTCTCTCTCTCTCTCTCTCTCTCTCTCTCTCTCTCTCTCTCTCTCTCTCTCTCTCTCTCTCTCTCTCTCTCTCTCTCTCTCTCTCTCTCTCTCTCTCTCTCTCTCTCTCTCTCTCTCTCTCTCTCTCTCTCTCTCTCTCTCTCTCTCTCTCTCTCTCTCTCTCTCTCTCTCTCTCTCTCTCTCTCTCTCTCTCTCTCTCTCTCTCTCTCTCTCTCTCTCTCTCTCTCTCTCTCTCTCTCTCTCTCTCTCTCTCTCTCTCTCTCTCTCTCTCTCTTCTCTCTCTCCGTCGCACTCTCTGTGCATAGCGGTTTAAATGAACGACAACAATAAACAAATGCTGAGTGCTGATCAAGAGTTTTGTGCAAGCAATTTAAGGTTGCGACTCTTGTCCCAAATATGGCTTCATTCAGTGATTGAAACACCCGCAAAGCAGACAGTCGCGCCGCTGCTGCCCGCTGTTGTGTTTTTATTTATTTATTTATTTTTGCAATTTTTTTTTTTAACATTCGAATATTCATTTCACATTCGAATATTCGGTTTTTAACAACTATTCGAATATATATTCGAATATAGAATATTCGTTGACAGCCCTAATTGGTACTATAAAGAGCCCGATGCTTTATAATTTTGTTTGATTCTACAGTCTCAATAGGGGAATATTGCTAATTGTGATAAATCATACAGATCATTAGTGGTGAGGTACTTATTTTCTGCCCTAAGTAGTGTCTGCAAGTCTTCCCGAAGGGCTCCATACAAACCCATCAACCTTCAACAAAAAGGTGTGTGTCCTCAGAGGCGAAGCCAGGGGGGCAAAAGCACTGCATACTCGTTTGACAGCGCGCAGTTATAATTGAAGGCTACTCAGATCAATATTTTTCATCAACTCAGGGTCTTCTCTCATCTCCACCACGATGTCCTGGCAGCACTTTCCTGACATTTCCAATCAGGTCTTTATTTTATGCGTCAATTCAAAACTACACGTAAAAAAGCAAGTCGATGGAATTTAGGGATGAAGATGCCAGTAATTCCAGACCTACCTACCTCTTTTGCACAGAGCGGTTGTCAAGCAAACTCCTTAAAAAGGTGCGTGGTACAGTCATTCCTGTCAATTGATTTGCAGTGCGCCGCTGGGATGCTCAATGAGACTGAGCCAGAACAAAGGCCCCACTGGGAGGGAAAGGAAAGAGCCCCCTTTTCCCCCGTCTCTGTGTTTACTCGGCTGCTGGCGCATGTGAGAGGAAAGAGCAGCAGATTGTGCGACAGACACCTGGATCACAGAAAACATGTGACCAGAGAGGCTGGCACTAATCCAGGCGACTCTTTGGAGCTTCAAGGCTTCAGAATGTCCTCCGGAGGACACTTCAATTGTAATAATAAAAAAAGGGGTTGCGAAATTCGCACTGTAATAACACAACAAATCAGCAACAAGGCTACCCCAAATGGCAGAGGATGCCGTCACAGCTCAACGCTGCACAATGTGTGAGCTCACCCCCCTCTCCTCCTCCTCTTCCTTTACAAGCACCAAATAAGTCGTTGACGCACACATAAACACTCAAACCCTGTCATTCCCATGGTGCGGCCGGGCTCAAAGAACCCCCCACCCCCCCCCACCCCATTTGGGGACGGCACAGATTAACACATGACAGAGCTTGTTAACCCTGGACAAAGAGAGATGCTAATCTTGTACAGTCGGCCTCGAGTGTCCTAAAACAGTACAGAAATAGGGAAAAGAGAGAGAGAGGAAGACCAAGAAAGAACAACGGAGGCCTCCTCTGTGTGTCCCAGAAACTAGACAATACTGTGGGGGGGCAGGAGTAGAGACGGTACGTCACCCCCAAAACACAGCCTGGCTGCAAACAAGGGCGAGGGCCCTACGACAGCCTTGGCTGAGCTCCACTGCCTGCAGGGACGACCAGCAGGGCAGCGCAGAGCTCAGCTCTGTGGATATTGATCGCACAGGAGAAAGTGGGGAGCCAGGCCAGCTGGGAGGGAACAGACCGAGAGAGAGTGAGAGACACAAACAGAGACGGACAGCGGAAGTGCATTAGTTCCTCTGATGCAGTTAGCTCTCTCCCCTGGGAGATAAGAGATAGTAGTGACAAGGTTTTAAGAGAGGACAATGAAAAAGCCAGGGGGGGGGGGGTAAAAAGGGACAGAGAGAGAAACAGCAAGACGAGGGGAGAGACAGAGGATCCAAACTGAGAGGCAACAGAGAAACAAGGGCTAATTTGTAACTTGAAGAGCTGCTGATCATCTCCATAATGGGCCGTCTGCCCACAAACGAGCTCCTCTTTGGGGATAAATGAGATCAGGCCAGCCCGGGACCAGCTGGTGGCTTGGATCAATGGCACCCAGATAGAGCGGGTACGTGGAGCTGGAGGGAGGAGGGCCGAACCGGGGCATCTGGACAGGACGGCAGAAAACACACCCTGGAGGCTTTGGCGTTCTCTCGAGATTTGGCCTTGGGCGTGGGGGGGTGGACCTGGACATGCGCACGCAAAGTACAAGTGCAATGACTGTGTCCATAAGAGGATTATGTCCTCCTGTTTGAAGTTGAACTGTTTCCAGGTGGGATCTGATCCCTACACAGGGCGGACGACAGGTTGGACGGTTTGACCAGATCAGCACCTACAGCTTTCTGAGACCAAACCGTACACCATTGGCCCAAAATCTGCCAACCAACTGCCAGACGCTTCTTTATTTAAACCACATTCACAACAGCCATGAACAGACATTTAGCATCAGTTGCCAACTAATAAACGAAGACAGGGCACAACCAGATTAGAATGTCATCAGGAGAAATTGATATAACATAGAGAAATAAAATGGCCCCTACAGCTACCGATGGCGAAGAGAGTCTATCAGTCTGTCAGTACCACTTTCCGGCACAAATGCCAATCATTCCATGCTCCGGCTATGGCAAGGTCAGGTTCTGACATAATCTTTAGCAGCATATGTTCAGCAAAACCGATACAAAGAGGGACCCGTTGACCGAATATCTGTGGCAGAGCAAAACCTTGTGACTGACTACAACGTTGCATTACACAAAAACAACCAGTGAACCAAGTCTATTATCCGTCCTCCCACCAGAGGAATTCAGAGCGCCCAAACGCAGCAAATTACTGCAGCTGCCGGCAGATACAGCCTCAAAACCACAACCAGCAGTTGCCAACTGCATGCCCTGACAACTGTGACAACCAAGGCCGCTATCACGACCAGGAGACGGCGTTTCCTCAGGCCTCAATCGGCCAGAAAACAGAGAGGGAAATACATCCAAACATGTTGATGAAATCTAATCAAGAAGCTATTGTGCTGCTGTTGCAGTGGATTAAAAAAAGAGCTGGAGGTGATAGTGGTGTTTTTTTTTTTAGATGCCAAGAAGTGCAAGGGTCATGCACTCAGTGCGATGACCAGAGGCACAGGCTTGCCCTTTTCACAATTGAGAAGATCAGAGCTGGGGGGGCTTTAAATCTGAGTCACACACCCGCCAAAGGCATGTCCTTAGGCTACACAGATCTATTAATGCCACAGTCATCTCCCCTCTCAGGATGGGGGCCTGGGTCAAGAGGCCAGCTGGGAGGGGGAGGGGAACACGAACATTAGAATTTGTATTCATCTCAAATAAAAGCGTAAAAAGAAATCTGACTATTTAAAATGGATGTTTTGCACATTCTCATGCTAGAATTGCAACAAAAGATTACCATCTCAATTAATTAAGTTTGGGGGCGAATTAACATATTGTCATTGTCTAATCCGCTAACAGTTTTTTCATTTACTTTGACTAAAATCTCAGTAAATAGAAATGAATGATCACAATAACTCCCAAAAATACAAGGTGGCGTATTAGATCCGACCAGCAGCATAAAATTCAGATAGATGTCAAAAGAAAAAGCAGCAAATACTCACATTCACTTAAACAATTCTTTGTTTATCAAAATAGTTGATTGGCGAGTTACTTAACTAATTGTTTCAGTTCTAACTGAAGTATGTTGACAATAAAAATCAACGTCTTAACAAAACCAAAGGACAAATTAATACATTAATCAAAGTCACACATCTCTTTACATTCGTGAACCTGGAAGCAGAATCATTAGGCTATCAATACTTTGATTGACGATCCACTAATTAACTGATTGTTAATCACTGACAAAATTGCAACTATTTAATAGTTTGTTGAGCCACACGTGAATTCATTTAGTCTCCATTTCAACCTCAGTAGCTTCAATTGTTAGCACACACCCACCCCTCTGCGTATGAAGGACAGTCTCAGACACAATACACTCATTCTTATGGATTCTGTCTCATCCAACAGAGTGCAGACAGGATAGGAGACAAACTGATGCATCCCATTAAAAACAACAACTATCATTTATTCAAGTTTCTGACAAATCCGGACCACACACAAAACGCCTCAGGCAGTAACCCACATCATCCGATAATCTTTTTAAAGAACATCTCGAACAACTTCATAAAAATAAAAAAACCGGTGTGGTTATTAATGGCACCTAAATTTAATTTCAAGTGATTGCATTAGGCCTGCCTGTCTGTCCTCCATTTCCCTGCCTCATCCACCAACACTGAGTCAGCCATTCTCTCATCCGTGCACCATGGAGAAGGAGGGGGGGGGGGGGGGGGGGGCTATCTGATGGCTTAGCCCACCTCTGATTTAAGGGACCTGGAGTGTCTCCAAAGCCCTGCATGGGAGAGCCTTTAAAGTGCTCATAGTAGTCGCCCATGGGACCCCATCCACTAAAAAGGATGACATCAATGCCATTGCGGTCGATCGCCGGCACGTTGTTCGACCGATCCATGAACCGCCGTGGACCACAAACAAAGCTTGAGACGATCTGTGTCGGGGAATGGAGCTTGTGGGCTGAGGTTGAAGATTTCGTCAATGCTCGCACGTTGGCAGTTTATTAAATGCTCTCAGCCAGGCTTTTGGGAACTGGCAGCGTTCTTCCTCCTCCTCCTCCTCCTCCTCTCCATTGTTCTACAGATAGGAGTGTAATCTGTTCTGTTGCACTCAGAAAGAGTCAGCAGAGGAGCAGCTACAGGGGCCCTCCAGCCTCAACTCTCACATCACAATAGCTGATCACTTCTGGAGGGGGTGGGGGGTAACATTAATCACCTCTGATTACATGCCAGCTCGAGTCTGCGCACAGCCAGCTCGGAGATATTTCAGCTTCACGCACTCCCTCCGAGGTCTGAGGGAATTGTGCTTTTACACGCTGAGAGTTAATGGTAATTTATTCGGTTTGGACATGCAATAAACTGAGCGAGCATGTGCCCCCTTAAATATGCCGCTCCCCCCTTTCCCCTCCTGAGGCGACCGAAACATTTCTCAGCACTCGCACCACTTGGCCCATCACAGAACAATGGGCATCCGCGGTAGAGGATGGAGAAGGAGGGGAGATGAGAAAAGAGAAAGGAAAAAAAAGTTCTGCGAGGGGGGAACAAAATGGTCGCCTAAAGGCTGAAAAACATTCACGTTTGTGGAAAAAAAGAGAAGCGTACATTGAAAACGACGTAATCTGATTTCGGGTTAGCCCGATATCTGTTGAGCACTCCCAGCGACCACGCAGCGTGCCACCGCCCCATCACCCCCCCGCCCTCCCTTTCACTGACTCTGAAACGGAGCGCGGCTCGTCGACTGAAAGACGAGGCGAAACCAAAACCGTTTAAAGGTTTTCAACTGCGTATTTAACGGGAATATTCATTCACACATAAGAGGACACCGCATATCTGACGCCCCGTTTTGGCGTTAAAAATGGTACAAACACGGGTAATAACACGGCGAGTCGTTGTAAAACTGGGACTCCAATGTCTGTAACGGACGACGGACGTAACGTTAATTTAGAGGATTCGGCTTTAGTTGACGTTAATTAGCCCGGCAGCGGTTACAAACTGACGTTAGCATGCTAGCTAATGCTCAAAGAATCTCGCCCTTACCAGTCGGTGCAGCGGCGAGCTAGCGAAATCCTCTCCAGCTACGCCCAGTGTTAGCAGCAGAGCCGGGTCCTTGAGTCAGGGAGAAGAAGGAAAAAATAAAGTGAGGCTGAGGGTGAAAATGAAACCTGGAGGAACGGAAGAAAATCGCGGGAGAGCAGAGCTAGTCGAGCTGACCGACAAGAAACTTCTGGATCTCAAAAGCGCCGTTTCTTACCAAGTGATGCGCGTTCACTGAAAGGAAGAAAGGAGGAGAATGACGCTTCAGTCCACACACATCACTCTCTCTCTCTCTCTCTCTCTCTCTCTCTCTCTCTCTCTCTCTCTCTCTCTCTCTCTCTCTCTCTCTCTCTCTCTCTCTCTCTCTCTCTCTCTCTCTCTCTCTCTCTCTCTCTCTCTCTCTCTCTCTCTCGCGCACACACAAGTATACCGGTAAACGGAGGGATGCACGGGCGGAGGAGAGGGCTGCCGCTGCCTTCATGACCGACAGAGAATGTCGGAATAACGAAATATGCTGTTGTAAAAAATTAAAAACGCCACATTATGTACATAAGCGGGGGGGGGGGGGGGGGGCTAGGAGCAGTTGCCAATGACTAATGGAGACTCAACACTAGTAATTAGCACAATTACTTTATTGACCTAACAATTAGTTAGTTGAGACGGCAAAAATAGACGGCATTTGAATCGATAATGGATATAATTATTAGTTGATGCAAAAAATATGGTTGAAATCGAAGCAGCAGACACCACAATATAAAATAACTGATATAGTTCAACTTTACAAAGCTCCCCCAGAGCAACGGAATACATTATACACCTGTTTTGAGCTCTAACCTTTAAGTAACCAGACCCTAATGTGCCAAATTGGTAGAGTGTGTAAAATTAAGATGCCCTGTGTATTATGCACTGAGTGGAAGAACAGGGGGTTAATCATTGGGGATCCATAGAAGGTTAATTCCAGTCAAACGTATATGGAATGTAACAGTTGTTCAACATTTTGATAGAGAAATAACAAAACAAATTGTGTTAGTCTGGTCAAATGGGCAAACTAGAATTTATATTATGATGATAAAGGGTGGGTCTAGTGACTTGTAGAGAACAATAATGCCTTTGTCAACTGATCAAAAGGGGTATTTTCATTTGGCTAATATAATTCTGGGTGTCACCGCATGTAACAACTACAGGCTTCCTCCAGATGTACACATTAACTGGCACATAATAACTCCACTGAATCACTACAAATGGCATAACATCTATTGAAAGTCCATTTGTTTTATTTCAGAATCATTAAAGTCATTTTATTTTCCTTTACAACTTCCAAGAAGCCGTTATACGAGCCTCTTGAAGGCAGCATCCACCACGACGGCCGCGCCACGCTAGAATTGAAAGGGCTGAATAGCGAATGGTTTCTCCAAGCGCAGCCAATCACCTCCCAGGCTTTGGGGATTATTCAAATTGAGATGATGTCACCTCTTGCAAGTCACCCACACACACACACACACACACACGGTGCATTACTGCTGCCCCACATGCATCAAGTTGCAGGCATTGTCCGCCTCAATGTGACTGTTGCATCCAGGATTTTAAATCTCTGAACACATTTCAGACCTGTTGATTGAAGTTATTTCTAAACGTCTAGATTTTAAAGGTCTTTGGACGTTTTTCTTTGTCTTATAAATCAAATCTCCTGCAATTTGAAATTCCCATGCAGTCAGACACGTGCACCTGCCCCCGCCGGTTCAGTTTGTCACAGCCGATAAGAGAAGCCAGCAATAAATGTAAGAGAGCAAAAAGGGCAGCCTATTCTTTTTTTCGGTCAAGTTGTGTGTTTTCTCTCTCTCTCGGTCACAGAAGGGCATTGTTCCACGGGTTTACAAGCTTTTGTCTCTGTGCGCCATGCTCCTCGGCAGAACAGGGCTTTTCATCAGACACAGTCTGGGTGGGCATGCCGCCTGTCTGTCTGTCTCTCTGTCTGCTGCTGCCGCTCAGCTCTCCCATAGCAGCCGCCTGCATGCCCCTGTCTACATGGGCCGGCCTTTTGTGCGCCTCTCGGTTGCGGATGGGCTCCTTTTCATGTCGAGCCCGGTGCACTCTGCTCTTTCCAAGTACTGGAGAGAGGGAGAAATGTGTGGCACAAAAACAGCAAAAAATAAACATGATTATCATCCGCTGTCAGGATTCCAGAGGAAGTTTGGTTGGTGCTCCTCTGAAATGGAGCAGCTAATGCTTGCCACTTGTGTTGTTGTTGAATCACATCTGAAGGTCAAGCTATTCAAACCGTTGATCAGACTGAGTTTAGTTACTACAGTGTGCGTGCAGGTGCATGCACAAGAAAGGCATGGAAGGAGACCGGGAAGAAGGTGGGGACTCCGGGGGGGTTTGATGCCTGCTGGTTGGACGCTGACGGACGTATTGGCACGGTCGAGCAGCCGCAACAAAGAGAGGAAGGTGTTTGGATTTTCCTTCCTCCACACAGGCGTAGTGGTGTGCGGCGGCGGAGACAGGAAGGGGCAGGGCTGTGTACCCCGCTGCACAGTTCAGTTCCCGTGTTATTTATCTCATTGTTTTCCCCAATCCACCGGCACACAGCCCAGCTGGGGTGGCACAAAAGGGCTTGGCACACTGTAAGCGCCCCCAAAAAAACTCCTTGGTTGGTAGGGGTGTCTGCTACCTTTGACAAGCTCTTACACAACACATTAGTTATTTAAAAAAACAGACACAGGACCGCTCTAATTTAGTTTCACGTATTACAGTCAGACTGCACAGTCATCTCCCACCAGTTCAGCCAAATGCCGACACTGTGAGACACACCCAGCACGCCATCTTTAACACTATTGGCTTTAACAAAATGCATGAGAGATCCAATCACAACATGGTGTGTGTGTGTGTGTGTGTGTGCGTGTGTGCGTGTGTGTGTGTGTGTGTGTGTGTGCCAGGCAGTTACAGATTTGCACATGCGGGGTGCCAGCATCGCATGTCATTAACATGCAGCATGCTAGGGGCAACACGTGAAGAAGAAGATGAAGGACACTAAGGCAACATGGGGGAAGCCATACAGGATATCATGCCTGTTCTGCTGCAGCGTGCGGGCTAGGCGCTGTATACATACATCTGTTCTACACAGACTAATGATGAGGATCGGAATGCAAAGGCAGGTGAAGAGCCTCTGGATTCAGACTGTGAAGGCAGTTAACTAGGATTGGGGGGAAGCGGCCGACCAGCCTCTGCCCTGCTGTGCTTTTCCTCCATGGGCCTGTTTAACCAGTTTTACCCTGAAGGCGGGCCGGTTCCTGTCAGTCTGAGTCTAAGTGCTTCTTCTCAGCCCCCGCACAGCGTCCTTGAGTGAGTGAATAATGCATGCAGGAGCCGAGGGTATCGGACAGCCATGCCACTCCTCCGCACTAAGAGGAGCAAGTGTGCACGCATTTGCCTTGGATCTTTGTCCATCCGGTGTTCGCTCTCATTTTTTTGTCCATCCTCCGTGCGGTTAAAAATCTTTGGCTGCACGGAGGATGGACAAAAAAATGTCCAGAGTCTGCGTTTACCTATTGTTGAGATGCAGTTTGTGGTGATGGTGCATTTTGAAGGTTAAGCAATTTACTAAAGGGTTATTCATCTTTAATGAAGGCAACAAACCGCTCCCTCTCTCAAGGTGCCACCTTCCCTCTCCTCCTTAAGTAGCTGTGTTTTAACTTCCTAGTCCTAGATTGGCTCTGGGTCGCTTTGATTGCTGGGTTTGGTTGGTTGGTTTGGTGGCTGCAGACAAGTCTTCTCTCTCCCTCTAGTGGTGCCAGACTACAACAACACACTGAAGTCTTGTCAGCTTCATTGAACTCAAGCTTGGTATTATTTTCTTTAGCAGCCTTTCCCAGCACACGTGTACTTCAGTACAGGCTTTCATGTCACTCTCAGGAATAAGGGTTCCATTCCAAAGGGGTTCTTCCTGAAGGATTAAGGTTTGATCCAGAACCAATGACTTCTGAGGAGCCCTTATTCTTTTCAAGGGTACACAGCAAAAAGTCCAGTGTTGAATTAACTCCCACAGAGTTGATTTCAACACTTTTTGAGAGTTTATATAGCTCCACACTCTACAGAGTTAAATTAACACTTTTGAAATAGTTAAATATTTAACACCCTGCCAGAGTTCCTTTATTAACTCACAAAACAGTGTTAAAGTAACACCAAGGGATTAGACAACTAACACTGCTCAGAGTTAAAAATTAACTATTTTGGTAGTGTTAATTACACTCCCTAAAGTGTTAATTATCAACACTGAAAAAAATGTTAAAACTATTTTTTATTTATTAAATATTTAATTAATTTAATATATACTTATAATAATAATAATAATTCATCACAATAAACAAAAACCTTTTCAAAAACCTTTATTCCTTTTCTCCCTTGCAGTCAGTTGAATTAAAACATTGTGAATGAAGGTATAATGTACAAACTTTCATCTGAAACATTGTATGAGCTTTGAATATCAAACGGTTTATGAAATTTAAGCTCAGACATTTTCAGTAAACATCTTTCCGTACTTCGTAATACTCTGAAAGCATGATAATGGTCATCAAAGCTCTCTGTGAATAGCTTGTTTGTCAAAAAAAATAAGTGATGTTCAACCAAAAGTACATCACTTATTTGATAAAAGACTGGCATGTTTTCTTCCATTGCGCTGCAAACAACTAGTCCAGCTTTATACTCTACACCATCAACTTTAACCCAACTAGTTGAGAAAACATCTTTTGACAAGATAGTTTCAAGCATTTCATTGTTGACCACATTCTCATCTCTGAAGAGAAAAGATTTAATGGGCCCATACTCATTTTGTTTGAGGGTGAAGGTTTCCCAGTGATAAGCACTGGCCATCTGATGCTTTTTAGCGAGCGATTTCGTTATGTTTTTGAAATTTTTAAAACAATCTTTAAACAGCTTGTGTTTGGCCTCAAACCTCATACACCACGTATATAATAAGGGGCCAATTTTCCTAATAGAAGATGGGTAATGGATCATGAAATGATGCTTAGGTATCAAGTTTCTATGTGGATACAAGTGCTTAAATAGTTTGTGGTGGTCAACAATCAAATGCTTTAAATATATTGTCATACCTAAAGTGAGAGAAGGTGAAAAAACAATGTTCATTATTTGAAGTAACAACAGTAACAAATTCCAGTTTTGGTTTCCTGTAGGAATAATGTCACCAAACAACAGTGGGATGTTTTTCACAAGACACAATGTCTGAATAGAATTCAAACCAATGCTATTGCCAGCACTCTCCAAAATAATCTTTGTAGGACGATTTTTTCGTTCTAAAAATCCATAATCAAAACCATAAATCCTGGAAAGCAAGTCCTGTTCTGACATAAAGTGTTGTGTGAGATATCCAAAAAGCAATTTGATCTCATACTGAACCACACCCTCAAGCAGATCATGCATGATATCAAATGAATAGTTATTACAAACATGGAAATACTTCAATGAATTAAGTGTAGATCTTTTTTTCAAACCATAAAGTGACTTCAATTGTGGGTTTTCCTGGAGAGACTGGCAATGCATATCAAACATATCTTTTCCACGAAGGATCACCTTAGGATCATCCTCACTGTATACAGTTTGACAATCATTCTTCTCAATCAAACAAAGGCGACAGAAATGACGGCTACTAAAAGACTCATTAAAACCAAGAATTGTGTGCATCCCTAGATTATCGCCAGTGATCTGACAGATTGTACCATATACCTGCTCATCTACAAATGGAAGACTTAGCCCTTGGCTTTCTAGTTTTTTCACATCATTTATCAACGGTTCTAGTATAGCATCAAAATCATACTTGTGCAGATCTTGTGTGTGAAAAAGTGATACCAAATGAATGTTCATCAAAACTGAATTAAATTTGGGGGGCAAATTTCTTAAAACAAAATAAAGACAGCCAATTTTGTGAATTCCACGTTTGGAGCCAAGGGGATTGGCAGTTTCAAAATCATCATAGTATAGTTGAATTTGTAATGCATGTCTATTAGCTGTAAACAAAGGGTGGGTTTTAAAATAACTTCCATCGAAAAAGTCATTATAAGTGTCAGGCTTTGATCTACACTCTTTCTTTAGCAAATCACAAATGTCTGGATTTCTGCACATGAACTTCAAGGTTTCTAAAATCGGCACATAAATAAAAGTATCCTTCACAGGTACTTGATCATAAGTACCGGATTTCGGATTTCGCCTGTTGTCATATCTCACTCCCAGTGTTATTTCTACTGGCTCCACAACTCCCCATTTTTGGTGGAAGTGTTTATTTCGTTTCCATTCTGTGTTCAGATTTGAGAAAGGGTTTTCATAATCTTCAAAAGATTCATTTATCACAGATATGTTTGGGTCAGTTATAGGTAAAGCAGAAATAGCTGTATGCTTTGCTTGTGAGCGAAGCTCACTTGTTAGTTCTTCCAAATCTCCTACAATTGAGGATACCAAACTGTTGGAAATCCCACTCCCCTGTAATTTGGCCACGATGGATGCACACATTTTTTTAGTTGGATCTTTAGTAAGTCCTGAATCATTGCTCTCAGAAGAAATACTGGAAGAGCTACATTGATTTTGTGGAATAAATTGGTCCTCCAAAGTATGTGCCTGAGATGAAGTTGCAACTGGCTCACTAGATGAACATGCAACAGTTGAAGTTTGAGCAATTTGCTGAAAAATGCTATGAACACTATTAAGGTGCTTTCGAAAACCTGCATATGTTAGGAACTGATGCCTACAGCCTTGCTGAGAACAAAACAATTTGAACTTCGGTCCAGGATAGTAACCATGTTCAACTCTTAAATGTGAAATCAACTGCTGACTGCTGGGATAATTTTTCTGACACATGAAACAGGTCAGCATTGTTATAGCTTCTACTCAGAGGGTGAGAGTGCTACTGGCTGGTTAAGCAGTCTCGCTCTCAAGTCTTTAACTCTGGGTGACTCCTTCATTTTCCCCACATCAATGTTATACACTGTTGTCTGCAGAAATGTGTAAAAATTCACCAGTGCCACATCGTAAGACAAATTAAACACAAAATGTACTTTGAAAAGTTCATCACATGCCCCAAGGGAGCGGTTTGCCTTGCATGGGATGAGATGCTTATCCATGGCGATGTAGAAGCTGTCAATCTTGTTCTTCTGACGCCCAACAGCGAGGAGGTATGGCTGCCGACCCTGCTGGTTGCGGAGATGCTCCTCCAAACTGCAGCACGACTAGGGTTGAGATCAGAAAACTCAACATTAGACAGAAGAATCATGTGCAGCCACAGAGAAAACCACATTATAGAAGTGATTATATAAACATCTTCTCATTGGCTAGTGCAAGATGGGAATGAAGACATAATTACAATTTTATCCACAACTGTCATTTACATATGTGGCTAAAAAGTTAACATGACAAGTTATTATGATCACCATGATAACACAATTACCTTGTGAAAGACCACAAGTCTTTCAACTGCATCACATGCACTAATTTTTGTAGACTTCAGTCCCCCTGGAGGTGGTGGAAGGAGATGTAACAGCAACAACAGG
Source organism: Cottus gobio (assembly GCA_023566465.1). Lineage (NCBI taxonomy): Eukaryota > Metazoa > Chordata > Actinopteri > Perciformes > Cottidae > Cottus > Cottus gobio. Next base: position 18,370,568 of record CM042232.1, on the reverse strand, counting down.
GAGGCCATTTCTTGGTCGTACAGTCACAAGAATTAAAAACCCTTCAAATGTAATACTTTTCAAGTTTGAACGAGAACAGGGAGGCATTATGACAAAGTTTTAAACAGTCATCCATCCATTAGTCACACTTGTCCCAAAAATCAGATCAACATTCAGAGACACAGAATAAACAAATTAAATATTATTGCAGTTATAGTTTAACTGAAATTATATCAAATGTATTCTAATAAACAAAACACTCACTTGTTGCCTCATCAAGATCACTTCCTGGGGGACTTTCTGCTGACTGCACCAAGCGACGCAACTCTGGTGTTGAGGTGAGCCGCTTAGCCTCTTTAATGACATTTGGCTTGAAGAACAAATCCCATTTCTGAAGAAGCCTGGAGGATGTGTCTTCGTCAAATAGGAGAGTGAAGTCTTGGTCCACCTTTAGGAAAGAAGATATTAAACAACGACTACTACTGGAAATACTTTCAAATTTCAAGCCAGTCCAAACATCTCATCCCAAACTTACCAATCCTTTTGTATCCAGGAATCTTGGGAAGCTGGAGAGTACATCAACACTTCTGCCTGGGTCATTAACAAGCTTCTGACGATGCTGAAAGGTCTCTCTCATCTTCTGGAAAATCAGGGAATTGTCTGCAGTATGGTTGAGCAAAGACATGGCCTGTATGCAAGCATCACCATCAAGCTGCCCTTCAACATTAACAGTCCTTTGGAAATTTGGGCCTCCTGGAGAAAAGCCAATTGGGCGATTTGATGGCAGTGCAGATCCTTGACGAATCTTCCTCTGGACTGTTTTCAGACGCCAAGAAATGTATCCTGTGCTGCTTGAGGCATCATAGAAGTGTTCCTGAAATGAAAAAAGAAAATAAATGCGTTGTAATACCAGGCTCATGAAAAATCTCAATCTCAATGTCATCCACAGTTTTGGGTCACACCATGACATGGAAGTTTAAACAATAATAATGCCTATTACATAGCCCTTCTTGGAGTATGGATCCTTAAGGGAAGGGAACAGCATCACTATCCCACGTGCATAATCTTCTCTGATTGTTTTAGTGGGGCAGTGCCTGAGAGGAGATATTAAATTAGTAAATTAGTACATTTATGCAATGGTCATGCATTTATTTGGCACAAATAAAAATAATGTGAAACAAACATACCCATGATTGTCAATCATGTGAGCCACCAGGATATTAACCATTTGTCTTCTTGCAGCATCTGTTAGGGTTTCTGTCGTTTGGTACTCCTGTAGTACTTCTTCACCTCCGGACTTGCCTCTTAGCACAGCTTCTACCAACTAATAAAAAGCAAAAACATGAGAATACAAAACATGGTGATAAACAGCTTTTCTAGAGACTCAAAGTGAAAAAATGTGAAAGCATTAAGCAACCTGTTTAGCAGACACAGCATCACATGTATCCTCAATTCTTTGTCTCTTGTTAGGAACATCATCTAGGATTATAGTTGATGCACTTGAGCTGAAGCTTGTGTCAGACGTCTCAGAAGCAGAAGACAAGGAGAAATCCGAGAATTCTAAAAGGAATAGAGAACATTTTAATAATACAATTATATACTAAAGGTGTAGAGTGCTTTATTATACCTGCCTTGATATCTCACCCTTATGAGAAAGCTGTCAGGACCACATTGCCTTGTACAACGAGGTCGCTGAATATTTCTGCATCAACTTCTGTCCCTGTTGCATCCTTGTATATAACATTTGCATCAGGTGGCAGGCAAAATCTCTCGATGACTGGAATAAATAAGGTGAAACTGAATGTGCTTTTGAAGTCAGCACTGTTTCTTGCCTCACAGCCAACAACTGTTCATGTTAAATACATACATCCACCACTATATAAAACATTAAATAGACCAAGAGCATTTGTCCCTCACAAAACCCATTCCCTTTCAGGGAATGGGTTTTCTTCCAGTAGTCCAAATTTAAAAATTGATGATTGGCTTCTTTATTTTATTGACTGTTTTGGTGTATATTATTACTTTACACTTTATGAAGCACACATTGCAGAACTGAAAATGTTTAGCAATGTACACCCATTTACAGTATAAAACAGTCGGATAAAGGCATGTAAAGACATTATCAATCAACAACATTAAAGAGCTTGCACAATGAGCTTTAAAAAGAACATAGATGAGGTTTAAAACATTTTTTGTAAGCCATGCTAACCTTTTTCATGGAATTGCAGGAAGTCAAACTGTCCTTCATCCTCATCCAACTTTACATACTTCTGCTGTTGGCTGTACTTCACCTGGACCAGCATTTTAACTAAGACATGCAATGAAGTTTGACAAAGTAAATACACATTTAAGGAAGAATGGTAAAAAGTCAACAGTGTTACACCATTTTTGGTGACCCATCAGATTCTGTGACCTGCAGCATTGGAAAAAGTACTAATTTCCTGAAAATCGGCTGCTTATGCATCAACTCATAAGTATTTAATGATGCACTTAAATGTTAATAGTATTTAATACATCAGTCCCAGCCCGATTTTCTGCTAATTTTGTACTTTAGCTTTAACTTAGTAAATTTAAGTAATGGTGATACTTACTAGGATCCTGGGTCCGGGAGGTCTTCAACTCCCACCTCCGGAAGGACTTCTCACACATCCCGAGGGAGGTTGGGGACATGGAATCCGAGTGGATCATGTTCAAAGCCTCTATTGTGGACGCGGCCGCTAGGAGCTGTGGTCGGAAGGTCATCGGTGCCTGTCGTGGCGGCAACCCGAGAACCCGGTGGTGGACACCGGGGGTGAGGGAAGCCGTCAAGCTGAAGAAGGAGGCCTTTCGGGCTTGGTTGGCCCAGGGGTCTCCTGAAGCAGCTGACAGGTACAGGCAGGCCAGAAGGACTGCAGCTGCGGTGGTCACGGATGCTAAAACTCGGGCATGGGAGGAGTTCGGGGAGGCCATGGAGAAGGACTTTCGGTTGGCCTCAAGGAGGTTCTGGCAAACCATCCGACGACTCAGGAAGGGAAAGCAGGGCCTTCCCCAGGCTGTTATCAGCGGGGGAGGGTTGCTGCTGACCCAGACAGAGGATATCGTCGGGCGGTGGAAGGAGCACTTTGAGGAACTCCTAAACCCGGTCAACATGTCCCCTGAACAGGGGGCAGCGCCTGAAGACTTGGGGTTGGATGAACCCATATCCCTGGCAGAGGCCACTAAGGTAGTCAAAAAGCTCCTTGGTGGCAAGGCGCCGGGGGTGGATGAAATCCGCCCTGAGATGCTGAAGGCGCTGGACTTTGTTGGGCTGTCTTGGCTGACACGCCTCTTCAATGTCGCATGGGGGTCGGGCACAGTGCCCATGGACTGGCAGACCGGGGTGGTGGTTCCCATCTTCAAGAAGGGGGACCGGAGAGTGTGCTCGAATTATCGGGGTATCACACTACTCAGCCTCCCGGGAAAAGCATGCATGCATTGTTTTACAAAGTTTGTACCCTGCTCAGAAAAAGAAAAAAGATTAATCCAGGAGAAAATATATTGCATCCAGGGTGCTGGAACGGAGGCTCCGACCATTTGTCGAACCTCGGATTCAAGAAGAACAGTGCGGGTTTCGTCCTGGTCGTGGAACAGTGGACCAGCTCTTTACCCTTGCAAGGATACTGGAGGGGTCCTGGGAGTTTGCCCAACCAGTCTACATGTGCTTTGTGGACTTGGAGAAGGCTTTCGACCGGGTCCCTCGGGGCTTTTTGTGGGGGGTGCTGCGGGAGTATGGTGTGCCGGACCCGTTGCAACGGGCCATCCGGTCTCTGTACGCCTGCAGTAGGAGCTGTGTTCGTATCCTCGGCAGTAAGTCAGATACGTTCCCGGTGGGTGTTGGCCTCCGCCAGGGCTGCCCTTTATCACCGGTCCTGTTCGTGACTTTCATGGACAGGATATCTAGGCGCAGCCGGGGGGCGGAGAATGTCAGGTTCGGGGATCTCAGGATAGCCTCTCTGCTGTTTGCAGATGATGTGGTCCTGTTTGCCTCCTCGGACCATGACCTCCAGCATTCACTGGGGCGTTTTACAGCCGAGTGTGAAGCGGCGGGGATGAGAGTCAGCACCACGAAATCTGAGGCCATGGTGCTCTGCCGGAAACCGGTGGATTGCTCCCTCCGGGTGGGGACAGAGTGCCTACCACAAGCGAAGGAGTTCAAGTATCTCGGGGTCTTGTTCACCAGTGAGGGTAAAATGGAGCGGGAGATCGACAGGCGTATCGGTGCGGCTGCAGCAGTAAAACAGGCGTTGCACCGGGCCGTCTTGGTGAAGAAGGAGCTGAGCCGGAAGGCAAAGCTCTCAATTTACTGGTCGGTCTACGTCCCAACCCTCACCTATGGTCACGAGCTTTGGATCGTGTCCGAAAGAACGAGGTCGCGGATACAAGCGGCCGAAATGAGTTTCCTCCGTAGAGTGGCCGGGCTCAGCCTTAGAGATAGGGTGAGGAGCTCGGACATCAGGAGGGAGCTTGAAGTTGAGCCGCTACTCCTTCGTGTCGAAAGGAGTCAGCTGAGGTGGTTCGGGCATCTAATTAGGATGCCTCCAGGACGCCTCCCTTTAGAGGTTTTCCATGCACGTCCATCTGGTAGGAGGCCCCGGGGAAGACCCAGGACACGCTGGAGGGATTATATCTCCCAGCTGGCCTGGGAACGCCTCGGGATCCCCCAGAATGAGCTGGTAGATGTTGCGGGTGAGAGAGAAGTCTGGGTCAGCCTGCTTGACCTGCTGCCTCCGCGACCCGACCCCGGATAAGCGGTGGAAAATGGATGGATGGATGGATGATACTTACGTACTTTTACTTAAGTAAATGATCTGAGTACTTTTTCCAACACTGCAGGTCATAGAATCTGATGGGTCACCAAATAGTGGTACACCGGCCACACAGACAAGTAGACACGTGAAACACCATGTTTTTTGCTTCAAAGTGAAAAAAAAAAAAAAGAGTTAGCTCCAGCCTCAAACAAGATTTTATATAGCAGGGCTCTCATACGCATTTCTACCCGTTCACACGCCACACCTTGTATTTCTCACGCAGAGAAATGGACTTTGGTCCGAGCCCCGCAGGTTCCTCTTCAACCGTCGACCATATCGTCCCCCCGCCCCCCGCCGGCCATAGCGTCCGCGCGCGCCTTCGCATTAACGACAAAATGTCACTCCAAGGTTTTTTGAAAGTTGAGAGCCCTGATAGTTAAAAATCATAATGCTTTGTATTTCGTAGCTTTAAGCATGCATGTGAATTGTTAAATCATTATTGATAAAGTTGGAGATAGCTTTCGTAACAAACTGTTAGCTAGCTTACCATACACTGCTCACTAGCTAGCTAATCACCAGGACAAATTTACTGTTCAGTCCTGGCAACAAACACTTTGTAATGCATATATTCTCTGTAGATATTTAATTCGTCATACTGAAATTCTCAGCATCAATTTATAATTGTTTCAGTAAGTTTGACTTAATTGCACTTACCGTGTACCGCATGTGGGGTAGAAAATGGCGCAGACTTGTCTTCTCTGTCTCCAACCGAAGTAGTGAAATGCATGGGCGGAGCTTAATTACATCGCTGCGGAGTTGGATTAACACTGACATGATCAACTCTGCCAAATAACTCCAACACTGAACACCATTTAAATCAGAAAGTGTTAAAATTACACTCTGGGAGTTAAAATCAACTCGGAAATGTTTAACCCTGAAATTTCAACACTCCAATTTTTGCTGTGTACTTTGTAAGACTGACTACACTAAGTGTAAGACTAAGTGACTAAGAACGTTGTAAGACTAACTACAATAAGTGTAAGATTAAGTGACTAAGTACTTTGTAAGACTAAGTGTTCCATTAAGAACCCTTTTTCATCCAAGAAAACATTTTTGGAAAGAAAGAGTTCCTCAAGGATCGTTGAAAGCATGGCTGTTGAAGTGGAACCCAGCCCACGCACGTCTAAAAACTAGAATGGTGAACCATGATAGTTGTGGGCCCTGGGGCACCAAATCATCCTCAGCCCTTTAGTGTTCTAAATAAAACCCTTGGAATATGAAAGGGTTTCATTAAAGATGTAATATAAATAAAACACAATAAACACATAAGGAAAGTCATTGTTTTGTTGTGTATGTTTGTGTATTGATATAGTTATTGTGGGGCGGGGGCGTGGCTAGCGCGCCTGCGGCACAGAGAGAGGGGACGATCATGGGTATCAGCTGTGTCTCGTGAGGAGGCACAGCTGATCCACAGGATCGTGGGATTGCGTGGGCGGGGAAGGCAGATATAAGCTCCCAGAGCCACGCAGTAGAGGGAGCTAGGCATGTGATGTGAGTACTGTGAGTGAAAATGCCTAATAAACAGCGTAAACGTGCGAAACTGGTGTCGTCGCTATGTTCCGAGCTTCTGGAGACCCCCGGTAACAACGGACTTTGCCACAGTTATGTATTATGTTTATTGAAAATATAATAAACAGTTGAGTCTTTCCAATTTATTTTAGGTACTTTCTTTCAGAAGGCAGCATCATCACAGAAAATATTTAACAAATGAGGGTAAAAATTTACAGAAACTGAGAAACTCCCTTTTTAGCCGTCACTTAAAAAAAAAAAATTAAGAAAACATGCAAAATACAAGGAAGCCAATGCAAAGTTACCATGCAATTAAAGTGGCTTTAAAGAACCGTACCACAAGGAGAACAGGAACAGCTGCACGTTACAGACACAGTGCTTTGCGCTCGTGCGACACATTTAAATCAGTATTTGTTAAGTGCAAATATGTGTCAATAAACATTCATTCAAAGTAAATGCATGTTGTGATTGTAAACAATTATATCAATAAGTTAGCTGGTTAAAAAAAGTTGTACAGTACCCTTTATTACTAAAACACATCCCTCCATTGAGCAGTGCCATTTCTATAATAAGATATTCAAAGTATTAATTTCCCTTTTTACAAAAAGGAGGATGAAGAACCACTGGTTTGCAGATATACTCTTTCTAGTTTACAGATAACAAAAAAAAAGTCTTCTCAAACACGGCTTCAATGTCAGTTCAAATGTCCGACACATTATATAAAATATTAGCAACTCTTTAAGCTGCCTACAAAGCTAAAACATATATTTGGTCAAAATGGACATACAACAAGCATCTGACTCATTGGGATTTCTTACCTTCTCATAAAAATGTGCATACCCATACCCAAAAGTACAGTAGGAAGGCAAAAACCAAACTACAGTGACTGCACTGCGAGCCTAATCTACCCACTTGCTCAGCTAGCTTAGCATAGTAGCCAGCCCTGCCGTCTCCGGAGGGATTTACTGTGATTTCATGTGGTTAAACTACATTTTATTCACTTATTTACAGGTATTTTAGTTGATTTAGTAAACTAGCTTAGCGGTTCAGAGGGACAAGACAGCTGAAGAAGAACCAAGAAAATGTTTAGCTTGCAAATGCGCTTTCCTGCGAGCTATCAAGAGGTGTTTTTAGGTGAAGGCCCTGACAATGACTAACTATCAGCTTGAAATCAGCATCATAAAAAAGATTTTAGAATTCATACATCTTTTACACGTTTGGCTAAGAGTCTTTAAACTTCACTCAGCTCCACTGTTTCTGTAGTTACCCTTTAGAGACCATATAGAAACATCCTAAATGGGTGCCAGGTTATTTCCTGCGGCGGTGTATGTGAACGCCATCTTTTTTTGATCCCGTTTGAATTGTGCCATGAATTACAAGTGCTATGTTTAAAAGATAATTTTGCACATCAAGAAAGTTGCATTTGGTCATAAAACTGTTTAACAGTGAAAATAAAAGACTGCACTCCCGTCGAGCGAGTGACGTCTCAACGAGGTATGTTTTGTCCCTGGATCACTCACACAATAACTGGGTCTTGCTCCTTCTTTTGCTTCCCAGCAGATAGACAGAGTCACATTGTACACACATTATATAAAATATCAACCACTCTCTTAGCTAAAACGCATCAGGAAAAATAACGCTACAGGTGTGCAGGAATATAGCCAATTTAGCTAACTACAACCCGCTGTAGCTAGCTAGCCAAGGTAACGGCCAATACTACGACAAACCTATGAAAAACGGCAACTTTCTTGACGTGCAAAACTATATTTTGAATTGACAAACATTAGATTTGTATATCATGACACACGTCAAAACCATATTTATGTTTATTGTTTTTATTATTTTATTCTATGTCTATGTTTATTGTTATGAGTCAAATTCCTCGTATGTTCAACGTACTTGGCAGATAAACACTTCTGATTCTGATTCTGCAGCAGGCTCAAAAAATATATATTTATCTCATCGTTGAGCACAACGTGCAGCTCACTGATGTTGTTTGCTTCCTGGGTTTCTAGAGAAATGTTATTGTGCAGCCAAGCGGTAAGAAGTCTCCGTCTTGCAGCGCAGTCGTCTCAGCAGAATCAGTTCATACATATTGATGACTTACTGGTTGGCTGCAGGGATCCTCCTTTCTTGGGTAAAAAGAATAAACACGGGGAGTGGAGGAGCCTTGACTGAAAGCATATCAGGAGCTAACGCGGACGCTGCGCTTAACGTCCCCTCTTTTCCAATTCTACCTCTAAGTCAAGTCAGAGGAAATACATGTATTTACATAATCAAGAAGCACAAAAATAAATTAAAAAAACGTGGACACGGCAAAGAGCATCATTCAAGCGAAAATGTGCATCCGTCCTACTTAGTTGACCCTTAGCTGTCTACAGCGATGAAAGCGTCTACTGGCATTCTGCCTCAACTGGTCATCAAAGTCCAGCAGACTGTAATGTCTGAAAGAGACAATAAATTATTCATACAGAACAAAAACCCTAAGCAGGTAATGGGGCATGCAAGTACAAATCTAAATGCTAAATTCAAACAGAGGACAACGTGGTCCAAGGTCAGTCTGGTCAAGGCATTTATTGCCCCTTCTGAGTGTTTGGGGGGGGAAAGGAGTGGACAGCTAAAGTGGAAATATAGTGCCACACACACACACACACACACACACACACACACACACACACACACACACACACACACACACACACACACACACACACACACACACACACACACACACACACACACACACACACACACACACACACACACACACACACACACACACACACACACACACACACACACACACACACACACACACACACACACACACACACACACACAGCTTACTCCCTCTGTGCGTGCATCCTCCTCCTCCTCCTCCTCCTCCTCCTCCTCCTCCTCCTCCTCCTCCTCCTCCTCCTCAGTCACAGCAGCAGAGGAAGGAGCACGACGACCCCTCGGGCCCACGGAACTTTCCAGAGCTGGGCGTGTCCGCGCACTCCGCGATGAACGCGTGCAGATCGCTGACTCGTACCTGCTCCTGCGTTTGAGCCTGCGGGAGGACAACGTGAAGCTGAAAGTTTTCCTGCACACCAACCTCGGCGCTGACGAGAGAGCGAAGAACCAGAATGGGACCGTACCATGATGGTGTCGTAGGCTCCGGTGATGAGCGCAATGAAGAGGGACAGCACCATGTAGATGAAGAGGGAGATAAAGGTGTAAAGGTAGACCTGGCTGAAGATCCACACCAGCGTGCCGCTCCTCTCCATCTCGTGGAACGTCACGAACATGTCGTCCCCGTTGATCAGAGAGAACAGGCACTCCGACACCGTGGACAGGGAGCGGAACTGTACACGTACAACACAGGCTTTTACAGTTTTACCAGTTTGAACCCGACCTGTTATCTTGGGTTTGAAACTTGAAGTTTTAATGTAGATTGACCATAACAGGATATCTTGGCCTCGCAGTCTCTCCTGAGTCACCTGACTTTATGGAAGAGCCTTTTCATTTTTTTAGAAATGCCTTAAACTGTCAATTTTAACACAATTCTTCATGAAATATAACTTTTTCAAATATTTCTGACAGGCCGTGAATTTAATTTCATACACTATAATTTTATGCATATGTGAAGTTTGATCTATTAATTGCTTTATGTTAGGTTTTTCTATTGGTCTCTAGATTACACCGAGCAAAAACAATCCATCCACTGAATGTTGCCATGATTCATATTTAATGAATGTCAATTTTCTCCTCTCATTAATTATACACAGCTGCAAAGATGATACACGCTGGAGGGCATTTTAGGATAATTAGGCTGTTGAGACTGACTGTCCGAATGACTCATGCCTGCTTATTCATGGTTAGTGTGTGTGTGTGTGTGGGGGGGGGGGGGGGGGGAGAGTGTGTGTGTGTGTGTGTGTGTGTTACCTTGGTGTGATAGGGCCCAAGCACAATCCAGCCACAGAAGCAGTATCCCATGTAAATGGCCGCTGCACAGCAGCAGAAGCGGATCACGTTTGGAAACGCAGCCGTCAGAGTCACGATCAAGATCTGTGAGACGCAGAGAGTGAGGGAATGAGCTAAATATATATTTACCCTCCATAGAAACAAAGAGGGGATAAAAGGTGAGCTTTATTTCTGTGTGTGTGTGTGTTTGTGTTTCTTTCACCTACATTGTATTTCTGAAAGAAGCTGAGGTAGCGGATGACTCCCACCCACACCAGCAGGGTGGAGGTGCCCAGCAGGATGCCGCACATGTCATATGACGACAAAGTCTGCATCACAGCGGCGACGTCATTTATTACCAGAAACTCAGCAAAAACAGAGGAAAATCTTTTTTTTTTTGCTGGGACAATTTATCATATTACCTTGGACTCGATCCCAATTTTGATGAAGCTGCCGATGATGGTGAACATGTCGCTGATGATGAGCAGGATGTACCAGCCGTTGATGAACTCCATTCTCTCTCCCCAGCTCACGCTGCGGCCAAGACTGTGCTTGAAAAACTGCACGTACTCCTGGTGAGGGGGATGGAGGGTGATGACAAAGATGAGATGTCGTGTTATGTTTTGTTTTTATCAGCAAAATAAACGCAAGAGATAAAAATTAGACTAATATCATGTTTCTTTTTTCCATCCATACAAAATTGGCAGCGTAAAAATAATCTGCCTTGGCTTATTAACTAGACAAGGTGGTCGTAAAACAACAACAATGACGTCGTTATCGCACGCTAAATGACTTAAATTGTAGTGTCATTAACACGCCTTGTGGCGGGACCAAATATATCAAGTACAATAATACAGTACTGTATATAATTCCAGCATTCAAAAATTAGAAAATATCTCAAAATAAATCCATTATTTTCCAGTTCAAGGTACCCTGTGGAGTCTTTGATCACTAGTAACACTATGGATCAATAGTTTGTATGAGATACACAGTCCTGCCAAAGGTTTCACAGTGTTACAGTGATCAACACCAAGAAATGTAACAATAAGCTAGTAAAGAAAGGAAAGACGACTATAATACTAAGTAAACGTGGATGTAAACAATGTTGGTTTCCAAATGTTAATTTAATGTCTCTGCAAATCTGGGAGGAAAATCATTTAAAAATACCTTTTTGTTTTTTAAAAGGAAAACTCCACCGAGCACGGTTATTGTGCACGGTCAAACTAAATTTAGAAAAGTGTCTTAACGTCCTTTGCGCAGCCACCTCACTGATTTCTCCGATGCTCCGTAAGCGATGACCAAAGCAAAACATTTGTTTTTACACCATGAACACACAAATGCTTGGTCCGCTTTCTCACGTGTTGCAGGACGACGCCTCTGAGGATGGAGCGCCCGCACAGCAGCAGGGACAGCAGGCAGACGAACGCCACCAGCACGTCCAGGAACTCCCGGGCGTAGCCCTCCGCTGACGGAAGAGGAGAGGCGAACGAGAGCAATCAAACGAGGCAAACATTACAGATTAAACAGTGGATATTAAATCGAGAGCCATAAGTGTCGGCTCACCGTGTCCAGACACGTTGGGGTCTTTGCACTCCTTTATGGAGGCCTCGTTCTGCAGGCTGATCTTAACTTTGCCGCTGTGCGCCCGGTTATCCATGACGATCTGATAGCAAACAGAACCAGAGTAAATATACGGCCCCTCGGCGCGGGGACGTTCCCACGTTCATTTTTGCATCGATTTAACCCACAACTTGCAAACACACAGTTATGATCAACTAGGCCAGTGATTCTCAACTGGTGGGTCGCGACCCAGAAGTGGGTCACAGGTCCATGCATGGGCGAAAAAAAAACAAGATGTAAGAAAAAAGTCCTGTGCTTTTAGGAGGAGGGGCCTATTGTCATGAAAACATCCACCATGGCAGAAATAACCACTATTTCTGCTTTGTACATTTTGTGGAAGTCCCACAAACGTTGGAACATCAAACGCCGTCGTGTCTGGGTTCATAATAGTATCCATGAATGAGGCACACTTTTTCATGTCGCGTCTTCACGCCGCCAGGCGGAAATGCGCGTTACTCGCATCCATAGGCGTCCGTGCATCGACTTCACATGTAATCTACTCGCAACGCTTCTGGTGTGATCGCAGCATCACTCCAGACTTTGAGACTCTTGTCAGGAGCAAACGTCCCCAGTTCTCCCAGTTTGAATCCCTCCAGACTCAGGTCCATGTCAGTGTTGCTCCTCAGGTTGAAATGATGCTGCTTCATGTTTTGCAGTATTTAGCAACTGATGAGGTAATCAGAAGAAAAGTTAATGTTGTATACTTGAATCTTTTTTTAATTGCACTTTTTGTTTAATTTATTTTGAGTTATGGTAAAAGCTGCTCCTCAAGACACTGAATTATTGCCATAGTGCAGCATTGGTCATAGATTCATTGAGTGGGTATTCTCAGCTAAAGTTACATCATTTTAGTCTTTTTGAAACTTCTCAGTAGTTTGACTTTTTTATTTCATTATTGTGCATAAAAGCTGTTGAGTCTTATAAAAAGGCTGAAGTTATGAATTGTTATGCATGTTGTAATACCTTGTGTCCTTAAAATGCACTTTTTGGTTTTTAAACGACTATAAAAGGGAACTAGTTTTTTTCTTGTTGGCATACTGTGATATCCCGTACTCAGGTTCAAACTGCACCCTCTTTTCATTAAATCAATTTGAGAAGTTGAACATTTTCCTCAATTTGGGTCGCGTCTTGTCATACAGGGGTGAGGGTGGGTCCCGCAGCCAGTCCAGTTGAGAACCACTGAACGACACACCACTGTGCTGTGAGGCCGGGAGCTTATTTATATACAAACAATAGAAGAGCCGGCTCACCGTGATGGCAAAGGTGTAGCAGTCCGGGATTTCATTGTTTATGATCGTCTGAATGTTGATGGCCTTCAGCTGGAAGTCAATTGTGACGTTAATCAGCCTGAAAGAGAATGGTTTGAATTGTTCACACCATATACAATAACAGGAATTACACCTTTTTACATTTATAATATTAAAAGAAACATAATATCATCTGACTTGTAAAACTTGAGAGTAAAATTCTTGTAGTCACTGTTTCCTGGAGCCAAACTATAAGTCAGTGGATTCACGCCAATGCATTCTGGAAAAAAAAACAACAGAAAATAGCATTAGAGGAACTACAAAAATACCACATGGGGAATTCTTGAAATCCTCTTTTTTTTTTCATCACGTGAAGCACGAACCACACTTCCTCATAGCGTTTAAAATGCAGGATTGTTCCCCTTGGAGACTTTTATTTGTCTTACTTTATTTTTTGCCACAGGTTCGTCACACATTGCCAAAAGTCATCTGTGCCAAATCAGCAGCTGTATGCAAATAACTCCCTTCCCAAGGCAAGGGAAAAAAAGCTTTGGTGTTGCGTTTTTTGGCGACAGACGCTATTTTGAGCCTTTTAAAGTAGGGCACACCGTTGCAGGGCAACCTCTTGACACATGTGGAGCAGCACAATGACTCACTGACAGTCACGTCCTTGGGGGCCAAGAAAATCATAAATAACGAGGCTGCTGTTTATTTTACGTTGAATACCCAGAGACATACTCAACGAACAGCGAGGAGAGAAAATCGGAAAGGAGGCCGACACCTACCGGTGTCGACATGGGGATCGATGTCAAAGGTGTTGTTGACGGGGTCGATGGTGCCCCTCCTGTAGTAGCGCTGGCAGAGAGAGAGCGCGCTCCCATTCACGCCGACGCCCAGCACGTAGGCATACCGCCCCAGAGAGATCTGAGGTAGAGCCATGTACTGAGAGGGGAAAGAGAAGCAGAGAATTAGCCTTTATTAGGTCACCCACATAAAACAAAAAAATATCTTAGAAATTATTTTAATTTGAAATCCTCCAGATTTTGGGATGTTTTGGCTTCCACCCCAACACTAGTGGTACTGAAGTTCTCCCCTGGTGCCCTCAGTGTTGCCAAATTAAATTAAAAAAAGGACAAGTGTGGGATTTAGTGGCATCTAGTGGTGAGGTTTCCGATTGCAACCAACGGAATACCCCTCCGCTCACCCCTTCCTCAACAAGCAAGGGAACTACGGAGGCCTGAAGGTATTACCTGCCCTATGGCGAAGTGGATGCGGCTGTACAGCTCCTGCTGCGTGTGGACGGCCTGCGGAGCGCCGTCCTGATAACCCTTCAGGAGAAGGTGCTTGAACGCAGCCGTGTTCTCCTCTTTGAACGTCACCACCATCTGGTTGCTCAGCCCGAACAGCACCAACTAGAGACGCATGGAGGCAGGGACCAAACAAACGGGCTTCAACAACCGGGGCGGCCACACCAGGAAGAAAATGTGCAGTTGTGCCTGAACTGATCATAATCAAACTAATAATATTCTGATGTCATCAGAATCACAGCACAATGATCTCTCCACCTGCACAGTCACAATGAGGATTTTGAGCAGCTGCAGGCCCAGCTTGAAGGGCTTGCGTCCTTTGGCATGATACTTGTCGCAAGGGCTCATGAAGAAGTACTTGAGCTTCCTCCTCAGGGCCTGCTCCTCCTCCTCCTGCTTCTGATGAGGGGTCTCGGAGCCCACCAGAGATGTGGGACGAGGGCTCCCATAGTTAGCCACGGAGGAGAGGAGCCTGTCCTTCTCTGGGAAACACAGATCATAATCGGCGTCAATTATTATATATTCATTCGGACAATCAGTCTCATATATAGGGGCACTCAAGTAATCTTGGGGTCTGACTTTCGTTACTTTTGGTCCCTGGTTTGAACCGATTTGAAAAAACGAAAGATTTCCTGTAATGAAAGTTATTTGAATAAATCACATTTGCTGATCAGCAAAAAATCAATCTGCAACTATTTGATAATTGATAATTCAATAATTTTTTATCTTACATTTTAGTACCTTGAATAGCTTGTGGTTTTGGAACATTTGATGACCTCGGCGTTTGGGCGCTGATGTTTGATCGAATAAAAACGATTCATCGTGCAAATAATATTTCT
>CM042232.1:17990296-18352796 GCA_023566465.1 Cottus gobio | reverse complement strand
CCTCCACGACGCCCGCCGTGAAGGCGGCGCAGTTCAGGCTGCTGTTCTCCTTGGGCACGGAGATGTACGCGTTGATGAGCGGCTCCTTTTCGATGATGTAGTAAGTCTTGTCGTCATCGTTGGCCTGCTCCAGCTTGTCGGCCTCCTTCCCGAACAAAGACTTCCAGACATTAACCTAAAAAAAACAACCACACGGTTAGTTTAAGAGTTACTTCACACCAAAAACCTTCGGCGGGTGTTTTCCGTTGGCTCACCTTGATGAAGAGCAGCATGTTCAGCACTTTGGTCTCCCTCTTGCCGTTCTTCTCCCTCAGCACCAGCACGTCCAGCAGGCTGGCGCCGACGCTCTGGCCCATGTCCGCCAGGCGCGTCTGCAGCTCCGACACCGAGTACACTCGGCTCTGACAGTACTGGACCATCTCCGAGAACAGGAGGGCGAACGCGCTCACGCTGACCTCGGTCTTGGGCCGGGTCAGGGGTCGCTCCAAGATGTTGGACTTACCTCGGGTGAACCGCGTGTCCATTTTCTGTCGGTGGGCGGCGGTGGTCCACGGCACAGGTTAGTATCTACGGACACACACAGGCACAGGCCACTCATTACATTACATTTCATTTAGCTGACGCTTTCATCCAAAGCGACTTACATGCTATACAGTAGACCGTAGACTCAGCAATTAGGGTTAAGTGTCTTGCTCAAGGACACATCGACATGGACTAGCGGGGCTGGGGATCGAACCACCTGCTAACCACTGAGCTAGTTAGTGTAGTTTGCTACAGGGAAGCACTGGATAGGTGTGTACTTACGGTTTTCTGTTGATTCTATGGATTAAAACATGATCTCTATTAACTCACATTTGAGACTTTTGGGCACATTACTGTGTGAATTATTCAAATGACTTATCTCTTAGCCAAAGGGTTTTGTTGATCAACTAATTAAATTAACTCACAAATTTACCATCAATGACTTTACATTAATCACATCACCTTCTCCACGATGGCGTTTCATCGGTTTAGTGTGTCTCAGATACAAACGACACATTATTTACATCACCTCCCGCGGTGCTAGCTGTGAACCACGTATGAGCCTTCAGAAACCAACAGACAGCTGATCGCCAATGATGTTAGCTGTTTGCTACCCGAGCCAAACATGCTAGCGGGTACTTTCCTGTTAAAAAAAACTAACTGCACGCGAGCCCTTCCAGCTGTGGACACGTGCACGTTTAAAAGAAACAACACAAATACAGAGTGTATGACTTAGTTATAAATAGGACGTATTTCATGAATAAACATACCGTGCTGCGGAATAGACGAGCGACTGAACAGTATCTTCCGTCTTCGTCTTCTTCGGCTACCTTGTCAATAGTCTCGTATTGCACCAGGGTTTACGTTGCCCTCCGCCACCTAGCGTACCGGAGCGTCACCGCATCAGCAAAGACTGCATTTATCTGTAGTGGACATATACACGGTGCATGTTTATGCTATAGTGTATGTACAACAGTTAAAGAAAACTGAAGTTTAAAAGTTTATATATATTTTTTGTTTCATGTGTAAATTTCTTCTTCTAATTATTCACAAGCGCCATCCGTGTCTTGTCATGACCTACTCATATCCCTCCATATTTATAAGTATTTAGTTAATTGACAGGACCACTGATCAGCAGAAAAACAGTGGGCTAACTGTCACTTTTATCTCTTGTTCCTGGAAAAATATCAAGGTCACCCGAAAACAGAATTTACTGGCATGTCTTATATAATCAATATAAACAACTTCATATTTCCAAACTTTCTACTTATTAAACTTTTTCCTCTAGCACAGCATTTACACAGCAGTTATTGTGACTATTCCAGCCAACAGTTATTAATGTCATGCTTGTCGAGTCATTTTAGTCACCTTATCGTTCTTGTTCCTCCCTCTAAAAAGGTCTTTATTATTACAGATTACTGTAATTACACACTCATATCTTTGACCTTTGTTATTGGCATCCTTGACCTTCTGCAATGTTTTTCCCAGTCCAGCCGTAGACCACAAATACTTCCTGTTCTTGTCCTCATATGCCTGCTGCAGTCTAAACACTGTGCCCCTGTGTCCCCTGTGTGTGGATACTTTTTTTTGTGTGTGTGACTGCTGTCCGTGATTTGTGGTTGTGGGACTTCCCCAGTTTTGCAGCCTGTCTCCGTGTTTCTCAGAACATCAACCGTAACACGCATATTGCCTCAGAGAGGACTGCCGGTGATTTGTACTGCAGAGAAGAGTTTGCTGCCGGCTGGTTTTTATTCCCATACGTTTTTTTCTCCTTTCTCAAGCAGCAGCCGCATTAACGGGGAGACTGAGATTTAATGCGGAACTTGGGAATTTCTCAAAAGCGTCCGGCAGTGTGTGGACGTGGGTGGAAAGGACAAAAAAAAAAAAACTGACTTGCACTGCAGGTGCCGGATTCCCACATTGCTCAGTGGGCCATGCCGACGGGCTGAACGTAGGCGTATCTACAGTAAGTCAACAGTTGCATAACTGCCCACTTATTATGCACGGGGGAACTTGTATAAATGGCATGAGGTGACGAGCGGAGCAGAAATTTGGAGCCACTTACACCTCAGGATGGCTAAAGGCTGCTGGAGACCCGCTCTGGCCCTTGTTGTGGTGTTGCTGAGCACGTATGCGGAAGGTAATAATAATAATAATACATATTAATATAATGTGGCAGGGCGGAAACTGGACTGACTCCAGTGCATTTATGTTTTTTTGTTCCCCGTTTTGTCTGTAAAATCTTCAGCAGTGATTCTTTACAATTGTGCGCCCACTTGTAAACTTTTCCTCTGACTCGTTTTGATTCAGTTGAACTCAAGTAGTCCATGTATGAGCTCATGTAGGCGCACGAGTCATCAAGGTCGTGTCATCCGAATGTCTTCTGTCCTTTTTTCTGTCCCCAGCTACCCCTTCCTGGCACATGGATGACTTCATCGCGGCGGTGAGGCGGGTGGAGGACGGCGCCCCTTGGTCAGGCCCCCTGGCTGTGCTGAGGAGGCTGCGCGGGGCCGCAGGCCTCAACGACGCGTTCGTTCGGCACTTCCTTGGCAACGCAGACTCCGGTACCGAATTAGACGCAAGCCTCTCGGGTTACCTCAGCAAGGCTGTGCATCACAGGGTCACTGAGGATGGCAAAGAGGAAGGAGTTGTCCTGACGCCCGATGGCACCACCGTCGCCCTCGCACCCCTCCTCCTGGGCATCGAGGCCGGTTTCCGCGCCAAGACGGCGGGCCGCGTGCGGGGCCTGTACCAGCTCACTCTGGCCAAAGACCTGGACAGCTCCCCTCTCCTGGGCCCCGACGGCTGCTGGGACAGCGTCACCTCCCCTCAAGTCTTCACCCTCCTTGGCAGCCCATCCGCGCTCACTGCCGCTCGGGTCAACGGAGGCATGGATGGCGCGGTTCTCGGGATGGAGGTCTCCGGCAAAGGCGGGCGCCCCCTCTTGCTTAGCAGCCTGCTGACGGAATACTACGGTCACCGGCTGGAGAGCAAAGGACTGGACGCCGCTCCGCGCCTCGTCAGCCGGCGCCGCAGGGAGAACTTCCAGGGTCTGGCCGCCCCTCCGGCACTGGCCAGACAGGTGGTGAAAGCGGCAGAGCTGCAGCGGAGACTGACGGGGCGCTCGAAGATGATGGCGAATGAGAAGAAGCAGCTGGCGGCTTTGGTGAAAGAGGGAATGAAAGAGTTTGTCCATCAGTACATCGGTGAGTGAAAGGATTCTGAAAACAAACCGTCTCTCAAAACGATTATTACCCTGCGTTCACTCACACATCCCCGACCCGTTTCAGATTGCCCGCCCATCATTCCTCGCTGCATGTGGGGCGCAGAGCCGTACAGAGGAACCCCCACCAACCTGTCTCTCCCGCTCTCCTTCATGTACATCCACCACACCCACACGCCGGGCCAGCCCTGCCTGACCTTCCAGCAGTGCGCCTCCGATATGCGCTCCATGCAGCGCTTCCACCAGGAGGACAGAGGCTGGGACGACATCGGATACAGGTACAGCCTCGTGTCAGACGTGTGAAATCCAGCACCCCAGCTCACAGATGTCTAAGTGTGCTCCTGTGTTCCCTCAAAAGCTTCGTTGCGGGCTCCGACGGGTACATCTACGAAGGCCGAGGCTGGCTCAAGCGCGGGGCCCACACCCTGGGACACAACTCCATGGGCTACGGGGTTTCCTTCATCGGCGACTATGCCGCGGCGCTGCCCTCCCAGCATTCCATGGGGCTGGTGAGGGATCAGCTGGCGTCCTGCGCCGTCGGCGGCGGGAGACTGGTCGGTGACTTTGTCCTGCAGGGCCACAGACAGGTGGTGAACACTTCCTGTCCCGGCAACGCTCTCTACGATGAGATCAGAGGCTGGGAGCACTTTGGGGTATGTACTCTATGTAGAGGGGACACGAGGGGGCCGAGCTGGTCAGCTGACTGCTGATAGGAAACAACGCTTAAATATCCAGAACAGAACTCCGGCTCCAAATTGCCCATAATGCCCTTATGTAAGAGTCTGCAGCCTTTTTCCATCAGGGCGTGTCTCCTAGTTATGTCTCCTAATCCTCCCTTCTGGACATGTCAGGACAGACCGTGGTACTTTGCACAACTGATTTCTCTTACGGTGATGTTGGCAAACAGTTCTCCTTTAGTTGTTGTTGCTGCATGGGTGTGTGTACATCCTGCACTTATGTATGATGTTGAGGTACTTGTACCGTACATATTGTACTTTTTCCTACATTTATTGTAGCTACCCTCTGAACCTCTCAGCTGCATACATTTAAATTACTATTTGAAGCGCAAAGAGGTCTAATTCTATAATATGAGATAAAAAAGAGGCCATTTCACTACAGAATAAGATGTTTGATACTTTAATTGAGTTCTGATAATACTGTACTGCGATGGGTTATTACTTTTACATTGATGTGTTGTTACTACATTGATGTGTTGTTACTTTTACATTGATGTGTTGTTACTTTTACATTGATGTGCTGTTACTTTTACATTGATGTGCTGTTACTTTTACATTGATGTGCTGTTACTTTTACATTGATGTGTTGTTACCTTTACATTGATGTGCTGTTACTTTTACATTCGGATTGTTCTGAATACACTGCATACCGGTTTCACTGATTTAATTCCCTATTTCCTTTCTTTTAGGAAGTCAAGAAAGGAAAATGATCTGCTTGGCAAGAGAGAGAGAGAGCCTCAAGTGAATCAAACACTCAAACCCAATAAATATTTGTTTTATTCTTATGTTTTCATTCATTGTTGCTGCTTCCACACTATGATGTGTGCTGCATGACATCTGTTGTGATTATTCCTGTGAAAAGCAGTCGGGTAGAGTAACTAAGTACATTTACTCATAGTATTTGTATTTTACTTTTTACTTAAACTCTGCTACAATTCAGTAGTAAATATTGTACTTTTTACTCCCCTACATTTATTGGATCATATTCTGGTTGCTAGTTACTCAGGCTTCATGTTATTAAAACAAAATGTAATCAACAAGTTGATGATGTAATACATACATCATATGTTAAGATATTACAATGGTCCCTGTGGGTCAATTCACAAGCTACCCAGCAGTATATAAAGTACCTAAATCCAGACGCATTAGTAATGTTTACACATTAATACACCAATATTTAAAATCTAATTTTGTATAACATTACATGTATAATTAGTACTTTTTACTTTTAGTGGCCTGCTTGAAGTACATTTTGATGGTAAACACAGTTCCCCCTCTGGTCAGTAGAGGGCGCCAAACGACTATAATAATAACCGGCAGTGAGGCGTGTTTTTTGATTTACAACATTTAGAACATTTTATTACACTAAGTGAAGACAAACTGGTGAAGCTGTCCTCACCTCAACGGGAGCAACTCATCTGTGAGGTGTTTTATAAACGCTGTTCAACAAAGTGGTGGCCAGGTGGACAACACTGCTACTAACTGACACTAAAATGCCACCAGATGACAATGAAAACTTCACCTGTCTCCAGAAAGAGATGCCCGGCACAATGAAACGTCCCCGCGCGGCGCGTGGACCCCGTGTAGTCTCGTATTATCTCGCAGAACGAAGTGTCGCCGTGACCCAAAAGGCGTTACAACCAAAAACCTTTCACACGCGCCGGCGTTGCAACGAGAACATAAACCGAGGTGCCGTTAAAATTAAAAAAAATTAAAATAAAGAAAAGTTGAACTTATTCAACTTGACTCTGGCGTTGCGACCCGAAAAAACTCTTTCCCCGTCGCCCTCCCCGTCGACGTTACTTACGTACGCAGCGTGCCCGCGAGCCAAATAACATGGAGTCCTCCGTCTGGCATCTTCGAGGGATTCATGCGAAGACCTGAGCGGCGGTTCGGAGGGACAGGTTCGTCCCCGCGGGAGCAGTCGAAGCCAGCCGCCGGCGAGCATCGTCTCGGGGCGGTGAAAGCCTCAGCGCCGTCCTCGGAACTATGACGAGCGGGGCTTGAACAAGCCAGCCTTTTCTACTGCGACCCGCAACCCAGGCCGAATTCAGTGAGCATTTGCACACACTGGAGGAAGAAAAAAACCCAGCCCTGCAGCTTCTGGGCGTTTGGCGCTTTTAAACGGCATCGTGCGCGGATGCGGTGTTGTTCCAGTCAGCTGACAGCGATCGGATCGATACCAGCCACGTCCTCTGGAGCAGCAGAGGCCAGCCCGGTGGGACACCCTGGCATTTTCCAGCTTTTCTAGAAGGGGTGGGGGGACATGGGCCTGAGTGGAAAGGGTACTTATTTATGTAACCAGCTAGGAGCCCTATTTCATTCTTTAAGAGCAGGCAGGCATCTTGTGAAAATAGGCCAGACAGTTCAAAAACCTGCAACATGAATAAATAAATAAGTAAACAATACTGAGGACAGATTCTTCAGATTCTGACACTTCCATACAGGTGCTTTCTGATTCTTCCCTCACATTCTGGCTGTGCGTATAAAGGATGAGTGGTGAGAAACTTTTATTTGGTGTGTGTGTGTTCCAGAAGAAGAGGAGGCTGCACAATGTAGGACGGCTGGTCAGCAGTGGGACTCCATACTGCTCTCTGGGGGGAGGGGTGGGGGACCATGGAGCCAGAGGGGCAACCCCTAACCCCAGGGACCAGCTATGGGCCCGCACCCTCCACCGCAGCACAAAACCCCACCTCCCTCAAATGCACCTTACAGGTAAGGACCCCGCGTCGAACCTCGCCATCATTCGTCGCGTGCCATTCCTGCCATCTGACTATATCGGTATATGTATTTGATCTTCTATTATCGCCCTCTAGTCCTCACATTCTCCAAATGTGAGGGACGGCCCGATGTCTGCCAAGCGCTTGAGGGTGGTGCGGGCCGGCGATGAGGGTGCTCGGCCCAGGGCAGACCCGGGGAGGAGCGCACAGAGGATATTCAGGTCCTCAGCCTTTCCTTCCTCCCTAAGCTGGGACTCTGACTCTGAGAGAGAAACACTAGATGGTAACACATGGCTTAATACCTACCGGGACAGCTAAATACATGATGCCATCGCTGTTCCTATCATTCCCCCCCTCCATTGTTCTCAATGTTGATTCGGTGTGCATGTCTGCCGCACTCACTGTATCTATGATATCTGTGGACTGTAACTGTGGGGTGATGTGGTTGTGTGTTTTGTGTACTGTTGTGTGTGTCAGAGGAGGAGCTACAGCACTTTTCTAACACTCACGGTTTGGCGGCTCACAGCCCAGGATCCCCTTCTTCTGGACTCAGGTGAGGAGGAGGAAGAAGAAGGAGGAGGAAGGACAGCGATGTTGGCTGCTTAGTTCAGGGAAAACGGAGAGAGAGAGACAGAGAGAGAGAGATCACAAAAGGCAGATCGGGATATTTGAGTCGCAGTGCCTCTCGTTTCCAGTCTTCGTGCTAAGCTAATCTAACTGGCTTTAACGCTCAACTGTCTGCGAGGAAGACTAAAGCTTTAGTGCTGCTAAGGTCCAAGTTGTATAGCTTGTTTTCCCCACATGAACCCTCCCATGTATTCTTGTATTCAGGCCCATAAAATATATCTGTTCCCAACTCGAGGGTCTATATGCTGTCTCAATATCGGGCCACAATCTTCTATCACGATAACGTATGTCTAAATACATGTTTGAGACATACGTTAATGTTAACCACCCAAGAAATGGTTACGGGGCGACTGTGGCTCACTGGTTAGCAGGTCTGACTTTGAATCAGAGGATCGGTGGTTCAAACCCTAGCTCTGCCTGTCTGTGTCGTTGTGTCCTTGAGCAAGACACTTAACTCTAATTGCTCACCGTTACTGTGTCTACGGTCTACTGTATATCATGTAAATCGCTTTGGAGAAAAGAGTCAGCTAAATGAAATGTAATGTATTGTTATGAAATAACCACATGGTTTTGTGTGGTCTTGTGACTAAAAATAATTGACAGATGAAAAGTACAGATTCTTTTTTCAGTTAAGAATTATCAGACTTTCTGAAACATTTTAGTTATTATACGCTTGTTATCAATTTAGACAAAGTGATTATGTATCATTTTCATTGTCGATTTATCTGTCAATTTTCTAATTTGATTTCCCCAAAAAACTTTCTCAAAGCTCAAAATGACGTCCTCGAAAGCCTTGTTTTGTCCACAACTCAAAGATATTCAGTTTACCGTTGCAGAGTAAAGAAACCAGGAAGTAATTACATTTAATAAGCTAGAATTAGAGAATTCTTACTGAAATGATTGATCGTTTATCAAAAAACAGTCAACAACTAAACGATAGGTTTTTGCAGCTGTATGCATCACAATGTCTTGTGTCATGTAACTCTTTTTCCCCTCGCCGTCGCGGCCCAGTCTTGATCGTGAAGACGACCAAGAACTTAAAAAACTGCAGCACTTGCATGGCGAGATGGACTGGTCTACTGCCGTGGAGGGGCACGACGGCAACCACGAGAGCACAAAGACAGAAGAGCCAAATACGTCTCAGCTCGGCCCAGCAGACTGTGAGTAGCATAAGGACGAAACCCAGATCCGCCTGCATACTTGAGAGCCTCCATTCATAACTCCTCCGTTTTCTATTCGCAGTGGCGTGGAATGTATCCGAGCTGTTTCAGTCCAAAGGAAAACCAAAAGACGGTTGCCAAATGGAGGAGGAGGGGGTGGGCCATGATGAGGGAGAGAAGAGGCCCGGGGGAAAAGAAACTACAGAGCTTGAGAGGGATGTGTACACCTTCCCTGGAGACTCAGACACCGAGAGTCCCCCTCCCGCCCCCTGGGCTCATTGCACATTCATTCAGCGGTGCCAGAAGAAGAGGGTGCTGTTGAGGCCCTTCTCCGGACTCGGCACCTTGAAGCGCACATCGCCTGAGACCGGCAAGCGGGCGAGGGCGAGTCCTCAAAAACCCCAAACCACTGAGGTGGCACAGCTGGATCGAGGCGCTGGGGTGTACGATTTTGAGGAGGCCGGCTTCCGAGAGGCAGCAGTGGAGGAGCCGATGATGTTTGTAGAAAGAGGAGGGAAAGGGGATGGAGAAGAAGAGGAAGACGAGCCGGGTGAAGAAATCTTCACCTGCGTGGAATGTAGCATTTACTTCAAGAAGCAGGTCCACCTGCAGGAGCACATCGTTGAGCACTGTCAGAGTGGCGCAGCGGGCGGCAGGCGTTCGGGAAAGGGCAGCCGATTTCAGTGTGTGGAGTGCGGATGGAACCTTCCGAATCGGCTCGCACTGGCCGACCACCACAAGAGGCACCAGGAGTCCCGTCTAAAGATCTTGGGGGAGATTGAGAAACTGAACAAAAACGGGAAGGCGAGAGAGATTCAGAAGTTCGACGCTAAGACGGTGAAGCACACCAGCTCGGACGCGGCTGTTCTGCAAGATGCGGGCAAAACGTCGGACCTAGAAATGTTGACTTCTCCGCCATTTTCCCCTGCCCCGGTTTCAACACCAGACCCTGCAGTTCTGGACTCGGATGCTGCTCCTCCGAATTCCATTCAAAGTCCGGCTCTGGGCCGAAGTGTTTCTGCCTGCCGCCGCCGCTTCGTCTGCACCAAGTGTAACTTCAGCACAAGAACGTCCCAGGCCCTGGCCAATCACACCAAGACCCACAACAGAAAGAAACCTGCTCGCCAGGCGGACCCCCCGTCCCCTGTGCCGCCATCGTTTTCCATGGCCTGTGGTCATTGTGCCTTCTTGACCTCCAGTCAAACTGTAATGAGGGAACACCAGAAACTTGTTCACCCGGCGCAGGTCGCCATCGATGGGGCGCTAGCTGATGAGACTGGCCAGCGTTCAAGGTCCGACGTGGGCGCTCGAATTCCAATGCTCGCCCTTGATTCTGATCATCTCGCTGGGTCTGGATCCTCTCACGATGCAACACAAGGCGAGAGCCAGCACGCTGCCTCCGAGGGCGGCCTGACTCCAGACAGCGCGGCAGCTCAGCCTACGAGCCAGGTGGTCTTAAGGTGCGTTGGGAACAGGAGATTTAGTAGAAGAGGGAAAACTTGGACTGATCTGGCCAGGTTTCTGGAGGATGACAAGCGGACAGGGACTGAAGAAGAAGAGCAGGACGAAGAGACGAGCACAGAGCTCGACACCGAGCGTTCCCAACCGCACACCAGAGCACGTTCCAGCACCGGTGAGACTCAATGACTAAACACTCATACTAATGCTAAATGATTATGTAGATTCTCACATTGGATAAGACAACCGTCTGATTTCTGCTCCCTCATGGCTTTGTAATTGTGCTGAAAACCTGATCACACAGAAAACATTAAAGCTGCACTTACCCTTAGCTCTGCGGAGCGTTTTAGCATCTTTAAGCTAATCGTGTTCACTTTACGGCTTACAGTTTTTCTATTTAGTTTCACTCTAACCACTCTGTGTTATTTCCAGGCTGCAGCAGGTGTGTGTTTTCAGGGAAAAAGCTTTGAAAATCTACTGTCCGAGTCCTGCCCAACGACAAACAGCTGATAGGAAACAGTTAGCAACTCGCTTGTTAAACATAGTGGAGCATTCAGCAGCTAAAAAAGACAGAAACGGAGCTAAAGGTAGAGTGAATATTGGACTTGTGTTCGCTAGGTGGACTAAACAGGACTACAGATGCATGCTAATGTTGCTCCATGACTGCTGGAGGCAAATGTTTGTTACACCAACAAGGAGCTTTTTGTGTAAGAAAGCTGTTTAAGGGTTTGTATGAATTATCATATTTCTGGAGCAGAAATCGAGCTGTGTTAGCACAATTTGTAATCCCTTTATCTAAAAGAGTAATCAGATGCATGCAAAAACTGTGCAATAATCAGATTACTTCACTGCTTGTAAACGAAAAGACATAGTGATTTAAGCCAGACCCAAGGTAAGCATTCTGTTTCAATTTAAATAGGATTTTTCTGATTATTCAGAATTGACTTTATTATTATTATTATTATAATTTCTTGTCTCAATAGAGGACTGCTCAGCACAGCAGAGCACCACATTATCGCTCCCCCCTGATAACTGTGTAAACAACAAAGACAAGCTGGAGGAGGAGAAAGACGGAAAGGTTCTGTTTCTGAGGAGCAACCGGGTTCCCGCTGGTCCTGCAGAAACCGACAGCGAAGACGAAGTCGTCGACGACGACGACGACATTGATGAGGAGCGCGTGCGGCGTCTCCTGTCAGAGGGCTTCTTAGATGAAGACTCGGACCAGATCGACGAGGACTCCGAGGCGCTCAAGTGTGTGGAGAGGAAGTGCCCCTACTGCCCCGATCGATTCCATAATGGCATCGGGCTCGCCAATCACGTGAGGGGCCACCTGAACCGAGTGGGCGTCAGCTACAACGTGCGTCACTTCATATCCCCAGAGGAAGTCAATGCCATTGAAAGGAAGTTCTCCTATCAGAAGAAGAAGAAAAAAGGTCAGCGGCTTGATGCGTGTTTCTCTCTCGGCTGCCCAGACGCTCTTTGTTTTTAACATATGCTTGACCCTGACGTGAGACGTGCTATATCATTATTCTCTTGAAGGCCATTTTCAGCCGTAGTCTAAGTGTGAAGTTAGATTTCTTTGCGGACTTCCTCTCTCTATGAATCCAATTTCTGGTTATCTGCTGGGAGCTACCTATGTTAGCTTAGCATGCTAAAATTTGCTAATTAGCACTAAACAAAAAGTACAGCTAAAGACGATGAGAATGTCTTTAGTTTTGCAGGTATTTGGTCACAAACTAAAGTCATCTATGTGAAGTGGTAATGAAAGACACATCCTGTGTGGAACACGAATGGGCACCAAATTGAATGAGGATTCATCCGATATTTGTTGCGACATTTCACTCAAAATGACAAATTGTAACTTGGCGGAGCTAGAGGACAAGTCGGGGGATCAGTAGGGTTCATCCTCAGGGGACCATGAATGTCTGTACAAAATGGCACTTTATCCAACAGTTGTTGAGAGAATTAAATCGGGACCAGTCAGCCTACAGCTGTGCAGCACGTTCTGTCACGACATCCTTCAATCAGAGGATCGGTGGTTCGATCCTCCGCTAGCCCATGTCGATGTGTCCTTGGGCAAAACACTTAACCCCAAAATGTCTCCTGTAGCTGTGCGATGTGTGTGAATGTTAGTTACTCCTGATGGGCAGGTGGCACCTTGCATGGTAGCTCCTCCCATCAGTGTGTGAATGATGTTATGTAGTGTTAAAGCGCTTTAAAGTGATCAGAAGACTAGAAAAGCGCTGTACAAGTACAGGTCCATTTACCATTTGCATGTTTAAATGTGTTGACCCCCTCCCCACAGTTGCCAACTTTGACCCGGACACATTCAGCGTGATGCACTGCGAGTTCTGCAGCGCCGGCTTCGACACCCGGGCCGGCCTGTCCAGCCACGCCAGGGCCCACCTCCGCGACTTTGGCATCACCAATTGGGACGTCACCATCTCGCCGATCCACATCCTGCGGGAGCTGTTCTCCAGCAGGCCCGACCTCACGATCCCCACGGCTCCCCCCCGTAGCACCGGCTCCTCCTCAGAAGAGGAGGAGGAGGAGGAGGAAGAGGTGAATCAGATGGAGGAAGGAGAGGGAATCGTTGAGGTAAAGTTGGAGGGAGACACAGACGAGAGGACCCCGAGCGCGGCCGTCCTGGATGCGCCGCCTGCAGCATCTCCTCAACACTTGGAGGAGAAAGGTGTTGAAGAGAGTGAAGGTAAGCTCTCATTATTGATCCGTCCTTAAAAGTAGGCAACCAAAGCACCAAACGTATCCCATTGGATGGTGACACTTTGGATGATGACACCTAGGATGCTGATGCTTTGGATGCTGATGCTTTGAACTTTAAACACAAGGTATGTCACATCAGTAAGCATGCCCCGAAGGGTTCAAGAAGGCCGTTACAAATTCATAAAGCAGTGGAGAACTATGAGTTTAGATGCTGTTGTTTTAGGTGCATCTGTCTGTTTTTCTTTTTACCACTGAATAAAAAAAACTCATTTGACCCTGTGGCACTGCTGTGCAGTGTGGAAAGTGTTTGAATCAGGATGGTGGCTGTGGAGAAAATCAGCCCTAACGGAGAGAGAGAGAGAGCGAGAGAGAGCGTGTGTGAGAAAGTGAGATAGAGAGAGAGAGAGAGAGAGTCACTGATACCCCGTGGTTGATGTGGCACTCGGTGCATTTCATCCCAACCTCCGCCTCCACTCGATTGGTCACGCCTTAGCTTAGCGGTGCATATGGGGGCAAAATGGCTGCTTCCACCTCCCCGTAGACCCAAACAATAGCGGCAAAAAAAAAAAAAAAACTGTCTGGCTTCAGCTGCCGGGGAGTCCGATGCACTGCGGTTGCGGACCGGTGAGTACCGCGCGCTGAAATTCCCGAGCACCCGCGTGCCCCTATTCTGGATCGCATACGGCGCCGCGCGTCTCGCGCCGCATCCTCTGTCACATCGTAGCCAGACATTCAGCCATTTACAAAAAAAAAAAAAACTCCTCATCATCATCATGCGAGACTTATGTACAGCAAACCAGTGTCGCGCACAGCCCTGCAGGTATAGCCCGCGACACGCGTGTCAAAAAGCTCACAAAGCGGGTCATTGTTATTGTTTCGGGTTGTTACCCCGTTTCTGCACGCGCGGATAAATAGTGATGATTACGGGGCTGTTGGGATCAGTTTCCTTTAACGTCCGTGGGTTTTTCTCTCTCCCTTCTCTCTCTTATTGTGCACGTCTGGAATGACGTCCAGTATTTCCAATGCTGCAGGATCTGTAAAATTACCTACAGTTGCCCAATCCTCGCCATTTTACTTTGATTTTTGATAGAGGACACGCTGTGCTTTCAAGTGCACACATTTGTGCATGTTTTTTTGTAATCAACTGAGAGCGAGATCGCCCAGGTAACTTTGTAGCCACTATTCCAACTTATCCGGATCAGCGAAGTATAATCGAAGTATCACTTTTTTTCTTTTCCTTTTTTTTTTTTTTCTCTTCTTTTTTCCCTTGGAAGTATCGGCTCGCTCGTAGTGTCACTCCGACTTGAATGGATACAAAGTCAAGTTAGCGGGCTGCTACTTTGATCCGGAGGTTTTTAAAAGCTTTGTGTGGCCGTGTCTCCGTGATAATAGACGGTGTTATAACGCTGCGCTCCGAGGTGTCACATCGCTCTTTTACAGTCAGGAGATGAACTGACAAGCGCAGAGCCGCCCACCAGACAAAAAGCATTGTCTGTCTCCGCGTCTCCTCTGATTTACACGATTTTGTCGCATAAAATGGCACTTTTCTTTGGTCCCAGGAATGTCTTACTGCAGGGGGAAACGAGACTGCCATGTTTGTTTCATACAGTAGTGCAATTATGACTTTTTTTTTTTTTTTTGACGGGGATTCATTTCTTGATTTATTTTTTCGCGTGCACCTCCTCACAGTTGACGTTATAATGCGCTGTTATTGCAAGAGCTGATAAATGATAGTCAGTGAGCTGCGGAGGTTTTCCTGCTCTCAGCCTGCGTCTTTTAAATTTATTAATAAGCTTTCAAAGGCTGACTTATTTTAGGAGCATAGAAATTAATTGCCAGACATTCTTTATTTGAACAGTTATTCTCCCCGTCACTTAATAAGGCCTAATTACCACACCATTTCTTCTCTGGAGCCCTGTACTTACAACAGTACTATATTATTATTATTATTGTTGTTATTATTATTATTATTATTATTATTATTATTATTGTCTGTCATGTTTTAGGTCAGGAGGAAGAAGCAGCTGAAGATGATGAGGACAAGGAGGAGCCCCAGCGTCCAGCACTGGATGGTCTGAGCTCGAGCCGGACACAGAAAGCCGAGCTGTGCGTGGACTCAGACTCTCCTGGGGAGGATGCAGACTCCAAGGGTGAGGGGGAGAAAAAAAAAACGTGAATGCTGACCCCAGAGTGTTGACAGAGGGATTGGATTTGCTAGAGCAGAGCTTTATCGTGGCCGTCAGCGGGGAGATTGTAAACCTGACCCTAGGTCAGCGTCAGAGAGGGTTGTCCCCAGTGAAATCTTCAGAGGGAGACAAATGTATGTTAGGAGCTAATGAGAGCACCTCTAGCACTTGGCTTGTGTTCCTGCAGACTTGGGGGGTGTAGACGGGAAGTGTAAGCAAGGTGAAACATCCTCTGGGATCTCCGTGGCCTCTGAAAGGAGCCGAGCCTCCTGTTACTCTGTGAACTTTGTGTCTTTTATGAATTGCTCTGAAATTAGGCTCACCTCGCCATATCTCACCAGCTGTTCTTGCCCTGTTCGCAGTCCACGACTTGAAGTGCGCGGTGTGCGGAGCCCAGTTCGAGACCAGGCGCGGGCTGTCCAGCCACGCCCGCTCTCACCTGCGCCAGCTGGGTGTCGGCGTCTCAGAGAGCAGCGGGGCGCCGATCGACCTTCTCTACCAAATTGCCAAGGAGTGCCACGAGGGCGGCCACAAATCTCTTCTGAAGCCCCTTTCCGCCAAGAACTCCTCTGTCCCTCAGAAGGATGAGGAGCTAGGAGACATGGACTTAGACGAGAAAGCCATCCCCCTCTCCATCCTGGCCAAAGCGGTGAAAGCAGTACCACCCTCTTCTTCCTCCACACCGTCACCGTCCCCCGGTGCCTATCCTGCTCCGCCTTACCCGTCCTCAGTCGTGAGGAAAGCCCCCATATCCTCCCTGCTGCCTGTATCATCCCCCTTGCGCTCCCTGGAGCACAAGGCCGGGGGAATGAAAAGCTTGACCTCGAACGTCTCTTCCACAGTCGCAACAAAACCCATCTGGGCACCGCAGGAGAATGACGCTCCTCTCAACCTCAGTAAGTGTCTCTCGGCACACCGTTGAAAGTTCCTCAGTTCAGTTGTCTTAAGTTTGGTTGTTTCTTCCTCACGTGCAGCACTGGAGGTGGACCCCAACAAGGACATCGTCTGTCAGCTGTGCGGCGCCTGGTTCGAGACTCGCAAAGGTTTATCCAGCCACGCGCGGGCCCACCTGCGGCACTTTGGAGTGGAGTACTCCGAATCCAAGGGCTCTCCCATCGACCTGCTGAACCAGCTCATCGACACGGACGCCTTCAAGCACAAGGCCGGCGCGCTGCTCGACGGCCATGCAGAGCCTCGGGGCCTCGCCGCCCCAAAGCGCTCTCTGCTCAGCCTCTCTTCCTCTTCGTCCCTCCTCTGCAAGGTGACCACAGCCGGCAGCGGGTCCACGCCCAAAGCTACCTCTTCCTCCGCCCCGTCTCTGCTCGGTCCACCCGCCAAGCGTCTCAAGTCCTCCTCCATGAGGGTCTTCCGCCTGAGCAGTGGCGAGCTCATGGCCCTTCCTCACAGTGAGTGTTGTTTCACAGGATTGATGTTTCCCGACGAGGTGTAAGGCTTCCGTTTTAACACATTTTGGTTCACTTCTTTGAACTTCTAGGTGAACCGCCAAAGGAAATAGGCTGCGAGTTCTGCGGGGAGTACTTTGAGAACCGCAAAGGCCTCTCCAGCCACGCCCGCTCCCATCTGCGCCAGATGGGCATCACCGAGTGGACTGTCAACGGCTCGCCCATCGACACCCTGAGGGAGATCATCACAAGGCGGGGCCTGCCTTGCGCTCTTCCTTTAAAACCTCTTAAAACCCCACCCCCGTCCTCTCCGGGACCCCCTCGTTCGCCTTTGCCGACCTCCTCCTCGTCGCCCTCCGCCACCCTCCTCAGCCGCCTACCCTTCGCCTTCGCCCGCCCCTCCAGCCCCCATCAGTCCGCGGCGTCCAAATCGAGCTCGGCTCCGACATCCGCTAGCGGGCTGATCCTCAAGCTGAAGCCGGAGCCGGTGCAGCTGGAGGTCACCGCGCCAGGAGCCACGGGGAGATCTACCAGCATCTCCGGTGAAGCTCTCAACTGCAGCTGGAGCAGCTCTGACAGTGTATTCCCCCTCAACTTAGGTAACTTGGATCCTATGTTATCCTCCAGGGTTCATTGAGCACATTTTGGGAAACATACTTATTTACCAGTAATGTTTTAGGGCTCTCTTACTATTCTACTTACTTTTCCGTTTCACTGACCACCCCCCTCTGGTCTTTCCGTAGCCATGGCCCATGAGGTGGAGCCCACGAGAGATATTCGCTGCGAGTTCTGCGGGGAGTACTTCGAGAACCGCAAAGGCCTCTCCAGCCACGCCCGCTCCCACCTGCGCCAGATGGGCATCACCGAGTGGACCGTCAACGGCTCGCCCATCGACACCCTGAGGGAGGTCATGCACAAGAGAGGGGTGGGCCCCTCCTCTCACCAGGGAGTGAAGAAGGAGTCGAGCCAGGGGGCCAGCAGTCCCCTGTGGGAGAACGCCGAGGGTGTGGGTGTTTCAGGCTACCAGTTCTCCAAGTTCCGCAAGTCTCCGCTCAGCTTGCTGCAGTCGGGGTCCCGGCTCATCAAGCAGGGCCTGGGGTCCACGTCCGCTAACCCGCCCACGGGGAGGTTCTTCAGGCTCTCCCCACTGGGGAAAAGGCCTCTGTCTGAGGAGGCCCAGCCAGTGGAGACCGCCAACTCACCACCACATCAGCTCAAGGCTTTCTCACCTCTGCCACATGATTTCTCCTTCAAAAGAAAACCCTCCCCAGACAAGCACGGACACCAGGGTGAGCCACCACACACGCACACGCACACGCACACGCACACGCACACGCACACGCACACGCACACGCACACGCACACGCACACGCACACACACACACACACACACACACACACACACACACACACACAATATCGTGAACTGATTCTTTAAAAGATGATCGCTCATCCCCTTTTCCGTAATTTTCAGATCCCAGTTGCGAGCTGTGCGGCTTCTTTTTCGAGAACCGCAAGGCCCTGGCCAGCCACGCGCGAGCCCACCTGAGGCAGTTCGGCGTGACGGAGTGGTGCGTGAACGGCTCCCCCATCGAGACGCTCAGCGCCTGGATGCGCAGCCGGCCGCAAAAAGTGCTGGAAATGCATCGTAGCTACATGCAGGGCAACCGCTCCACCCTCAAGAAGGTGAGCCGAGCTGCCGGTGATTCATTTAAACGCGACAACTCGGGTCAACGCACGTGTTTTTATTAAAAACGCCGTTTCGATTTTTCAGCGAAGTGTTTTGTCGCGAGTGTGTTATTTAGAAAAGATGTAAAATCTCAGTAGAAGAACTTGTGCCTCCCACAAAGCTCAGCGGCGGCGATGCAACACAACCTACTGTGCTGCTTCTCTGACACACTTTCTTTCCTCCCCGGTCTTTGAATAGGCGTCTCGCGCTGAGATCTAACGCGCCTCAGCTGGTGGCGCGACAGACATTTTGTGTCTTGGAAAGCTTCAGAGACGTGTTGTCTAACAGCTTTGAGCCTTACTGTAGACCCTGTGTCTTTACACCCGGCAGAAATCACTGTGGGGACAGATGCCAGAACAACTCAGCTATTGACTTGATAGTTGCCATAGTAACCAGGGTGCCTGGCAGCTTATGTTTCATCCTCAGATAAATGATGGCATGCTGTTGATGGGAGAAAACGTACGGGGGGGGTTCTTTTTTTTTTTTCTCCCTTTTCTTTCTTTCCCTCCTGAATTAGTTTCTGGTGCATTTGCGTCACTGTCGCACCTTTTTCCCCGAGCTGTGATGTGACACACATACAGAATGGATCACCTTTTAAATGCCCTTGTAATCATTACTGTAAAGGGAGAACCCACCAACGCTGCCTGTGATCTTCCGTGCTGCTCATTTGATGCATGATTTAAAATTGACCTACCATGTGGACCATTAATTGATTGAGCCAATCAACAGAAAATTAATCAGCAACTACTTTGGTAATGAAATAATAATCTTAAGACGACATATTGGGCTTCAGGGAATTTGTAATAGACATTTGTTTCCAATATTTACTGACATTTTATGGAGCAAAAGATGAATCGAGACCCTTTTTAATTGAAGCTGATCAGATCTCGGGGGTGGGGGGGGGGGAAGGGGATTGTGTGATGTTGCCAAACTCTTTCAAAAAACCAATAAGAAGGTTGAACAGAATTGACAGGGAAGCGAGAGGCACGTCAATCAGGTCTAATCAGGAAAGGAGTGGAAACACCTGTGTGGGTGGACTGCGATGTGCGTTGGGGCTTTAAAGAGATCTCTCTGTCCCCGGAATAACAATGAGATGCCTTTTCATGGATACTCATATTCTTCACGCTGCCATGGAGCTTTCAAATGCACCACATTGTCTTCAAAAAGCTGCGGGGGAAAAAAGTGCAACATTTAGATAATAAAATGGTTCAATTAAATCTATAAATAAAGAAATCCCTATTAAAGAAATGCAGCACCACTAAAATATATGTATGTATATATTGTCAGTCAAAATAATTTCTATAGCAAATTAAAGGAATACTTTGACATTTATTACCATCACGTTGCTGTCCATACGGTAAAAACGGAAGCTGCAGCCGGTCGGCTAAGTTTAGCATGTTAACTTAGCATGTAAGCCCTTGAGCACAGAATTCCCTGTAACACCAGAACATTTGCTGTTTCGTATTGTAGTAATCAAAGAAACGTAAGTTACTGAGCTTTTGTGTTGGTATGTGGGAGTCTTTATGCTAAGCTAAGCTAACCAGCTGCTGGCAGTTGATTTGGAGATCAATCAGCTCCTCCTTTTAAGATGAGGATAATAAATGCTGTTAATGTTTTATGAATAATTGTGTATTGTTCAGCTATTGTTGGATACTATCATCTCCATTATTTGGCCTCATAATAACCTGATGAGTGCAACTGGTGAGGTTTAATTTAGCTTCAGGACATTGCAGCACAAGTGTCTCTTGTTTTGACACCATCTTGATTAGAAAACACATCTCTGTCCCTCTTCCAGAAGAGCAGCTCGCCTCTCACTGCGCCAACGGATTCTGATCATATCCTCCCCATCTCATCACAGAAGGCCTCATCCTCCTCCTCCTCCTCCCAGTGGTCGTCGTCCTTGGCTGTAAGCCTGGTGCGGCCGCTGAGCCGCGAGGTCGGCCAGGGCTCTTCGAGGACCGCCGAGCGCGAAGCTGGTCTCAACCTACCGGCTCCGTTCAGGCCCGGCCGCAGCAGTCCCAGCCCCTCGCTGCTCGCCGGCGGCCTCCCGCTCCAAGCACAGGTGGCGCGCAGTGAGCTTAACGTCCGCCTGCCCAGAGGTACGTCGGGGATCCAGCATATGGTTTTGTTCCCGTGCACTCAGTCGGGTACATACGCCTGCATGTGTCATTTACCCAATTCTGTACATTCTAGGTCATGCTTGGTACGCCTCTGAGAAAAACATTTAAACAATGAGCCCACTGAAGTCATCTGACGTTGGTTGGCAGTTTTTAGCCGCGCTTTAGCCTTTATGTAAGTTGTTCATTCCACCAGTTTGGTCCAGACGGAAATATTTCACATTACTTGTGTTTAGTACTAATAGCAAACGTTAGCATGCTAACACACTAAAACAACATGGTAAACATTGTAGCATAGCTGAGGTTTAGGGGAATGCCACTTTTACACGTATTTGGTCCACTAAATGTTAGTGTTAGCGTTTCCCCGCTCGTATGTTAGCAATAGCATTTAGCTCCAGGCACCGCTCACAGCGCAGCTAGCATGGCTATTTTATTTTTTTAACAATATTAGGGTTAAATGTGGGACACATGCGATGTAAGGCAGATCAAAAAAATAACAAAGTCTGTTCTGCGAAAAGAAAACCCCCACAGAAAATGAGGTGTTTCATCAGGGGAAATAAATGGAATGTTTGGAGAGAGCCACAGTGCTGCGCTCGCCTTTGTTTTCAGCGAGGCAATCAGTTTATCTTTTATCTTTATTTTTTTTACATTGAATTGGCTTGCATTACTTATTCATATTATTTCTTTGAAAAGTAGTGATGTTTTAAAGAATAATTTAAAGAGAAAACTCAACTAAATGACTGTACCAACCCTAAAAGTGTAACACTGACGTCCAAGTCTTGTGGCTAACCCTGATTTTTCCTCATGCTAAGGTTATGAGCGGCGACCCTTGAAGCACCCGTCGCTCCCGGACGGAACGGAGAGCTCTCCCAAACCCCCCCGCACAGGCACCGTCCCCGCCCTGGTGCCCAAACCGCCCTCCTACCCACTGGTCAAACTGGTGGGCAAGTTCTACACCCTGAAGTGCCGGTGAGTGAAACCTGTGTGGAAAACGTTCGGGGCCTCTTTTTAACATTAGACGTAGCAGCATTAATAGAACTGTCAGGCTACATTTTAAATAGTCCAGTAATCCCAGGAAGCAATCCCCGACCCCCATCCCCCGCCGAGCAGCACTCTACTTTTAGCCTCTAATGCGCTATATTGAGAATCCTGAATCTTTTGGGATTTTCAGGCACCACCAATGAGCGCTTAAGTTCTGATATAACAAAAGTTTCAACAGAATCGGCTGCTCCCGATGGAGGCGCTGAGTTTTAATATCGTCAGTTTGTATTTAATTTCTGTGTGAAAAAACGCCATAACGTGCATAATTTCATCTTTTAACATGTGTTTTTTTCTCTGCTTGTGTCAGATTCTGCGAGGTGGAGTTTCACGGCCCGCTGTCGGTGCAGGAGGACTGGATCCGACACCTCCAGCAGCACATCCTCAAGATGAACTACAACAAGTCCACTGAGCCCAAAGCGCCCCCCGCTGAAGCCCCTGCCCCGGTCGACACCCCTGCCCTGTTCCCAGTCCAGGCCTCTGCCCCGGTCGACGACGCGGGCCCGGTCCAGGCCTCCGCCCCGGCCTCCACCTCTACCTCCAGTACCACCTCCCCCACGCCTGCACACGCCTCCACCCCGACCCGCGACGCGCCCCCCGACGGCTGCTCCACCACACCCCCGGTGGCCGAGTGTGCTCCGCCAGTCACCGCCACAGAGATCGCACCGGTCTCGGTGGAGCAGCCCCCCCGTTCCCCGGCTTCTATCCCCCTCCCCACCCAGACGGTGTAAGCTCAAGCTCATCGCTGTCATTTAACCCCCCGTTTTGCTTCTCTTCGTCCATCCGCTCCTTTCCTTTTTCAGCCTTCACAAAGTGTTTTTCGAGAGAGGATCGATTCCCCTCCAAAGAGCCCTCTGAGCCCCAAGCACCTTTTTGAAGCAGCTTTCTGGACTGTTACTAAGTCCCGTTACCAGGGGAACGAAGCTCTCCTGGCTTATCCGCGACTGTGGCAAGTACCGTGCGTGAGGAGAGACGAACTGGTGTTTTGTGATTGCCTTGTTTCTATTGAATGTCCAGGTGTTGACGCAGACTTTTGCTGTATCTCTCTCCTCCCAGTCACCTGGTGATTTAGGGGTTAATGTAGCCCTTTATCAAGCGTCTCCCCTCCTCTCTGCTACAGCTTCGCCCCCTTCCTTTTATGAACAGTGCGCTACTAAGACGGTGAGACTCCTGTCAGCACGCCGGCCTCTCACCTAAAGGTCCCGACTGAGTTAAATGACATGTATAATCACGGCAGTCTCTTCTGGTCGAGACTTCAAACATGTGGTAGCACTAAGTGTTAAAACAGGCACTTTCAATGGTGACATGGTCACTCGGCACTTACTGAAACGCCCGTTTTTTTAAACGGGCGGGATTTGACTAAAAGACTAATTCCAATTGGTTAAAGGAGCAAGAAGTGGAAGCACACCCAAAAGGGGAAACTCCCCCTTGTTGACTTTACAATGTAATTATTTCCCCCAAAATATAAATTTTGCTTGAATGTAGCTTAAAGCACCTATTAAAACCTTATATGCACACTTTCATACACAATCAAACATACGCCCCATGTTATGTACCATTTCATGATGTTACTACTCCAAGCTCTGCCTTCTGCAGAAAGTAGCTTTCTTCTTTTTTAGATGCAGGGCCAAGGTTACACTTTGTTTTCTTCCCCTTTCACAGTGTTGCCATTTTCTTCCTGCCTTTTTTTTCATTTCACCCAAGTTATTATTTATTTATTATTATGCATCTGAATGTGGTAAGCTAGGTCATTTTAAAGCTAAAGTAGAACTTTGGAATGTTTGAAAATAGGTCAGCGGTGCACTTTTACACTAGTGCACACAGTGTGTGTGTGTGTGTGTGTGTGTGTGTGTGTGTTAGTTTGTATGATTGTGTACATGCATTGCAGATGTGCATTTGTCTCCCGGTCTAAAGAGAGAGACGGAAGTAAACCCGCTGATAGCAAAGCCCCGCTCCTTAGCTCAAAGTGGACTACAAGTGGGAGCCTGTCTGTGCGTGGTCTAATCAGGACTTGAACTGCATCCGTCATCGTGTGTTGGGATGTGCCAAAGAGTCTGTTTACTTCCTTGTCTTGCCTCTGTAAAAGCTGTTTACATTGGACCTGGTGGTGGAGGAAACTCTGCACAGCCATCGAGTTCCCCGAGTTCCTCCACGCCGAGCGACGGACTGAACCAACCGGCGCTGACGCGCACAGCAGAGAACAGACGACTCGGGCCGCTTGGCGGGACTCGGGCCGGTTCTGCGGGGTTCAGATTATTACGAGTAAACATGAACGCAAAACCAAACCGGTCTCTTGAGAAGCGCCCCAGTCCAACACAGAAGCACGTCTGACCTCTGCGGTCCGTTTCTTTCACACATTGCTTCAGAGTGCGTTCATATCGATCCAGAACTGAAGCAATACCTTAAAGGGGTCCATGTAGGCTGGCGATCCAAACGGCAACCCTGCCCCCTCCCCCAAACCCTTTTATGGAGTATAGATACATACTATATAACTACATGTACTTAAGAAACTGTTGACGCTAGTAGAGCCATCAGCAGTTCTATTAGCGAGGTAGTTAAAAAAAAAAAGAAAAAAGTAAGTGATCTTAATTCCTCTATCGTGATTTGATTTCAACCTTTTGATGCTCTGTATTTTTTATTGCTCTGTACATTTCTGTATTTGCAGTCCTGCAAGGTGAATCTTTTAGAGTATTTTTTATTTTTAGTCTCTCTGAGCTGAAACTTTTGGTGCTGGCGAAGAGTGTTGCAGGTCTGGGAGCCGGCGAGCGGCTGGACGTCCTGCTATGGCGGGACTCCAATGAGCCTTTTAAAGGGGACACGACGCGCGGAGGGACTCGGTCCTCCTCTGCCTTCACAAGAGGCAGCGGACCGAGGCCTCCTGCAGGTCTCAAATCTGGTGCATTGGAGGTCCCTTTTTAAGATTACCTGACATCAAGACTCAGCTGGTGTAACCGGCTGTTGTGTGTGTGTGTGTGTTTGTGTGTGTGTGTGTGAGATATGTGTGCGCGTATGCGTGTACACGTGTGTCTGCGTGTACGAGTGTGTAACAAGACGGACGACGTTGCCGATTTAAGAAGAAAAAGATGCAGTTGAGAAAAGAAACATACTGTACACAAAAGGGTTTTAAGTGAATCAACTCCAAGAACAAAAAATAAATGTGATTTCAATTTCAGACACTGAATTGTGCCTTTGTTTGTAACATGAGAGCACATCTGCGATTGTCCAAGTTGGTGTTTGATGTGTGCAAAGTCTTCAGTTGTAATGCTTTTTGGCCACTAGGGGGAGGTACAATATCAGTTTTAAATTGGTTACTTGGTTGATTCCAATCTTGAATACACCCTTCGATGGATGGGAAAAACAGGAGTTAGTTAGTTAGGAACTTATTTGACCAAAATATGGAAATTGTCTTTGGCTTAACTACAACAAAAATACAGTTAATAGAGTAAAGTAATTTAGAACAAAACAATACAACAATGACTTTAAAGGCCTTGCTTCTGAGTTTACGGCTTCACTCCAGCCCTGGAAACAGGTTGACAAAACAATCCAACCCAGCATGGGAGAAGTCTTTAAAGTGTTCAGAAACAAACAAATTTAAACCAGCTAAACTTATATTTGCTGATGAACATTGTGATATGACGGAAAGCTCCGGAACAGCTGCTAAATGGCAATTGTGAGGAAATTGTTTCCATAGTTGGTAGTTAGAAGAAACTATCCATAGATTACATAGAGGAGCTGAAAGCACAGTTTAGTTGTTAAAGATACATTTTTGATAACTGTTTTTTTTCCTATTTCATTGCATTACAACCTGGGATTTAAATACATTTTTATTTGGATAGTATGTAAGAGTCAAAATTGGTGAAGTAAAATTAAAACAAAATATTTAAAAAGTGGTGCTATAAAGCCTCTAAATAAGATGAGGTGCTACCTTCAGAAGTTCCATAATGTGTTAAATGAAGTCCATCTGCGTGCAATCAAAGTGTCACATCATCTCCGTGTATAGTCTGCAACACCTCGAAGCAAGTGGCACCATGAAGACCAAAAGAGCACTTCAAAAACAGGATTGGGTTATAAAAAACATATCCGAAACTTTAAACATCACACGCAGCACCACTAAATCCATTCTTACAGTGTTAAGTGCATGGCACCTCGAAAAACCTGCTAAGAGAGAGCCGCCCACCAAAACTCCCGGAACAGGCAAGGAGGGCCTTAATCATAGAGGCAACAAAGAGACCCAAGATAACCCCGAAGGAGCCAAAGGACTTTAAGCTGTACACTCCAGAGCTCGGCTTTGCCTAAATGAAAATACATCTAATTTTTTGTTTTAAGATTTTTTTTTATTATGAATTATTGTACTTGCCCAATCTTTACTATTTTGTGTAGAACATTAAAAAACATCCACATACAATGTTTTAAAGGGATAAGTCACACTGTAATTAATTGTGTAGCTGCTGGGGCCTAAAGTGCTCTTTGTTTTACTTGGACACGCAGCTCCCACACTCATCCATGTGGACAACCCGGTCTGAAAACATCTGTGTGGATCTCGTTCCCATTCAGTTCATTAAGTTATGGGAAACTGACTGAGATAACAGTGTGGGGAAAAGCGAAGAGGCTCCACAAGAACGCAGTTCAAGACCTGCACTAATGCAGCCGGGTGGTCCTCATTGCCCTGCAACATCTATGCACAAAGTACATCTATTGTGTAGCTTCTAAAAAAATAAAAACATAGTTAATTCAATTGAGCACTAGACACACTGTAAATTTGTGTTTTGTCTGGACTACCTGCCGATACGCAAACGTCAATGGGATGCACTTTGAATCTAGACAAGAAACAAGGCCGCGATGAAATCGACAATAACTCAGATCTTTAGCAGTGGGATGCAGATGACATCGATTACAGAAGAGTTAATTTGTTCTGTAAATAAATAACTCCCATGGATTCCAATGGGAGGACGAAGGGTTATGTGCAATCGTGTAATGTGTCAAAAAAATGGAATGTGAAAAGACCCATTTTAGTGAAACATTAATCTGTTGACATCTGACATATGCTGTAAACATTCATAAATAGCAGCAACATGATGCATAAACAACTCAATCCCTGAGCAATTTTGTTACTTCGTGGTTTATGGCTGCAGCTATTTTATTTATTTTTTTCCAAGTAAAATAAGATTCCGGACACGAATTTAGATGAAAGCAGGAAATTGTTCAAACACAGAAAGAAAAAGATGCTTGAAGTCTTATCAGAAGATGTTCTGACGGCACGACCAAACACATGGTCTTTTGATGGAGTACAGCTTCCTGATGATCACGATGTAAATCAAAGTGGGACAGAATCATTCTTGCTGTTTTCCTCAAAGTGCTGTCTTTCATCGCATACCCAGCAGCCAGTTAGGATCTGGCCTGTACAGGGCTAAAGATGAAGCGAAGTCACAGGAAATATCTTTCCTGCTTCTTCCAAACAGGAAGAGGCAGTGTCATCCCCTCTTTCTTCTTCACCACATGTCGCTGTCACATTGCCGCCCCGGTGGTTTCCCTTTGGTCCCCGACCCACCCGTTGTTTACCTGCAGGCTCTGCTGCCTACAATCCGAGCAGGGGATTTGAATTGATCCTTCCCAGCGCTCTCATCCGCTGTTTAATATGCTTGTATAAAGATTGATGACACAGCGCAATGACACCTAACTAAACTGCATTCTACCATGTCCTGATATCCTTCAGCTAACTTGAATTTAGAGGGAATTAGATGTGCAAAAAATGATGACTAATTTCTGGATGAAATAAAGCCCTACAAAAAACACTGTAGTCAACACATCTAACCAAGCTAGCATATGTACTAGTAAACAACAATACTCCATAGGAAATGGCAAAATCCAAACCAAATCAAATCTACACAACATAATTTTTCGCCAACAAAGAGACCTCCAAAAAGTACATTGGTTGTGCTAAAAATGAGCCCAGCTGGAGACAAGTTGGAAAAAACAGTGTATGTTGTGGGTCGGTGTGTTGGGAAGCTGGTCACTAGCATGCAATGTTCAATATACAGTATACAGTATTTTGCCCCTATAAACACCATCAAGGAAATTAGAGCATTTAGCCTTGCAGCATGAGATTCTTTAATCAAGCTCAATACAGCTCCAATTTGCCCCGTCTGTCTGTGTCACAAGCTAATCAGCTAAACCAACACAAAGCGGGAGCTGTTGACCAAAATTAGCAACTTGGGGCCAAGTCCCCATAATGTTACCAAAAACGAGACTGACTAGGCGTTGGCTCTTTATTAGTGTCTAGGCTATGCTCGTGAAAGAAAGAAAATAGTGATTTGACTGAGGAGAGAACTTGAAGGCTGGCAGTGGGTTGTTTGTTTGGGGAATCAGTGGCTAGCTAGCTTAAGCAGCAGCCTTAATAGCAGCCCGCCCAAACGATGTCCGCCCAATGAAGTCTTCTTGTTTTGTTGTTTGTGGTTGGTCTAGCTAGCAGCACTTAACACATCTGGGTCTCTGGTAACCCCCTACCCACCATTCAGCTAGAACAATAGAGCCTAATAATATCACCTACAACTTAGCAACTTAGCCACAGGAAGTAATTTTGTTAACCTGACTATAATCATATTTCAACCAAATAAGCCAAGTTGGCTTTTGTCTCTTCCTACACTAATATCATTAATCTCTCTGTTTTTATTTTATTGTATGAATTGTGCAAATAAATAAACAAATAAACCACATCCCTGTTTGTTATTTTAATTTGATAAGTCTTTGAATCACTATAATAATACCAATAATGAAGAAACATACAGTGTTTTGATCGGATACAGAATATAACTGGATGTAAGGCTATAAAGCTGCATCAGATGTCGGATACTGAGAAAGAAATAGTATTTGCAAGTCCTTTATAGGTCAATCAACTGTCATGAACCTTCCACATCCATTTTTGGTGCGAGAGTGAGCGATAATCCCACCTTTAAACTATTTTCTGTTCGCACGCATCCAGTGAGCCACGTCGAGGGGATTAAGTGTCTGAACTGATGGATCCAAATATTTTAATACATTAATCTTTATCAGGAACAGTGGCCCCTTTGGGCCTCCTCCATCTTGATACCATCACATTTTCTCGTTGACATTTGTTTTGAATCTTCAGATGCTAATTCAGAGGGGAACACTGGGAAACAGGGAAAGTTCTTACCCCCCTTTTGGAAATCAGATCCCCGGACCCCTGAGGTGCCACATGAATGTCCCCACTGGACCTATTGTTAGCCTGCAAAGTCACATACGAACAACCCAACATAACGCACAGGGAATTGCGCAAAGGACAGGAACCAACACTATTCTGGGTAGTTTAGAAAA
The DNA here is from genome assembly GCA_023566465.1 of Cottus gobio. Classification (NCBI taxonomy): domain Eukaryota; kingdom Metazoa; phylum Chordata; class Actinopteri; order Perciformes; family Cottidae; genus Cottus; species Cottus gobio. The sequence goes on along the minus strand of CM042232.1, from coordinate 18,323,820 downwards.
CAGTTAGAGAGTAAACAGACTAAAAAAAGCGTAACAATACTGTTGTGCTCAGACAATCTCAAATATAATATATCCTTCACACAGCAGCACATTACACCTGTGTTTACCCTACAGTGACATGTCAAAAATAATACTGTGAAAGGGGCCTATATTGACTTCCCCTGTAAGCTCCGAGCAGTTTCCTCCTCTTTTGCAAAAATACAAATAACACAAATCTGCACTTGTGACCCAGTTGTTGGAAATCCATCAGCCCGACACGTCAGTTGGAGCCTCATCCATACATTCATGAGGGGCTTGTTGACATATGAAAGTGAGGGATGATGGTGGAGGAACAGTGCTGTCTCGGAGCTATTCAGACCACCCGGAGTCTCCTCTGAGCGCACATCATGTTAGCACACACTCTGGAATCGGCCGTTCAAGGTTTGGCCTGCAGAACCCACCATTGACTTGATTTATGACGCATAACTGAGTCAAGACTTTAACTGAATTTCTTTTTTGTACTCGGGCTGGCAATGTCGTTCTGTCAGTCATCCACTTTAGTCCAGAGAGAAATATCTCAACAGCTGCTGGATGCTTTGGGTCACAAACATTCATGTCCCTCTCAAGAAGTATTGTAACAACTTTGGTGATCCCTTCACCTCCCATTTATGAACAAATACCTTCAAAACTAATGACGTTCCCAATAGCCTTAGCTGTACTTCATCTTTAGCAAATGTTAGCATGCTAAACTAAGATGGTGAACATTAAACTTGCGAAACATCAGAAATAATAAAAAAAGGTTTACTTCCAAGTATGTTTGTGCGTACAAGGAATTTAGCTTGGTGATTCATCCCTGACAATAAATAGTGCAATAGTAAAAGACATCATTCAGGAATAGAAAATATGAAAATGTTCAATAAAGTATGATAAACACACTTGTACAAACATACATATTAAGAGTATGTAAAAACAAGTCTGTTATTAAATTGTAAAGTGTGTGTCAAAAGAGTATATTAAAGTGTATATAAACATGTGCATGTTAGCATTGTCACTGTGAGCATGTTAGCATGTAATCACAGCCTCACAGAGCCGCTAGCGGCTGTATTTACTTTAAAATACGCTACATTTTCTATCCACCGTTCTATTTGAGTATCCACATTTATGTTGTATAAAGTACACAAAAAAGCCCACTATGAAACAAAAATAGTATGAACATTTTATAAAAATGTCAGTGATGATGCAAAATCTAACTTTTCCAAAATGCTCATTATGGAGTTAACTGTATATAATGAATAATGTGTATCCTGTAGTATACACTATTTTTTATTTTATTAACATCCAACTGGTAGGAGGCCCTGGGGAAGACCCAGGACACGCTGGAGGGATTATATCTCCCAGCTGGCCTGGGAACGCCTCGGGATCCCCCAGAATGAGCTGGTAGATGTTGCGGGTGAGAGAGAAGTCTGGGTCAGCCTGCTGGACCTGCTGCCTCCGCGACCCGACCCCGGATAAGCGGTGGAAAATGGATGGATGGATATGTTTCCCATTTTATTCTCATGTGGTCATTGCCTCCAGTAGGATTCCCCCCATGCTAAGTCAGCCTCAAATCGCAGCTGAATAGGTTCCCAACAGATCCACGTTACGGTTAATTTCTTCACACAGAACATATTTGTACTGCACGTGGTAAAATAACACATTATGGATGTGGTGATGATGAAGGGGCTTTCTGGATGTATTCAATCCTTGTATAAGACAGTGTTTGAGTTGTGTGTCTGCTACAGGTGTGCCAGGAAAATGTGTTCTACTAATGTCCTAACATTTGCGCACCATTAGTTTGGCCCTTAAGCGTGCATGGAATATGTTGTGGGCTCGATTGAGGAAAATTAAGACATTTCCAGTTAGTTATTTTCCAGTTATTCTGTCTCTCTGTGTGCTGCTTTGGAACATAGTTCAAAAGAAGTCCACCCCATTTGAATGCTTTGAAGCCCAGCAGGTTATTGTGTGGGTTGGTGGGGAGGTGGAATGTGATATTCAGGTTGAATCTGAGGTCATGCTCCGATTAAAGTCTATATCCTATATTTGTGATGTCAACTGTATAAACCAAATTCATTTTCACCTCATCAATCAGACAAATAAATTACAATAGTGAAACTCTTAACTCTGGGCCGGTCGACCTATCAGCTTGGTCCAGACTTAAATAGCTCGAAAACTATTTCATGGGATTGCCATGAACATTCTGTGCAGACATTCATTGTCCCCAGCGGATGAAGCCCGATGAACTTTATCCTGGGTGGTTTACCATTGATTCTTCTTCTGGCGTCAACATCAGATTGGCATATGTCTCCACAGCAATGGAATTTAGTTTTCAGACATCGTCTGTGTTCTAACATTGTCCTTCCAGGATGAACCCAAGTAACATTGGTGCTATTTTAACCTGGACACTAGTTTGAATTTGTCCAATACTTTGGTTTAAATGCAGGCCATATCTTTTTCATATATGCAACGATTCAAATAAAGTTTTAAGTTCACTTTGTGTTTGGTGACTTGTCCCTGCCAAGAACTAGTCCAGTCAAAAAAAAACAAAAAAAAGTACAGCAGCAGCCTCCCCTCACTTCGAGTAAAGAAGCTATTTCAGTTGAACTGTGATGCAGGAAGAGATAGCTATTTTCAGTCCGTTCAGCCCCACGCCATGACCCGATCTGTCATCTTTTAAGACGAGCGGACTTGGAGACGCTGAGCAGGCGAGACTCAGCAGTCTGGCCCCTTTCCACCTCACAACGCCTCCAGGATGTCGTTCATCATCGCGGGTTGTGTGAGGGGGCCGGCCAGCACCCATCAAGATGTAACCTACAGTTCCTCTGTCTGTCCAACCTGAGCGCCTGAAGACTGATGGCTCACTGAGACGAACCTTGCTTTTTGTCACTTGCTCCCACATTTGCGGGCCCCTAGATCACCATTGCTTGCAATACCCCTGTTTTATATGCACACAAAACATGAAGCGAGAATACCTCAGTGGTAACCAGGCTGTGAGCTGCTGTTTTTATTCTACAGATTCATATCCCACATGCCTCTCGTTCTTATCTGTCCGTGTTTGACGTTGTTTATGCTGTCACCAGGCTGCATCTGCAACTGCAGCTGAAAACACCACTTTCGCTCCCAGAGAAACCACGCTTCTGTGAAGTGTTTGTCTTTGACGTCCCTCGGGAGTCGATGTGTTTATAGGGGGTATTTTGGAGTCTTAAACATACTTGACCGAGAAAACAGCAGCAAGTTTATGCACACAGCTTCCTCGCTTGGTCCACGTTCTCATGTAAACAGAGCGGAGCGGTACAATCCGTTCCGCAGTCTGGGGGCATTTGTCCTGATTTCTCTGCGGGCTCCCGGGACATGTGTTTGCGGAAATTAATTTCTTTGGTAAAAAGAAAACGTTATCTAAACTGTAACTGTAAATTGTTTTAACATTTGATTGTTTCTGGGGCTGGACAGAGTATACAAGCATCAAGCATTTAGAGTTAATAATATAAAATACTGAAACTAAGAGCCGTCATGTTTTTGTTAGCTTAGCATGAGCCCATTATATCTACTGTTACGGCTGTCACCGTTGTCTGTGTATTTTCCCTTCTGGTGAAGACAGGTCTACCTGTGGAAGGAAGACCCGCCCACTTCCTGGTTCCTGTGGAGCTCTGGTTGGTCCACTCTGGACCAGCACAACCAATGGCTCGCCGCCACCTCAGCCTTACTTCCTGCTCTTAAGGAGAGCCCACCAGTGGCTCAGGGCAGCTTGTCACAGCCAGTTGACTTGCGTCCCTCTCGTGTGTGTATTGTGTGCACTTAGTGAAGGATTGTGTTAGCCCTCTTCTGTATTTGTGTTTCATGGTTTAAACCCTTTAAGTTAGTTATAGCCAGGTTTGTGACCGGTTATTAGTTGTAATTTTAGTTCCTTAATAGTGTTTGGTTTCTGTGTTTTACCAGCATGTGGCTGGGCAAAAGGGAGGAGTGAGGGCAAGAGTCAAACCCTGATTAGCAACACATAGTATTTCTCTGTTAGTTTTCATAGGTGTAGTGGGTGCTGTGCTCTTTGTGTTTTCCGTGTAAGAATCTACCTTTGTTAAATGTATAGGTGTGCATAGTCCTCCTTTTGGGGATCTCTTTTATTTGACTTTGAGTTGTTGTTTTCACAGCACCCTCAACCACCCTCCTTTTGTATGTTTTGTTAACTGCCTACTACCTCTGTTCACCAATAAATGTTCCCTTTTACCTACGACCAGGCTCTGCCCATATGTTTATGGCTCCCACTCCCCTAGACCATACAGGGGGTCGTAACACTACCTATAGGGAGCAAGTCCTCTTTATAGCCATGCTTCTACAGGATCTCAGAACGGACACCTGAAGGCCACCGTAGTTCTCCGACACGCTTTGAAAGGAAGAGGAGCCGAGGGGTATTCCGCTGTCCCCAAAACCTACACACTGCTCCTTTAATGCATCTACTCTCTGTAATACCTTTCTTTACAGTCGTTTCCATTGTTAGTGGCGGAGTCCGCCAGTCCCACACTAGATTGCCTTCCCACTGACGAGGCTGAAAGTTTCTTGTCTGTTTCACAACGGCTCAGGAGTGTGTTTCGTTGCACTTGTACCACATTCTTGAAAAGAACGTACAGGCAACAGGCAGTGATGGTGGGAACATGCAGCTCTCCTGGAACGTGAAGCATCAGTGCAGCACCGTCACATCTTGCGCGGGCAGTCACTTTGGCTCGAGCCGGCACAGGGAGAAATGACGATCCCCTTTTTCGTTAAGCTCAGTGGATCTCTGCCAGGTTGCTGCGGTAATAACCACCATCTGGAGAGGTGAACGCTGATGGACCGCAGCCTGTAAAGATCCAAACATCTGTGATCACCGGAGCTGGACGACAAGGAAACACATTAGCATCTCATCTACTGCTTTTTAATGGCTCTGTTAATGTCACTCACGCCACAGAGAGCACCAAGGTTTTCGCGTAACTCCTGAGTCACCATGTGGCCCTTGCCCCCATGGATTGCCATCTGGATATGTCCCATTAATGTCCCATGAATGTGTTCTATTTCAAGCACAACTTTCTGGATTCAGGACTGGAAATGTTGTCATCAAGTCCTCTGCTGCCCATCTGGTTTTCACTTGAAGTGCTTACGTTGTCGTTACATTTGATCAACACATTAATAGAATATATATGATAATAAAAGGGCAGAATTTTAAACTATTTCACACAATAGGACGATAGGAATCATGCAAATTAGCACTGGTTCAATAATGATGCCACTTGGGTCTTATTACTGACAGGCCTCCGTTATTTAGAAACACACACACTGCTCATCTGCTCTTAATGATTACAATTACTTGACAATGTCCATAAAAAGAGATACTGTGATGCACCACACCAGTGTCAGTGGGATGGGTTCTATCATCATCTCCTAAAAATAGAGACATTCTCTGGAAGAATTCTTCAGACCTCACTCGAAGTCTGTTTGACACGAGCCGTTATTTTCTGCAAAACAATCGCCTCATAAGAAATCACGAAAGTCTCAACCGCGTGGGCGGAAAGAGTGGGATGAAAGCCATTTCCGTGTTATTTACAGACCTGTATCTAACAAGCTTTCAGCTCCGCCAGACGATATTGATCTGTGCTGATGATCTCTGAACTCTGGGATACATTGAGAGGAGTAGCGCTCCCAGAGAGAGAGAGAGAGGGAGGGCAAATCGTGAAATGTTAATTATGTGCCAGGCTACACGTAGTAAACAAGATGATTAGCTCATCAATTTCTGATGAACATAATTATATAAATCGGCTCTCTGCTCAAACACCCCTTTTTGGTTCAATTATATATTTTGTGGTTTGAATTTCCTGTTATTTTGGGCAATTATAAAGACAAATGCATTATTAATATATAAATGGTTAGCAATTAGACTACTAACAAACAACTACTGATCTTCCTGTCAAAAAGTTTGCTGAGTCAAGCTTTCATCAAGAAAATGTCAGAATTGTTGTGTTTGTCAGCTGCAACTGTTAGCATGTCTGGCTAACTAGCTTGACGCTAGTAGTGGCTTTACCGAATCCAGCGGCATTATACCGCATTACTTTTGGGGGTTACAGGTAATGTAAAATACAAAATAAAAAACACGTACACAACTTGCACATTCACTGTGTTGTATTTGTTGTTGTCTGGTGACTGTAGCAGTGTGTATGTTAACGTTAGCCGCTCTGTCTGACGTATTTTTGGAGCAAAAATGCCGACTCACTTCCAGGTTGCAGAACTCTATAGTAAGACATTGGTGATATTTACAGATCAAATTGCAAAAAGAACGAAGAGAGTTGCACGTTTCAAATGCAGCTTGAATGGTTTTAAAATCTCAGTCACTGTGGAGATATGAATGTTGAAAACTCAAGGAAACTGTTTATCCTCAAATTTGAGGCTGTACGTTTTAAAACGTATAACATCAGTAGGCTATTAGCAGTTGGTGGGTTATCTCTACATGTTGATTCAAGGAAAACACACACCGGGAAAAAAACAAACATTGCTGAGAACACATGACCCTTTGAAAGGTCTCTTTAATGTGTCATATTAAGTGGATATTGAGCTGGGGAACAGAAGAACCCTGGGGACACAGATTACGCTCCCGTCCTGCTCTGTTAAATATCGTTGAGGCCGCCAGCCAGGGTAGTGTCACACTGGTTATTTTTAGAACAAATATTATATATAGCATATATTAATATTCTTAAACAATGGAGTAAAAATGGCTCAGTGAGGTGTCACACTTTATTTTGTGTCTCCATAAACACACCTACCATTGCCATTTTCTATCCGTCCATCGGATACCCTCAGGCCCAATCCCAATCTCACCCTTACGGACTCCGGCTAACTCTGTGAGGGTTTAGGGCTGTGACGCTGTCACATCGTTGAGTGCTTGAATGCTCTCTGGCAGACATTTCGAGCCCTTTATGACCCCTTTCCGTAAGTCAGCATTAGATGCCGACTTTGCCCAAGGCAACCTCACAATGTGACGTTAAACCCGAAGTTACCAATGGAAGAATGGAGACATAAAAAAAAGTTAATGAAAGAGGCACATGGGTGAATTACATTTACACAACAACATTAAGGATTAAAGATGTAACATAAAAACACAATAAATCAGAGGAATGCAAACAAATTATGCAATTATTTTTTTTTTTACACAGATTTATTCATCAAACACTTTGTTTTGTTATTGAAGCTGTTTTGACAAAAATAAGTAAATAGATTATTTAAAATGACTTCTCATCTCGTGAGAAAAGAGCCTGGAAGACGTTTAAATCAGGGAATATAAAATATAAAATAAATACCCACAATTATGCACAATATGTTTTTATGTAGTCATGTTCATGTGATATGTAGCAGCAAAGTGCTGTGCCATTCATATTTACACCAATTCAAGCCCTCACAGCCTCTCACACTCAAACATGACGTCAGCTTTGTCTGTGTCTGTCATCCCCCTGTTTGTGTTGTTTTTGCCGTTGTGCTCTTGGGTGTGTTTCTCCTACCTCCAGACGCCGGCCATGGCCACATCCATGTGCGGTACACAGCTGCGGCTGTTTGGGCTCATCCACGCGTCCTTTTGGTGAGCCAAATAAATTCCTTTAATTCAATACTGTCTTGTGTGGTCTGCGTTTGGGTCCTAACCTTGTGCTCCCGTGACAGTAAGTCCCTGAGGGCTTAGGGGTGACATTGGGATTGGGCCTCAGACTGTCCTGGCCTTCCCCCACCTGCTTCCCGAGCCCTCTGATTACATTACATTACATTACATTTCACGATTAGATCCAGTTCCACTCGTAGACAGGCCCAAATGCTTCATTGCGTTGTACGAGTAGCGGCTGGGGAGATACTGCACACTGATTATGTACCCAGACCCCAAACACGGGCTGATTAAACCCTCTGAAGAACAACACACTGCCCCACTGGCTGCTCCTTCTGGGAACGCCTGAGACGGACTTAGTTTGATTGCTTTCCCAGTTGTGGGTCCTCCTCTGCTGATTTCCTGTTTATCCTTCTTTCAGAATCTTTTCCTGTCATTAGGAGTCAGTACGTGCAACGTCTTTCACACTTAATTATGATATTATTTGCGGTATTTTATCAGTGACTCTAATATTCACTCTGCTACAAATTAATTTTACCAGCAACAGGGTTGAAGAGTTCACACAAATGTGCATATTCTTCCCTAAAATGTTATGTCATTTCAAAGTGAAGTTCAACATAAAACAGCCTCTAGTGCCATCTCATTGGTGTTTGTCATCCTCTGTTAGAAGGAAGCCACACTTAGCGCTCAAACAGGAAAGAAATCTGATTCCAATTAATTCTCCGCTGCTTGTCTCTTCTCACTCACAGGCTTCATTTATTTTAACACATAAACCTTTTTTCCTTCTTTTTTTTCAGTTAGAGGGAAAGGTGTTTGTTTGAAAGGAGGCCAAACATGTGCTACATCGGGGCAATTACTGAGATGTTTGTGTGGCAATTGAAAGTTTTGGAAATCAGATGAAGGCTGGTATGCGTCCCAGCTTCCCGGTTCAAACAGAAACACACACTGGCTGTATCACTTGACATTGCTTTTCTGCTATTGTCTGACCTTCCTGGTTTTATGTAATGTAATGCTGTAATCCCCAAAGTGGTTGAGTCCTTTATTCTGCGATCGCAACCGAGTCTAACAGCAAATGTGTTGGAGCAACACAACATGTTTTTCACCCTTTGACTCGCATGTACCTGATCAAATTAAAGTGTTGGTGTGAGTAATTCTCGACTGTTTACTCATCGCGCCGGCCTCATTCGAGTTTGGGGAGTAGTGGTGGGGTGGGGGGTTGGGGGGAAGCCAAATTCCACACCATTTCTCATAGCTCGTCCATCTGATTTAACTCTGTTTGATCTAACTTTATTTATATGTTATTTCAGCTTCCAGATGTTGGTGTTTTTTGTCAGTGAGAGTCGTGAGTCACCCTCTCAGGACCCTCCACCTCCCCTCCCCCCCCCCCCCTCCCCCAAGGACCGATGAGCAGTTAGGGAGAAAACACCTCTTCTAATCTTTGGACTGGAAGGGATGAAAGATTAAAAAAAACATTGCTTCCTCCAACAAGAGTTTAATTATAATCACAAGTGGAATTAAGGGCGTTTTGACTTTTCAGCCTGCTATCCTCGCTTGACCTGCGGTCTCGCCTCTCAGAGCGGTAAGGGCTGAACAGAGGCAAGATCGTGAGCGTTGCTGGGAATCACAACTTATGTAAACTAATGGCTCCGTAATGGATCCTTTCCATGTTGCAATGAGAGACATAGTGGATGCCTGTAGCTGTGACTTTGAACAGGACTGTTCAATTTTAAACATAGACGGGGGGAAAGAGTAAAAATAACACCAGCAGAGGCGGTGAACAAATGACAATATATTTTGGGTTTGTTTATTTATTTTTTGTGGCTGTAAAATGACACATACATCTAACACACTGGTTCTCTGTTCTTCAAAACTATTTTGCTTAACGTCGAGGGAAGTTGCTCAATGTGCAATCAAGTAGCTCATAAAACTTTTAGGATCAACACCATTGTAATTTGTATGGAAGCCCTGAGTGGCAAGTGGGAAAATAATGTCTGGGGATCAAGATAATCTTTCTAATCTTTCAACTTCTTTTTTTCTTCGTCTGTGAAACAGGAAGGGGAAAAAGTTTTTCCCAGGATCGTTTTACTTCTTTTCATTTGTGACAACAGGTGGCAGGTGTTTTTTTAATTGTTTTTTTTGTAAGGAAGTGATTTTTATTGTAGGCCAGTCAGTTAATTCCTCCATGCACTCTCAATACGAGGTACACGTATATTAAGCTTTATAGCAAGTCATGCAAATAAAAACTCAACACCATAAAACAAATCTGCAATATATCAAGACCAAAATGCTTTAAAACGGTAGTCCAAAAAAACACAATGGGTGACGCCATGGTAACAACGTCCACTTATTATGTGCAATTAAATTGACATGCCCAAGTTTGCCAAGTTGCATCAACCATATGTGGCTTTTGTTAACTGCAGTATACCAGCGCCACATTGTTAAAATCCCCCCTCCAAATGTTGTACTCATGGCGCTGGTGTTCGTTCTGTTTTTGAAATACGTGGTGCAGAGAGGAGGTCAGGGGTCATTCGTCTTAAACAAGGTCTGCTAATGTCTTTGACTTGTGTAATTAAAGCTGAAATTTAAGTTTGCAGACCTACATACGGATGGTTTGAGGCCCCTAATTACTTGTCATTATCCTGTCATTCCTGTTTCAGATCTCCCCCAAACTATTACAGTGTGATGACAAGATAAATTAAATTTAAAAAAGTGAACAGGAAATATGGGATGCCGAGCTCCAGTGATCGGGTTCTTTCCTCATTCCTCCAGACTACAGGAGTTTGGTTTCTTTAGATGCACAGCCCTTTGTCCTTCACCTCATGACAGTTTTAATGTGGTGGAGGGGCAGAGGAGGCTTTCTTCAGTGAGGCTACACAGCTGTGTGGATTAACACGGTGTCCGAAGCCTGACCACAAAAGGAAAAATCCAGCAGGACTCACACAGTCACACAGTAAGTGTCAAGATAGCGAGAGGGAAAAGATTATAACGGAAGAGTGAAGTCAGTCCTCTGTAATGAACACTGAAGCGTGCGATCTGTACAACCCGTCATGTTTTGGTTTCAGTCATCATATTCCTAACGACATCATGTGTTTCTCTGCACCTCAGACTGTGCTCAGTTGCATCAAAAACCAAATCATGTGTATGATTTATTTATTCTACCTTTTCCTTCCCCGAAATTCTATCTGAGTTTGGGATAATAACAGAGAAATGTGATATTTATCCACTGACTGCCGCAGAAAAGCCTGTGCTGTTAGTAGTCCTTTTATTATCATGTTTGATGTGGCCCAGATCATTTAATGCTCTTGGTAATCTTGCATCATTTCTTTCAAACGGCATGTTTTCTCTTTCAAATTACCTTTTAACATTTTCTGTACATTATGCGAGAAGAGAGGAGGAGGGCTAAGAAATGTATTTGTAAAATGCACCTCACACTCTGTCAGGTGGTTATTATCGACTGGCGTGAACAGGACAGAGCTGCTAATGTTAGCTAGCTTAAACTCTGATAGCATTCAATAACACAGAGGGGAAATACCAGACACTGCATGTTCTAGTGGGGCTTTTTAAAAGTTTATATTTTGATCGAAACACTCAACTTACTGTGCTATTTAGCTGGACTAAATACCGTATCTACATAACCAATTCCCTACACTGCTGTAGAGTGTTAGTCACCATTGGATTTTAACCTCCCCCCTCAAAAATACTCTCTCTCGATCCTCGTCTAACCTCGCCATGATGACAAAGCCCATGTGAGGGAGCATTGTCTTTTAATCTGATAATCTTGAAAAGGCATGTTTCTTTTTGTCATGACAAACATACACATAGCTCACAAAGTGAAACACATAGCTCAGCTATTAGAGGAGCTGGAAGCAACCAGAGCAGCGAGACTCTCCCTAACTTTAAAATCCTGACAAGACGCCTGGCTATAAAAACACGGACCGGTACAAGTGAATGCAAAACAAGTCCATAGTTCAGGCTTCTGGTCGGGCTTAATACTGCAGGAAAACGCCACACAGAATTTGACTGTTTAGATTCTGCTGTGTGAAGACCTCGATGGGTGGGACTCTCCCATCCACAGCACCCCAAGGCTTTTTCAAGTCAAGTCATGTTTAATGCTTCCAGAAGGACTGCACTTTAGTGGTTTGTTTAATTGTCTTATTTTCCCTCCAAGTTACAGTCTTGCAGACTTCTCTCTGTCTGGTTTCTAGACAAGGGCCCATCGTTTTGGAAAGCACCCCAGTGTTAGAAACCATTACCTGAAAAGCTGTTTTCTCTAATATGATTGAGTTCTTTCTCTTATGATCTTTGTGATAGTATTATCGCAGCGGTCCTGTCTGAAAACAATTTGCTTGATCATTAACTGGCAACATTCTCTGGTGAGTCATGATGTGTTGAATCACTAACCTCATTACCTCATCGAAAAGCATTGCGAAAATGAACTAATTCACACCCCAATTTGCCAGTTGTTGTGGGAGTGGCTGTCAGGTGATTCCAAAATCGCTTGACATGTTTTTAGCATGGAAGCCATTTTACAAACATCTGATTGTCTCACAAATTTGATTTTATTGGGATATCATGTGTTTAGCCTCGCTAGCAGTGGTTTGGTTCAAACTGAAATATCTAATATCCATATTAGATGTATTTCCCTAGAATTGTGTGCTTTCATGGTTCCCATGGGATGTATCCTTATGATTTTGGTGATCCCTGACTGCCGCCATCAGGATGACATTTTTTGTTAGTAGTGTAATGTCTCAACAGCTATTGGAGGTATTCACTCTCCACTCAGACTCATCCAGCACCATCATCAGGTCTAAATTTGTACTCCCATCATCCTCAGCTAGACTGTGCCAATGAGTTAATGTTGCTACGCTACAGGCTAAACTAAGATGGTGAACAAGCTGATGCCCAACACTTGTCAATGCGTGTACAAGCTCAAAGTTGAGCTGGTCTCAACATTTTTCAGCGCTCCCAAGATGCATTGAAAGCGTCAGCCAATCATATGTTTTTGTTTCACCCTGTTCAGTTTCATCAAATAAAAATGCAGTGAGACAGTTCCCACTGCTATTTAACGGTTTAACTACGTCAACGAGCGTTTGGGCAACACTTAAATGGCATCTCGTCTACAGTGTTTCCGGCCAAGTTTGGCTGTTTGGTTTATTTTGTCGCTTGTAGTGTTAACACAGCTTTGGGCTGATTCCAGCTCAAAAATGGCCTTTTGTGAGGTATACACTGTCTGATACACACTATGAACTATTGCTGCGCTTATAAGCCGAAGGCACCAGAAACATCTATGTGAGTTGCAGAAGCAGCAGAATCTTCCAGGATCAGTGGATGTAATGCAAACGGATGGCCATCAGTTGTTTTCACCCTCACACACACAGTACAATGTGGCGCTGCTTTGTCATTCACATTTGGCCCTATGGGTAAAAAACTTAAAACATCATGAGTGACAAAAAGAGTCCCTGCAGCTGCTGACAACCTTGTCTGCATAAGGATACTAAACTGGAACAACAAGCACTGAGTCAGTGAGCTCTAGATTCCTCTTAAGGCTGATCTACAGCAGAGCTTGTCTGTCTGTCTTTATGCTCCTGTTGTTAGGGTATATAAGAAGGTTTAGCTTTCTGTAAATAAAACTATGCAAGGAGGACATCCGGGGGAAGTGTCCAAAGTTGTTGTGTGTAGCACAGGGCTCAAGTAAAAGAGACCCTCCCTTGACGAGGGCCCATTATCTTTGGAGGTCAAGAGGAAATTGCAACAAGTGATGTGACAGAAATGCGAGGTATCACAAATCAAAACAGGTTGGAAGGAAAGTGAAAGAAGCAAGGTCAGATAGTATCTTTCAATAGTGGTATTGTTTTGGGACTTTGTGCCAGTTATGGACAAGCAATGACCTCATGTCTGAGGGGACTGCAGCTAATTCTCATGTGAGTTCTCACACAAACTGGCCTTCGTAATTCGCCATTACGTGGGGATTGACTCCCTTTTGGGAACAGCCTCAAGTGGCCATTTGAGGAACTGCAGTCTTTGCCACTCAGAATCAGAAGTGTTTATTTGCCAGGTACGTTGAACATACAAGGAATTTGACTCTGTGAAAGGTGCATAACAATAAACATAGAACGAAACAATACAAATATAATAAAAACAATAAACATAGTGCATAGATACATATGGTAAATATCAAACAGATAACATTATTTTAAAACAAGTCTTTATTTTAAAATAAAAGTGTATTTTAATAAGAGAAGAAAAGATATGCAAGTCAGTTGACTTCAGTCAGTTAGTGGGGGTCATTTCTCAGCACCAGAGGTTGCCTCACAGCCAACACAGCCAGCTCATAGCTACCTCTGTAGCTAGATCAACCGAGCAAATAAAAAATCCCGACTTGAGGCGATGAGCTACTTTTATGAAAATCAAGGACCTACAACTAAAAGACTTTTAGTGGTAAATCTGCTCATGATTGTAAAATGTGATCACACTGTACAAAAACAGCCAAGAGTCGCAAAAGAGCATTTTTTTCTGTGCAAATTTGAGTTCCAATAAGCAAAGCAACTAGTGGAGCAATTCATCGAGGCACCAGTATTAGCATTTTGTTCCAGCAGTTCAATCCCTCACATAAATCTTGTTTTCATGCAGTATCTGGTTCAGTTTAATCTCATTTCAACTCAAGAAAGGTGAAATGCAAATGTTAAGCCGGGTCGTCAACTACAACAGGAAGTGATAGAAGAGATAGGGAGCTGTGCTGGGCTGATGTGCTGCAGGGGGAAGAATCGCCAGCATCTGGTCTCAATCTCGGAGGCCGTAGGCAGGAGTGTTAGTCTCTGGCTGGCACTTTGTGAATGAGGCCTTTATGAGAGCTTTGGACACGACTCTGCGGACCAAGAACAGCCAGTTCAAGTCGCACTCTGACATTTAAATTTGTTCTTGGCCATGTTTTCTGCCTCACAAACATTTTTGGGAGGTGGGTGTGAGTGTGGCTCACAATACAAATCATTCTAAATAAATTATGATATATTAAGTTTGATAGGGCTAGTGGCTAGCGCTGTCACCTGACAGCAAGAAGGGCAAGGGTTCGATCCCCGGTCCAGGGCGGTTGTTCAGTGTGGAGTTTACACGTTCTCCCTGTGGCAGCGTGGCATTATCGTTAGTGTGAATAATGATGTCAAGCCTTTAACATTTAAGCAAAAAAGGATGTGGTAAATGTGAGATAATAATTCCAAAAAATCCCAATAATTAGAATTTGAGTTATTAGGTTGAAACTAGTCATAATTATGAGATAATATATGTGTCATACTTTTGCATTCAATATCATGATGTATTTACTAACCTAGTGACATGCTATTTCATAATGAGTATTGCTATGAGTAATGTTACAAATGATTAAACGATGAACTAGAAGTTCTCTCTGTTTGACAGATATGTTGCTTTTGCTACAACAACTCAAATTGTTTCACGAGAGACGTGCAGTCTCTGTGTGCTCTTGGTGAGTGTGTTTCTACAGAAGTCAAAAGGTGTGGCGTCTGAGTTCCTGTGCTCCTGCGGTGGAGAAATTATGATGAAAAATAATCCCTCAGGGTGAATCCTGTAAATGGCTCACATTGAGGACACCAACAAAGCCGCAATAGCCGAGTAAAGTAAAAGCACTACGGCTTGTACTCTTTGCTGCCTCGGGGTTGTTCGCATGACTTCACTGGATATTTTCCAGGTAATGCTGGAGCAGAAAACACACAAGCTGATAATATGGAATTTATTAAAAAAATAATTGTAAACTAGATAATTACACAAAATTGACTTCATTAGCCTGATTTATATAGTGCAACGCAGGTAAAGGGGCTTGCTTTTCCTGCTTCCTACGGATCACATGGTTGTCCAAATCATGCTGCACATTTTTGAATCGTGTTCCCCCTGACTTCCAGGCAGCACTTGTGGTATGAAAATCAACGTAGAAACCAAACAAAATAGAAACCAAAGACGACCTCGGAGGCACGGCAGGAAAGCTTTTAAAAAATACAGAACAATTACGTTTTGAAACCCGTTGGCAGGATTGTTGAGTTTGTGTGATTTGTGAGCTGTAAATGTGCATGAACCCTGGAATGATCTGTTTAATAGACAAAAATAGTAGTGTTTGAGGATCCGAGGCATACGACTTACAATGCATCTTCTTGTGAATCAAGGGTATGATTCATACATTACCGAGCTCAAACAGTTCATGATGCAAATGCAGTAAGCAGGTGTTGTCGTAAAATTGTAGCCCATTAATTGTAATGATATGGGGCAAAGAGGACGCTTGTTCTCATTTGGCAGTTCTGATGTTTAGTCAAAAGTAACAATTCCAGAGTTGATAGCAGGACAAGCACTGCAGCTCTGTGTAGCATTTACCTCGCTGTGCCTTTGAGCCCAAGCGTGCCCCCTCGCTGGGCGAGGTTTACTGTAGTGAACTATGAAAGATTGGATTGATGTCAAGGCCGGATGCCAGCAAAGGACCTTTAGCTCACTGCTCTGAGAACATGTTGGCACAGTCAGCAAATTTTTGTCAAGGAGTTCTGTGTACAGTTTTTACTTCTGCACAGGTTGGTAAGATGTGCGCAGAATGCTATTACATAATTTTACAGCAACACAACTTTGCTAACTGATTCAGCCTCATATATTTCTCATTTAATTTCCAACTTGGAGCGAGACATAGCGCCGTACTGTAAAAAACACTGAAACGCTAACAAAATGCCTGCAGCTAGCTAAAAACGTTTCTGTACCCGACATCTTCCAGGGCTGCAGTTGATAATTGTTAGACATTTGTGAACAAGAAACTGTAGTTAGCAAAGGCACTTGCAAAGATAATACTGCTATTAATTTGTCTCCACATCCCACTATAACGCAGGTGTCATATTTACAGAAATATAGTTCACCTAAAACTGACATTTGGATCAGACGGCAACCTACGGTTCTGCCTGGTGAAACCGATGCGGACGTGTATTAAAAGCTGCATTCTCTCTGCTGTCCATTAGGGGGCAACTCCTCTGGTTGGATAGAAGTCAATGAGAAGATTCTCTCTTGATTTATTACCTCAGTAAACATGAGTTTATGATCTCAATCTCTAGTTTGATGTTCATTTAGTAAATTATGGTTATATTTAGAGTCAAATAGACCATAAAGTAGGGTATGCTTTAGGGCGGGCTTACTGTGATTGACAGGTCAAAATAAACTTTTCCAAACATGGTTCCTTCTGTTCATTGTTTAAAAAACCAACATAGCTACGGTCGTATTCTACGATGACGAGAGCAAAATCTCAAAACTCCAGGCTTCATAAAGGCAGTCCACAAACCAACAGGCGATGTCTCGATGACTTTGTCCACTTCTTATATACAGTCTGTGGTTTGGACAGATTGCGTAATGCAGGCTGCAGAGAGTCAGGATCCCACAGTTTCCTATGCCTCACTTTTTGTCGAAGGCTAATAATGTGGGTGCTGCAGTTCATTACAACTTGTGGGCTCCTTAACCTGTTGGTAGTGCATCCTTCATACAGCAGCTTTAAGGCATTTTCTGTTGATGCTAGCAGATCAAAGTAAAGGAAGCACCTTCATTCAACACAAAGTCAATGAAGAGTGATGAATTGTTTTCCCCTGCTATGTCGGCCGGACTTAAACGTGCTCTGTCTCTATGTGTCAACATGATGTGGGAAACAATGCCAATGGAAAGGGATGTTTGTGGTGGGGCACACACAAAGGAAATGCATTCACATGACTATATTTGCAACAGTCAGCTATAGTGGCCAGGTATAAACAGAGAGAAAGATTACTAACGGCGGGTGGTAGGGGAGTTGGATGGGTCAAAAAACACAGCACTTTCAACCATGGGAACGAACACGGGACTGTTCAAGACTGTTGTGCGTGTCTCAAAATGTTGTTGAATTATTAAGTTATGTTTGAGATGATTCTCCCAAAGCTAACTAAGTGGTTCTGTTGCCTAAATCTATGTTTACCGAGTTATTTTAAGCCCAAACCTTTTGTTTTGTTGCCTAAACATAAAATTGTTTACGTAGTGCCAACGCATCATTTTTACATTTTACATGTCAGCTATAGCTAGGTTGTGGTCACGTATTTCAGTGAGATGACATTGTTTCTTTTTGCATTGGATAAACAAATAAGAACCAGGTAATAAATGTGCCGTGAATGACTAACTGACTTATAAATTGTGTTTCACAAGTTCAAGTTTGGGCTAATGCAAAATAAATTGTATAATGACAATGATGTCATTGTAAAGGCAATGAATGGCCACACCTCCATCCATCCATCCATTTTCCACCGCTTATCCGGGGTCGGGTCGCGGAGGCAGCAGGTCAAGCAGGCTGACCCAGACTTCTCTCTCACCCGCAACATCTACCAGCTCATTCTGGGGGATCCCGAGGCGTTCCCAGGCCAGCTGGGAGATATAATCCCTCCAGCGTGTCCTGGGTCTTCCCCGGGGCCTCCTACCAGATGGACGTGCCTGGAAAACCTCTAAAGGGAGGCGTCCTGGAGGCATCCTAATTAGATGCCCGAACCACCTCAGCTGACTCCTTTCGACACGAAGGAGTAGCGGCTCAACTTCAAGCTCCCTCCTGATGTCCGAGCTCCTCACCCTATCTATAAGGCTGAGCCCGGCCACTCTACGGAGGAAACTCATTTCGGCCGCTTGTATCCGCGACCTCGTTCTTTCGGACACGATCCAAAGCTCGTGACCATAGGTGAGGGTTGGGACGTAGACCGACCAGTAAATTGAGAGCTTCGCCTTCCGGCTCAGCTCCTTCTTCACCAAGACGGCCCGGTGCAACGCCTGCTTTAATGCTGCAGCCGCACCGATACGCCTGTCGATCTCCCGCTCCATTATACCCTCACTCGTGAACAAGACCCCGAGATACTTGAACTCCTTCGCTTGTGGTAGGCACTCTGTCCCCACCCGGAGGGAGCAATCCACCGGTTTCCGGCAGAGCACCATGGCCTCAGATTTCGTGGTGCTGACTCTCATCCCCGCCGCTTCACACTCGGCTGCAAAACGCCCCAGTGAATGCTGGAGGTCATGGTCCGAGGAGGCAAACAGGACCACATCATCTGAAAACAGCAGAGAGGCTATCCTGAGATCCCCGAACCTGACATTCTCCGCCCCACGGCTGCGCCTAGATATCCTGTCAATGAAAGTCACGAACAGGACCGGTGATAAAGGGCAGCCCTGGCGGAGGCCAACACCCACCGGGAACGTATCTGACTTACTGCCGAGGATACGAACACAGCTCCTACTGCAGGCGTACAGAGACCGGATGGCCCGTTGCAACGGGTCCGGCACACCATACTCCCGCAGCACCCCCCACAAAAAGCCCCGAGGGACCCGGTCGAAAGCCTTCTCCAAGTCCACAAAGCACATGTAGACTGGTTGGGCAAACTCCCAGGACCCCTCCAGTATCCTTGCGAGGGTAAAGAGCTGGTCCACTGTTCCACGACCAGGACGAAACCCGCACTGTTCTTCTTGAATCCGAGGTTCGACAAACGGTCGGAGCCTCCGTTCCAGCACCCTGGCATAAGCTTTTCCCGGGAGGCTGAGTAGTGTGATACCCCGATAATTCGAGCACACTCTCCGGTCCCCCTTCTTGAAGATGGGAACCACCACCCCGGTCTGCCAGTCCATGGGCACTGTGCCCGACCCCCATGCGACATTGAAGAGGCGTGTCAGCCAAGACAGCCCAACAAAGTCCAGCGCCTTCAGCATCTCAGGGCGGATTTCATCCACCCCCGGCGCCTTGCCACCAAGGAGCTTTTTGACTACCTTAGTGGCCTCTGCCAGGGATATGGGTTCATCCAACCCCAAGTCTTCAGGCGCTGCCCCCTGTTCAGGGGACATGTTGACCGGGTTTAGGAGTTCCTCAAAGTGCTCCTTCCACCACCCGACGATATCCTCTGTCTGGGTCAGCAGCAACCCTCCCCCGCTGATAACAGCCTGGGGAAGGCCCTGCTTTCCCTTCCTGAGTCGTCGGATGGTTTGCCAGAACCTCCTTGAGGCCAACCGAAAGTCCTTCTCCATGGCCTCCCCGAACTCCTCCCATGCCCGAGTTTTAGCATCCGTGACCACCGCAGCTGCAGTCCTTCTGGCCTGCCTGTACCTGTCAGCTGCTTCAGGAGACCCCTGGGCCAACCAAGCCCAAAAGGCCTCCTTCTTCAGCTTGACGGCTTCCCTCACCCCCGGTGTCCACCACCGGGTTCTCGGGTTGCCGCCACGACAGGCACCGATGACCTTCCGACCACAGCTCCTAGCGGCCGCGTCCACAATAGAGGCTTTGAACATGATCCACTCGGATTCCATGTCCCCAACCTCCCTCGGGATGTGTGAGAAGTCCTTCCGGAGGTGGGAGTTGAAGACCTCCCGGACAGGATCCTCCGCCAGACGTTCCCAGTTCACCCTCACTACACGTTTGGGCTTGCCAGGTCTTTCTGGCCGACTCCCCCGCCATCTGATCCAACTCACCACCAGGTGGTGATCAGTTGACAGCTCTGCTCCTCTCTTCACCCGAGTGTCCAAAACATACGGCCGCAGATCAGATGATACGATTACGAAGTCGATCATTGATCTCCGGCCTAAGGTGCTCTGGTACCAGGTACACTTATGAGCCACCTTATGTTCAAACATGGTGTTTGTTATGGACAAACTGTGGCTAGCACAGAAGTCCAACAACGAAACACCACTCGGGTTCAGATCAGGCAAGCCGTTCCTCCCAATCACTCCCCGCCAGGTTTCTCTGTCGTCGCCCACGTGAGCGTTGAAGTCTCCCAGGAGAACTATGGAGTCGGCAGGCGGCGCCCTTTCCAGGACCCCTCCCACCAACTCCAAGAAGGCCGGATACTCCGAAATGCTGTTTGGTGCATAAGCACAAACAACAGTCAGAGCCTTACTCCCCGCAACCCGTAGGCGCAGGGAGGCGACCCTCTCGTTCTCCGGGGAAAACTCCAACACGGCGGCGCTCAGCCGGGGACTCGTGAGTATCCCCACTCCCGCCCGGCGCCTCTCACCCTGGGCGACTCCAGAAAAGAACAAAGTCCAACCCTTCTCCAGGAGTTTGGTTCCAGAGCCAGCGCTGTGCGTGGAGGTGAGCCCAACTATATCTAGCTGGTACCGCTCCACCTCCCTCACCAGCTCCGGCTCCTTCCCCGTTAGCGAGGTGACGTTCCACGTCCCTAGAGCTAGTCTATGTCGCCGGCGATCGGCTCGCCCAGGCCCCCTGCCCGGCCCGCCGCCCGGTCTACATAGCACCCGACCCCGATGTCTGTCCCTGCGGGTGGTGGGTCCACAGGGTGGCCACACCTGTTATCTTATTTCATATTCATAGATGAGCTCTCCATTTCCAGGTTCCACAGAATAGATTATGTCTTACATAATGTAGCACCTGGTCCAAAAAGACATGAGGACTAAATGTTCCCTCTGCGTGTCCTCAGCAGCTCGTTGCAGTTTGACTTGTGTTGACAAGCTTTGGGGCTCTGCACACCAGGAGTCCGGCAAGTCACTCGATTCTTCTGCGGAAAAAGTGAGAGCAGAGAGTAAAAAAAACACACAAAAAATGTAATTGCACAGGACAGACAATTTGGACTTCAGACTTGAGTGAAAGTCTTCCCAAGATTTCCAAAAGGGCCCTTTTCAGCTGTGATGGTAAGTGTGATAGAAATGCCAGCATAATCAGAGGATCTGAAGCTAATGTACTTTATATTGCCTGCTGTTTGTTTCCCCCTTTTTACATAATACATAAAGCTATAGGGTAGGCTATTTATTTTAGAAGTGTGTTTTTGTCATATTTGTTGGAACTCTCTTTACACTCCGACAGCAATCAATAAATCAAATGCTCTGACAACAACAAGTCCTCTATCTGTGGCTGTTGCAGGACTCTAAGAAGCCCGTCCATCATTTAATTCGGCCCACACAAAATGATTGGAGGGCAACAACGAAGTCCTGATGACGTTAAGACCTCTTGGTAATTAAATGGGCTTTTCTGCTGTAATCAACCTCCATACTGAAACACTAAGCTAAGTGACACTCCGCCTACCATTCAGTGCAATGTGACGGCAGTTAAGGGCAAGGACAAGTAAGAACAAGATTAATGTAACTACCTGGAGCGGAGACCAGCAGTGAAGTTTAAAATAGCTCAGACTCACCACATGTCAGTGTGTTTAAGAATGGAAAAACTAGCTGTGAGAAATCACAGTGTTTCCCTCAGGAACAATGGACTGCTAAAGGTTGAAACCACTGATGAATAAGGACTCCCCAACCACCAGCGAGCTTGTATTTTGAAACTTTGTAATAACGTGTAATAATAATAAAAAAATACTTCTATTTAAAAAGAATCCACTTAATTAAGGAAATATTTCCAGAGCGCTGACTGGTTCTCAGTAGAGTAACTGTGTGTGTCAGAGCAGGACATTCAATCCCTTGATGATGCACATGACCTACAAGCTAACCATTACGTAATCACCAGCCTCCCTAAAGCTCGTCTCTCACTGCCATGTCTGCAGAAGGCCCGGGCTGAAATTAGACATGCATTAAACGGAGTCATGCATTCGCAATGGTGACTTTTCTCTTTCAGAGTGATGCAGTCTCTCACACACACTGGATAGAGCGTTTTTCCACATTCATATTCAGTAATGAAGTTTTAATTTGATGAATGCAGTCCCTGAATGATAAGCAGCCTTTTTCACACTTTGTGAGTCAAGGAAGCGTTATCATTGAAGCAATGTAAATTACATCGGCATACATGAAGGACAGGAAGCAGAACAGCAGTCATATGAGTGTGTTTGGCATGTTTGAATGTGTACAATGCATTGACAGCAAATCAAATATGCCAACATATACATAGTAGTGGGTCATCGCGGAATGACGAATGCAGGAGGTTCAATCCCGCGATGACTCTGACAAGGATGATGTGTCACCCTGAGGAGAGGTCAGCTGAGGACCCTTTGCATCTTCAGCTGAGATTAGAAACAATGTAAACAAAAAAGGGTGACTAGTCATTCTCACACAACTATTTCACACTGATGAGATTCAGTTGCTGACTGTGCATGTATATAGTTCCCATGCTCCTGGAACAAACAGTAGCAAGGAAGCTGCGGTTTCCTGGTCAGTTGTTGAGGGTGTCAAGAATATCCCATGTGTTTAAATCCACTCCCAGGTGCATGAGCAGGACATCTCTTGAGCCTGCAGCCGCCTGGACGACCTCCTTTTGCTGCTGTTTTGTTTATTTGTGTATGTTGTTTTTGCACATGCAGGAATATGTTGCAATGGAATCAGCAGGAATTTAAGGTCCTTTGGAGCAATACAATAATTAATAGAGGCTATTATGATTATTGTTCCAAAGATATTGAAGTTTAACTTTCAGTACACTGTTGCAGCCAGAGTTGTTTTATGTTTGTTTTGATCTGTCAAGGGACTACAGATGCAAATTAGCTGTAGCTACAATCTGGTACGGTGCATAAAATGGTAACATTTCTGTTTAAACTGTACATGGTCCCTTTTAAATAAATAAATATATATATTATATCTCAGTGACTCGACACGTTGTTCATTTGCTACATTTAGGGTTTGTTTTCTTTGCCGCATGTTTGTTGTATATATATACTGCAATTCACCATATCAAACTTTTTTAATGTGATGCTGCGATCCATTGTTGAGTCTCTGAGCAAACCGGCTAACCCGGAGCTCCTGCTAGCTAGCCCCATGTTGCTACCAACACATGAACCACATGACAACACAATGAAACAAATTGTACCAATTCATTACTGTCGTTTAAATATTGTTGGGAGGGTGCAAGTCCAGAGCGAAATATTCCAAAGATAATCTGAATAATTCTGTAAATAAACATAAATAAATAAACATCTACCAACAGTGGATAGGCCTATCAGTGATCTACCCATGGTTTACCAAAAAAGGACAAAATACAAACCATCTGGCCACACACAGTGTTTTTACAGACTTTTATCTGCTTAGAGATGTTTCTTAGAAACACAGCACTCCATAACTTCTCTTTTCTCCCCACGACCACAGTGCCGGGAAGGACGAACAGACATGCTTTCACTGTATGTGGTCGGTCGAGGGCTGTATTACTATTTGACTACAATACTTTATGGGTCAATTCCCGCTTTGCATATATATGTATCCACATCTTGAAAACGTCATCCATCTGGGCCCATAAAGATAGATAATTCAAGACGAAATGCCAGAAACCTTGCAACAAGGGCTAATCTCACCTCATTATCAAGACCAGCACCAACTTTAACACAATGTACTTTCACTGAGACAGTGAACAATTCAAGGTACATAAAAACCAACGCGCATGACATGCATAATTATACAAAAATGTCTGGACAACAAGCCTGGTAATTATGAGGTTTTCAACAACAGTTTTTTTTGTGGCCGTGTTGTAAAAAGAAATGCAGAGAATGGTGCGACAAACAAACTGCAGCCAATTGTATCCGACCGGGCTGCTGGGCTTTCCTGCTACTGTGGATTATTTGAAGCTGGTGCCGAGGAAGGTGTCACAAAAAGAGTCTTATAAACGGGATGGCGTGGTCAAAATGGAAATTTAGCAAACACTATGATGGCCCTCAGAAAAATAAAAGTTTGCCTGTGTTTCAGTCACACCAGGTGTTTTTACTGGGCCCAGGCCAGAGCCATTCAGCCCAGCAGTGAAGTGTTCCCCGAAAAGGATGGTCATCCTTCTGTCCGAATCCTCTCGGGCAGTTCGGTGAGGGATTGTCAGAAAAGTTTGAGTCACTTTTGAGTTAATGCACGTTGTGGTCCGGTGCAGTGTACAACTCGAAACGCCTCGTAAAGACTTATTTACAGTTGCTTTCGTCGTGTGGTTTTCCAGTTTTATGTCCCTTTGGCGCAAATAAAAACTTGCAATTAACATGGCTGCACAAGTAAATAGCATCCATGTGGAGTTAGGATACAACAGCAAAGACAACTCAATAGGACATTTCTTCCTCTGCCGCGCTGGGATCGTCTTTACGTGATTACGTCTTAATGGCACCAAAAGTAGGGAAAGGTTCATGAATTAAAGTGAAGCGAGAACATGTTTATTAAAGTCTTCACCAAAACCCTTTTTCTTTGATTTACACCAGTAGGTTCGCATTTTTACGGACACTGCCTAAAATATTGTGAGGCATGTTTTTACATCTAACCCGAGATCAGCTCCTTGGTAGTACTAGTTTGTTTCTGCTGTTAATGTGGTGAGTTAAGTGGAAGAAAATGTAAACACGAGCATATCTGTTGTTGCAGACAAAGAAAGAACAGTTTTGCTCTTGCTGTGGTTAATAATAAACGGCTCCCCTCTTTTGTTTGCCTCTTTTTCGGAGCAGACTTGCTTCCTGCCTCCTAATCCCAGCGGGCCCGACCCCTCCGCAGACCCCTCCCCGGTGAGCCCTTCCATTTAGCCACCTCAGGCACTAACATCCAGATTTCATAGACGGACATGAGCGCATTAACTGCTGCAGCTGCACCTGTCTCTGATAGCATGCTCTCTGACCTTATTCATACCTGCGTGCCCATTCAAACATGTACAGGCAAACATTCCAGACTCAGGTGTGTGCTTTTTGAAACGCGTTATTAAAACAACCCTCTTTTGAAATGTCTAGACATATGCCATTTATACATGCACATGCCTTAGCGCAAAGAGGACATTGTTTTTTTGACACACAGCTTGCAGTGTGTGTTGAGTATGTGACTGTTTTGACATACAGAGGCAGCAGTGAAGCAAGAAGACCTCCCTCTCTCTCTCTGGAGGAGGAATTTTAGACGATTACAAAGATACGCCCGACTGGTGATGATGGGAACCCGAGAAGCTCCAGATTATTTTTCATGATTTGACACTGCAGCCTTTTGTGGACCGTCTATATTCGTTCTGCATGCTTATCACAGAATTATTCTGGAGTTTTTGCTTTCATTTAAGGGACAGTTGACCCCAAATCAAATCTGCACATTTTGTCTCTTACCTTTAGAATCAGAATCAGAATCAGAACTGTATATTGCCATGTTTGTTTACACATTCAAGGAAGGTGGGAGGTGCATAACATTTAACAATAAACAGAGTGCAATAAATGGGAATGTGTGAATGAATATTTACAATGAACAGTAGAATATGAAATAAAAAAATTAAAAGTAAAAAAAAAGTGTGAAAGTGACAATTGTAATGAGAAAGTGGCGAGTGTATTTAAATATGAGGCATGGGGGTGTGTCCGGGGGAGTGACCAGATGGAAAATTGTCTGGGGGGTGACAGAGTCAGTCAGTGGGGGACCTGCTCTCTGTTGATGAGCCCGACTGCCGACGGGAAAAAACTGTTTGTGTGGCGTGAGGTCTTGGTCCTGATGGACCGCAGCCTCCTGCCATAGGTGAGGGACACGAACAGTTGAGAGGGATCGGCGACAATCTTTCTTGTACACTTCAGGGTCCTTGAAGCAAACAAGTCCTGGAGGGACGGCAGATTGCAGCCAATCACCCTCTCGGCAGAGCGAATGATGCGTTGCAGCCTGGCCTTGTCCTTGGAAGTGGCTGCAGCGTACCAGACGGTGATGGAGGAACAGAGGATGGACTCGATGATGGCAGTGTAGAAGTGCGCCATCATTGTCTTTGGCAGGTTGAATTTCTTTAGCTGCCTCAGGAAGAACATCCTCTGCTGCGCCTTCTTGGTGATGAAGCTGATGTTGAGCTCCCACTTGAGGTCCTGGGTAATGATGGAGCCCAGGAAGCGGAAGGACTCCACAGCTTTGACGTGGGAGTATACTGGGGCCTCTTCTGTTCAACATCTACATGCTTCCACTTGCTCAGATTATGAAAAACAAGAAAGTGTGTTATCATAATTATGCAGATGACACTCAAATCTACATAACTATAGCACCAGGGGACTATAATCCCATACAAGGTCTGGCTAAATGCATTGAAGAAATCAACAACTGGATGTGCCAGAATTTTCTTCAATTAAATAAAGATAAAACGGAAGTAATTGTTTTTGGTCCCAAGGACGATAATGTTAAAAACCTCAAACTAAATCTAGCTATAGTTATGGATTCAGACCTCAACCTGAACAGCCATATCAAGACAGTTACAAAATCAGCCTACTATCACCTGAAGAATATATCAAGGGTTAGAGGACTTATGTCTCAATAGGATTTGGAGAAACTTGTCCATGCATTTATCTTCAGTAGACTGGACTACTGTAACGGTGTGTTCACAAGTCATTTATCTTCAGTAGACTTGACTACTGTAACGGTGTGTTCACAAGTCATTTATCTTCAGTAGACCCAACAACTGTAACGGTGTGTTCACAGGTCATTTATCTTCAGTAGACTTGACTACTGTAACGGTGTGTTCACAAGTCATTTATCTTCAGTAGACTTGACTAATGTAACGGTGTGTTCACAGGTCTCAGTAAAAAGTCAATCAGAAAGCTGCAGCTGATTCAGAACGCTGCAGCTCGAGTCCTCACTAAGACCAGGAGAGTGGATCACATCACTCCAGTTCTGAGGTCTTTGCACTGGCTTCCTGTCCAACAAAGAATTGACTTTAAAATCCTGCTGCTGGTTTATAGAGCACTGAATGGTTTAGGGCCTAAATACATTAGTGATCTGCTGCTGCCTTATGAACCGTCCCGACCCCACAGGTCATCTGGGACGGGTCTACTTTCTGTTCCAAGAGTCAGAACTAAACATGGAGAAGCAGCGTTCAGCTTTTCTGCTCCACATATCTGGACCAAGGTGTCACACCGCGGGTACTGGCCCTCCCTCTTCCTCATGTGTCACCGGTCTGATTGTCTCCCCTGATTCCCAATTGTTTCCACCTGTTCCCCATTACCCTCATGTGCTTATAGTCTGCGTCTCCCCTTTGTCTTGTGCCAAAGTGTTTCGTCTCTTGTCGGACCACCAAAGCCAAACCCAAAGTCGTGACCAAAGCCTTAGTGTGTTCGTAAGTTTTTGCCTGCCTCGAAAGAGTGATTTCTGTTAACTTTCTTAGTCTAGTCTTTTGTTTCATAGTTATTAGTATAGCCCTTTTTTGTCAGCCTCCCCTGGGGAGAGAATCTCAGTTCCTTGTTATAGTAAAGTTAATGTTTTGAAGCTTTTGATTTTCCTCCTTAGGAGTGATTTTGATTTACTTTTGTGTTAGCCTAGTTCTCCCTTCAGGAGGAGTTATTAAGAATAACTTTCACAGCCCTCTTATTGGGGATCACTCTAGCGAGAGCCTTTTTGTAACTCTCAATAAAGTCTGCTCACTGACACCTCAGCTTTTGAGTCCTGTTTTGAGTCCCGGCCTGACACAAGGTCCCTGAAAGCTACAGGTCTGCTGAGACCCTGAGCTCCTTTAAATCCAGTCTGAAGACCTTTCTGTTTGCTGTAATTGTAACTGTTTGCCTTTAATTAAACTGTGCTATACAAATAAACTTGCCTTGGCGTAGGTTCCTGTGGAGTCAAAGTGCTGTAGGATGTAATGGAGGGCCATGTTGCATTGTCTACAGACCTGATGGCTCTGTAGGCGAACTGCAGGGGGTCCAGGAGTGGGTCAGTAAGGGTTTTGAGGTGGGACAGGACTAGGCGTTTAAAGGACTTCATGACTACGGAGGTCAGTGCGACGTGTCTGTAGTCATTTAGTCCTGATCCTACGTTTTTGGGGAAGGGATGATGGAGGAGGCCTTGAAGCAGACTGGTATATGGCATGTCTCAAGGGAGGTGTTGAAGATGATCAGCACAAGGCTCCAGGGTGGAGGGAGAGACCGAAAAAAGCCTGTTAACGTCTCTCTCCAGAATAGAGAGGGACGTCACTGGGGAGGGGAGGTGCCCTGTGCAGGGTGGTGGAGAGGCATGAGCCCCTGCTTGGCTGGGGGAGAGGGGGCTGGTGGTCTGTGGCTGGTTGATGGAGCTGTGGGGGATGGCATCAGGACTGCTCCATTGTCTTTCAAATCTACAGTAGAACTCGTTCCGCTAATCTGCCAGGCGGAGGTCGTTCGTGGAGTGGAGGGTTATGGGCTTGTAGTTGGTGATCTGTTTGAGCCCTCTCCAGACAGAAGCAGAATCACTTGCTGAGAGCTGGTGTTGCAGTTTCTCAGAGTACAGTCGTTTAGCGTCCCTCACCGCCTTGCTAAACCTGTATTTTGACTCTGTGTACAAGTCCTTGTTCCCACTCCTGAATGCCTGGTCTTTTCGCAGCCGTAGTTTTCTGAGTTCTGCTGTAAACCAGGGTTTGTTGTTGTTGTAGCTCACCCTGGTGCTGGTTGGAACGCAGCCCTCTTCACAGAAGCTGATGTAGGAAGTCACAGCCTCTGTGTACTCATCCAGACTGATGGTAGCAGTCCTGAAGACATCCCAGTCAGTACAGTCCAAGCACGCCCGAAGATCCTCCGGAGCCTCACTGATCCACTTCTTGAACTTTCTCACCACAGGTTTGCAGACCTATAGTTTCTGCCTGTATGAGGGAATCAGATGGACCATGATGTGGTCAGAGTGACCCAGTGCACGTTGCCCATCGGCGGCATGTAAACCCCGACCGGGATGAATGAAGCGAACTCACGGGGGGAGTAGAAGGGTTTGCAGTGGATGATGAGGGATTCCAGGTCCGGAGAACAGTGCTGCAGAATCACTGTCACGTCGTTGCACCAGCCAGCTGGAGTCCGGTATCGATCCACAGAGCCAGGTCTCCGTGAAGCACAAAACGGAGGATGAAGAAAAGTCTCTCCCCACCAACAACTGAAGTTCATCCAGTTTGTTGCATAGTGAGCGGACGTTGGAGAGGAATATGCCCGGCAGTGCTGTACGAGATCCACGTTTGCGGAGACGCACGAGCGCACCGGCACGTTTCCCTCTCCTGCGGCGTGTGAAAACATGCGAAAGTGTGTGTCACACGGCGAAACCGTGAGAGTTGGCAGCTCTGTTAAGTTAAGGTGAGCCCACCTTTAACGAGAATATGCAGAAGTTCCACAGAAGTTAAAGTTGGAAGTAAATCCACTGGGGTTGTTCCCCTGATGTTCATGAGCTCATTTATGGTGAAAGAGCTCCGGGAATCGCAGCAGAAAACAGTATTTAGTGCTATGTATTGATCCATATGGTTATGGTGGGAGTTGTCTAGTTTTGGAGATATCGTCCCTAGAGATGCCTGCCATCTCTCCGATATAATCGGACTAGATGGCACTCACTTGGTTTGTGGTATTCAAAGTGCCAAGAAAAACGTTTAAAAACCTCAACAGCAATGCGTCTTTCCAGAAATAACAACCCTGTTGCTCAAGATAGTCACACACAGACTTTGTTGTGAACAGTTTCATATAGAAGCTATTTCCCTACTACCAAACTACACCTGTCGATCTCATCAACCTCACTGAAGGGAGGCTGAATCTATACTCGATGCGGTTAGCTCGCCTAGCACCACCGAGCTAGCTGACGTTACCTACAACAGTTACTTCATGAAACTGCTCTCAGCGAGGCCTGTGGGCGATTTCTGGAATCAGAGACCACAGAGTCCCACTATTCAGACAGAGAGAAGGCAAATATCTCCTAAACTAGGCAACTTACGGCAAAACAATCCAGAGTGATAAATAGCATGATGGGTAATTGGCAAAATATGAATTTTTCATTTGTGGGTGAACTATCCCTTAAAATCCTTGTGTCCCCCGGAGGTCAGGGTCTTCTGGAGGACTGTAAACCACTTGCAGTCCCAGCTACTGACAGCAGTGTTTGTCAGGCTGGTTTGCATTGATCAGAGGTGACCACAAGGATGTTGAGGTTGTTTGAACCTCAAGGGCAGTGTTTTCATTTCTACAACTGGAAAACATGGGGGCAAATATCTTGAGCAGAAAATGCATAATGCCCGGTTCAACTCGTCAACGCAGCCGGCTTTTACTTTGAAGAGTCTAATCTGGCATCAATCAGACTATTACTCATTTTGTCTTTTGTGATATGAAGTCATGCTTATTTCAGGCGAAAAACTACATCACTGCTTATAAAAGTGATACTACTTGAAAGGAGTTTTATTTCCACGCCATGGGCAGGTTTCAGTTCTCCAGGTTGTTGTTGTTGTTGTTGTTGCGGACTTAATATTTAAGCCCCTGCCTTCATGATTGTAAGGTGAGGTGGAATGATGGGTGAGTCATCATGGGTTTTAGATATTAGACATATAGCGCAGCATCAATTGTGTCCGCTCCAGGGAGTCTCTATCGGGAGGACCAAACTAGCTTTGACCCACTGAGACCTCCAGGGGCGGTGAGAGCGTGGTGCAGCTCCTCAGTATAAAAGCAGCCAGCCGCAGTGGCACTGTCAGAGGACGGGCTTGTGCAATGCAACAGGGAGGCTGCCTGTTCTCAGAGGAGAGTTTCCACATAGTCTGCGAATGGGGAAGCGGGTTAGGTGAAGAAGAAGAAGAAGAAGAAGAAGTAGTCCTCTTACTTTGGAACTCTACCAGATCACAACCTGGATTCATTTGTTTTTATTTGCTGCAGTTATGAGTAACTATCCAGATCAGAGGGACCC
This sequence comes from Cottus gobio, assembly GCA_023566465.1. Lineage (NCBI taxonomy): Eukaryota > Metazoa > Chordata > Actinopteri > Perciformes > Cottidae > Cottus > Cottus gobio. The sequence goes on along the minus strand of CM042232.1, from coordinate 18,292,697 downwards.
TAATCACTCCCTTTTTGGATTTGTTATTTCAAAGGTGGGTTGAATATCTTTTCCGTAGAGGACAAATGGTATGCATGCAGGCAGTCGTTCCAGATTTTGCGTGTTTTATTCTGTTAGAATTTTTTTAAACTATTTTAAAGAAACTTCAAATATACAAACATTTAACGGAACAATATTAATTACAAAAACTCGTTAAAACTTTATGGGGCTACAGATGTATATGTTTGGCATTGTGTGTGTATTATGTAATATCATCATTGTGTTATGTTTTGTAAATGATTACCTTTTTATCATGTTTATAACAACATATTAATAGTTTTATAGTTATAATATATAATATAATATAGGTTTAATAGGTTCTATAGGAAGGCACAGATAATACATTTAAGCATGAAAATATATCTTGTGAAAAATAAAATACAAAGAAAAAGGTGATTATTACAAACATAGAGATTCTAACAAAGAGCAATACAAATCATACTTAGGTAAATAAGAAATATAGTAATATATATAGTATACACACAAAGAAAAGGACAAAATGAAACACAGATGTACATAATCACTTTGGAAGCTGCATTTAATATATACTGAGCAATACGTGTGTAAATAAATGTGCATGTATGTTCGCCTCTGCTGCTGCACGGCTACAACACTTTCAGAGGAATGTGTGCAGGAGCTTTCAGCGTCAACAACATCTGTCAGAACTTGCTCAGACATTGAGAGCGACGCTTCTATCAAGAGAAGATTGATGCTCTTTGCACCAAGACCTCAAGAACTCATTTGTGGGGATTGAAAGTCGGGCCACTTTGCCGTGAGGAGCTTTTGAAGGCCGTATGAAAATGATTTGGGTGGAAAAGGAGCGACATGGAAAGGAAAACCCTAACCCGGTCTGGTTTTTCTTTCCAGTGTCATCTCAGCCAGAGGAACCACGTCAGGTCCGGAACCCGGCAGTGATGCTGGCCATGCCGCACGTCAACTCCTCTGGCGGTGGCGCCCCCCTCCTCCCCTTCAACCACACACCTGTGATGCAGGAGCTGCATAACACCACCCATTCACGGAGCAATCCCACGTCTGCCGGCCTCACCATGACTCTGGGCATCCTGTTCAACGTGGTGGCCCTCATCATTCTCGCCAAGGCGTACAACCGCTTCCGGCGGCGCTCGAAGGCCACGTTCCTGCTCTTCGCCAGCTCCCTGGTGGCGACAGATCTGGCGGGACACGTCATCCTCGGAGCTCTCGTGCTGAGGAGATACTCGGCGGGCCCCGTCTCCAGCTTTCAAGATGGCAACAACAACCCAGACGTGTCTTGTCTGTTTCTGGGAGGTTGCATGGTGTTCTTCGGCCTGTGCTCGCTCTTCCTGGGCTGCGCCATGGCTGCTGAGCGCTGCCTAGGCGTCACCAGGCCTTTGCTGCACGCTCGCCTGGTGACCACGGCGCGGACAAAGATGGCGCTGACCCTGATCTGGCTGCTGGCTGTGTGCGTGGCCCTCCTGCCCTTCTTCGGGCTGGGCGCCTACACTTACCAGTACCCGGGGACGTGGTGCTTCATCAGGGTGATGAAGGACACCGAGGCGACAGACCTGGCCTTCGTGACGCTCTTCTCTGGACTGGCGCTGACCTCTCTGGCCTCGGCCTTCGTGTGCAACACCATCAGTGGGATCACGCTGGTGAGAGCCCGGCTCAAGAAAAGCTCGTGCTCGCGACAGCGCTCAGCCGGCTCCCAGGACACAGAAATGGTGGTCCAGCTGGTTGGCATCATGGTCACCTCCTGCATCTGCTGGAGCCCTCTGCTGGTGAGTATAGGTGGAAACATTTAGCAGACATTAAATCATTTCATCTGAAGAAGGCTTTTTCAGCTTGAAATATTGCTACTAAGTTGTTGTTTATTGAAAACAAATTTTCAAAAGTAATCCTCATATTATATATTAATAACATATACCCCAAAATGCAATACAGTTAACGTGTAATTCGATTTTTACACGTGGAAATTCATACCAAAGGATATAGTGATTAGCAGACCCTTTTAAACGGTTTGTTATTGCACACACGCAACGGCGCGGCTCACAGCTTTGCATCACAGACACGTTCAGAGCAGCAGGAAACAGGAAGTTTTGAATTCCACAATACGTTCAACAGTGTAGCACCACTGTTTGTTTTTGTTTTTTAAATGCAGTCTATCTGGAAATTGTGTTTAATCCACAATAATGAGCACCGACAGATTTCTGTCCATGACACCTATCACACTGAGAAGAGTTGGTTCAGTGGCCGTTCTGGAGGGGGGGACACATTGGATCGTACACGTGTACCAAAAATATTATGCACAATCATGACATGCTTTAGGAGAAAGAGCAGTTGTCCACTATTCAGCGGTTCAATCCTTGGCCCCTGCAGTCAACATGTCAAAGTGTCCTCTGGCAACATACTGATCCCCAAATTGCTGCGAGTGTGCACGTGAGCGTCTGCCGCTCCTGAGGGACAGACGGCACCTTGTGTGGCACCTAACCCTCTGCCACCAGTGTGTGAATGGGAGCGTGAATGGATGAATGCTGACTTGTGTTGTAAAGTGCTCTAAGCGTTTTATAACTTCACTTAATTTCACTCATAGTTGTTTTTTTCTTTTCTAATGACTCCAAATTTGAGTTCATGTTCTGTGGGTTTGAGCAATGTGAGGCTGCACTGTATGAGATTGTAATGAATGATGAGAAAGGTTTAAGGGGCTTTAAACAGTGGATGTAATTGTGTTTGGATTTAAGATCGTACAAGTTTAATAGATGAGCCTATAATTGATTCAAATATTTCTTTTTAGGTCTTTGGACTGATGTCAGCCACAAAGTCTTACAGTGGACTCATGGGCGATGACAGTGTTTATAGGGATCTAATGGTGATGGGTGTCAGGATGGCGACCTGCAACCAGATCCTGGACCCGTGGGTCTACATCCTGCTGCGACGCGCCGTACTCCGGAAAATCTACCGCATCACCAAAAGACGGGCCAGTTTCAAAGGGAGCACGTTTCGCTCCGTCCGCTGGGAGGTCAGCTCCTTTCAGAACTCAGAGAAAAACAGTGTCAGTAAGATTTGAATGGACGTATAGAAAAAGGGGCGGGTCATCTGTCCCTTTTTTTGCTCTGTCTCTTCTCAGCGGGATTGCCACTCAGTCCAGCGGTCCATCATCTGGATCCATATTAAGCGTTGAAAGGTAAGAAAAGTGTGGTCTCGCTCGGCTGGTGCAATGACAGCCGCCCTGGTTTAGGTCAATGAAGTAAATGTGTTGGGACCTAAAGTGGTTTAAAAACTGGAACGTATTCCAGTTTTGAAATATCACTGACCAGCTCTTGTTTTGTTTTATGAGCCAGTGTTATGCTACAAATATGAACTGTGTCTTCCATAACAGAACATGGCCCAGACACAGCACATGCTTGCGCGGCGGCCTGTCCTCGGCGAGAGATGTAAATGAAAAAGATTTCATAGGTTGAAGAATAATGTGTGGACGTTTATTTTGTTTTTTTGCTGAAGTGAAGACTGTATGTATCTATAGTCTTAAAGCAAACATCTCAACTCAAAGGTTTCGTTCGCTTTGTTCTCCGACGCAATGTAAAAGTCAATGACTTGTATAATAAATGCTCACATGAGAGAGCCGAAAAGCTAAAAGAAGAAGGGCTGTGCTGTTACCTCAGCTTAAAGATGTGAAGAACACAATGTTGTGCTGTGACATGTCTGTTTTTGTGTGTTTGTAAATGTGTCTGCAGTATTTTCCCAAGTCTCTCTGGACTGAAGTGAAGCTGCAAAAAAGCTATTTGAATGTGATATTGTGAACAAAAGGGAATGTACGGTTAGTTAATAAATGATATGTTAATGTTTCATCTTGTTCTGGTTTATGATTGATGCCATAGTTTTGAAGTAATGTTTCTTGTATTCAATTTATTCTGACTGAGTATTAAGGCAAGGCACTCTCATGTCTTGTTGGAGGCCGGTTAGCTTAGCACAAAGACTGTAAACGGGGAACCAGCTTGGTGGCTCTGTCTTGAGGTAACAACAACACCTCAAAAGAGCACTAATGTAATGTAGAACTATTTGCACAATGCCTAAGACCATCAGGAACATGACCCCCCCCCCCCCCCCCCCCCCCTACTCTATCAATGCTTTTGGATGATAAAAGGCTTATTTAATATGACAGCTAAAACTTAGACCCGCGTCTGAGACAACACCCAGACTACTGGCCTGACTTGTTTTTACAGATAAAGAATCAAGGGATGCAATTAGCGGCCGTATGTTTTGGACACTCGGGTGAAGAGAGGAGCAGAGCTGTCAACTGATCACCACCTGGTGGTGAGTTGGATCAGATGGCGGGGGAGTCGGCCAGAAAGACCTGGCAAGCCCAAACGTGTAGTGAGGGTGAACTGGGAACGTCTGGCGGAGGATCCTGTCCGGGAGGTCTTCAACTCCCACCTCCGGAAGGACTTCTCACACATCCCGAGGGAGGTTGGGGACATGGAATCCGAGTGGATCATGTTCAAAGCCTCTATTGTGGACGCGGCCGCTAGGAGCTGTGGTCGGAAGGTCATCGGTGCCTGTCGTGGCGGCAACCCGAGAAGCCGGTGGTGGACACCGGGGGTGAGGGAAGCCGTCAAGCTGAAGAAAGAGGCCTTTCGGGCTTGGTTGGCCCAGGGGTCTCCTGAAGCAGCTGACAGGTACAGACAGGCCAGAAGGACTGCAGCTGCGGTGGTCACGGATGCTAAAACTCGGGCATGGGAGGAGTTCGGGGAGGCCATGGAGAAGGACTTTCGGTTGGCCTCAAGGAGGTTCTGGCAAACCATCCGACGACTCAGGAAGGGAAAGCAGGGCCTTCCCCAGGCTGTTATCAGCGGGGGAGGGTTGCTGCTGACCCAGACAGAGGATATCGTCGGGCGGTGGAAGGAGCACTTTGAGGAACTCCTAAACCCGGTCAACATGTCCCCTGAACAGGGGGCAGCGCCTGAAGACTTGGGGTTGGATGAACCCATATCCCTGGCAGAGGCCACTAAGGTAGTCAAAAAGCTCCTTGGTGGCAAGGCGCCGGGGGTGGATGAAATCCGCCCTGAGATGCTGAAGGCGCTGGACTTTGTTGGGCTGTCTTGGCTGACACGCCTCTTCAATGTCGCATGGGGGTCGGGCACAGTGCCCATGGACTGGCAGACCGGGGTGGTGGTTCCCATCTTCAAGAAGGGGGACCGGAGAGTGTGCTCGAATTATCGGGGTATCACACTACTCAGCCTCCCGGGAAAAGCTTATGCCAGGGTGCTGGAACGGAGGCTCCGACCGTTTGTCGAACCTCGGATTCAAGAAGAACAGTGCGGGTTTCGTCCTGGTCGTGGAACAGTGGACCAGCTCTTTACCCTCGCAAGGATACTGGAGGGGTCCTGGGAGTTTGCCCAACCAGTCTACATGTGCTTTGTGGACTTGGAGAAGGCTTTCGACCGGGTCCCTCGGGGCTTTTTGTGGGGAGTGCTGCGGGAGTATGGTGTGCCGGACCCGTTGCAACGGGCCATCCGGTCTCTGTACGCCTGCAGTAGGAGCTGTGTTCGTATCCTCGGCAGTAAGTCAGATACGTTCCCGGTGGGTGTTGGCCTCCGCCAGGGCTGCCCTTTATCACCGGTCCTGTTCGTGACTTTCATGGACAGGATATCTAGGCGCAGCCGTGGGGCGGAGAATGTCAGGTTCGGGGATCTCAGGATAGCCTCTCTGCTGTTTGCAGATGATGTGGTCCTGTTTGCCTCCTCGGACCATGACCTCCAGCATTCACTGGGGCGTTTTGCAGCCGAGTGTGAAGCGGCAGGGATGAGAGTCAGCACCACGAAATCTGAGGCCATGGTGCTCTGCCGGAAACCGGTGGATTGCTCCCTCCGGGTGGGGACAGAGTGCCTACCACAAGCGAAGGAGTTCAAGTATCTCGGGGTCTTGTTCACGAGTGAGGGTAAAATGGAGCGGGAGATCGACAGGCGTATCGGTGCGGCTGCAGCAGTAAAACAGGCGTTGCACCGGGCCGTCTTGGTGAAGAAGGAGCTGAGCCGAAAGGCAAAGCTCTCAATTTACTGGTCGGTCTACGTCCCAACCCTCACCTATGGTCACGAGCTTTGGATCGTGTCCGAAAGAACGAGGTCGCGGATACAAGCGGCCGAAATGAGTTTCCTCCGTAGAGTGGCCGGGCTCAGCCTTAGAGATAGGGTAAGGAGCTCGGACATCAGGAGGGAGCTTGAAGTCGAGCCGCTACTCCTTCGTGTCGAAAGGAGTCAGCTGAGGTGGTTCGGGCATCTAATTAGGATGCCTCCAGGACGCCTCCCTTTAGAGGTTTTCCAGGCACGTCCATCTGGTAGGAGGCCCCGGGGAAGACCCAGGACACGCTGGAGGGATTATATCTCCCAGCTGGCCTGGGAACGCCTCGGGATCCCCCAGAATGAGCTGGTAGATGTTGCGGGTGAGAGAGAAGTCTGGGTCAGCCTGCTTGACCTGCTGCCTCCGCGACCCGACCCCGGATAAGCGGTGGAAAATGGATGGATGGATGGGATGCAATTACTGTATGCCTTTCAGATTTTACCAGGCAAGAGATAGGTCTCACACATTCTGTCATCAATAGCATCAATATGATTATGCAATAATATCATATGAAAGAGAAAAATGGATTTGAGTGTCGTCTGCATAAAATTGGTAATTAAGTTTGATGTTCTGAAAAAAAGATAGAAACATACAAAGACTGATTAGAAGGGGACCACATATTGACCTTTGTGGAACTCCACAGGCCGCGCTAACCTACTTGGAAATGAATTACCAACGCAAGTAAGACCTGAACCAGTGGATGGGAATGGTTGTCTCGTCAGGGACTTGAGTGTGAAGGGTTTTGTGACGCCTCAGATACAGATCAAAGATGTCATTCGTCCCTTGTACGGAACCTGTCACCAGCGACAGGAAGTAACATGCAAAACTCAAATTACCGTGACTCTTCAAAAATGTTATAATTTCAACAGATTCTGAACGCTACGAAGCGGAGCTATCTATTGGTATGCAGCACATTGCGGTACATTACGGTAGAGTGGGGTAATGTGGGACACCGGGTAATGTGAGACACCCCCTGTATCTAGGCAAGGGAACACATTTGTGGTCATGTGACCATTACGTTTTCAAGCCCCTCCCATTCCCCCCTTGCCATGAAGGAAAAGTTGGTAAGTATGTTTTTTCACAAAAATGTTTTTTGCATGTAAAAGTAAATGTTCTTGTTGAACTTAATTAACTGTTGTGTCAAAGCAAATTGATTCAGGTAGAAAAACTTATATCATAGATGTTGATGAACTTCCAACATATCAAACCATGTGATTGATGCTAGCTGAAGATTAGCCTGAATTGCTAAGAGATGTTGTTTTTTCTAAAATGGTAGCTGTGGGGTAAAGTGAGACAAGTTAAGTTTAGTCTTAAACATATTTTTGTGTAATATTACATTACATATGTTTTATTTTAATGTCATAAACATTGTAGAAAAGCCATCATGCCAAGAAACTACACCAGGAAGACAACCTGGGGCCAAACACCCCTCGCAGAGATGGAGAGTGCAGCCGCTGAGGTCATGCAAGGAAAGAAGTCCTTAAGAAAAGCTGGAAGGGATAGAAATATTGACAAGACAACCCTCCAAAGATTCATAAAGAAAAAAGAGAAAGGGGAAGTAAAATCAGTAGCCTGGTGTGCGGTAGCTGGGTCAAAAAGAATATTCACAGATGAGATGGAGGAGGAGCTTGCCAAACACTTGAAACAACTAGCTGACCAGTTCCATGGCCTTGCTCCAGTTAAGTGCCGTGAACTGGCATTTGAATACGCAGAGAAAAACAATATCCCTGTCCCTGCCAATTGGACAGAGAAACAATGTGCAGGTAGGCTGGGTGTGCAAGAGATAGGTAGGTTAACTTAGGCCAACTGATCTTGCCACAAAGCTAAATCTTATAATAATGCATTCTCTACTTTAGGAAAAGAGTGGTTTGGCAGCTTCCTAGCACGTCGCCATCTCTCTGTCTGAACTCCGCAGGCAACATTCCCGGGAAAACCGAAAAAGAAAGCACCCAAAAAGAAAATCATAGATAGCAGCTCTGAGGAGAGTGATGTCCCTGTCCCACTTGATGATGAGTTTGACAAAGAGAGCTCTGAGGATGAGAGAAGTGATCCTGGAAACACAGATCTGTCCGTGGGTGACTTTGTCCTAGTTAACTTTGCAACCAAACACAGGAGTCTCCGTTACGTTGGCATGGTTGAGAAAGTTGAGGATGACGAAATACTTACCTAATTCCTCAGAAGAATCCAGGGAAACAAGAAAGAGTGGGAGAGACCCACCTTTGCTATAAAAGAAAATGATGTGGCACATGTTCCTAAAGGTGATGTGGTGAAGAAGCTGCCTCAACCTAATAGGCCTGGAGGAACCACACGGAGAGAGCAACTCTTCACCTTCCCTGTAACCTGCAGGGCTGGAATGTAGAGCCACTGGGCGCCAATGGGCGACTGTGGCTCAGTGGTTAGCAAGTCACTCTTTCAACCAGAGGACCCGGGTTCACACCCCACCTCAGCCAGTCCATGTCGTTGTGTCCTTGAGCAAGACACTTAACCCCCAGTTGCTCCCCGGGCGCTTCACGAGGCTGCCCACTGCTCCTTAATAGTAAGGATGGGTTAAATGCAGAGGATAAATTTCTCCACTGTGGGACTAAGTGTGGGACTAATAAAGGGGTTTCTTCTTCTTCTAGAGTAGGTCTTGTTATAGAGTATGAGGCTGATGTTCTAATCCTGTGTTCTGAGTCCCAGGCTGTTCTAGCTGGTTCTGATTATGGTCCCATGACTGTGTTCTAATCTAACTGGTTCTATCCGTCATTTGAATGTTAATTAAAACATTTTTAATTATATTATGTTGTACGTGATTTTGTTCGGAGTTACTTTCAAGTGTTTTAAAAAATGTGCTTAATTGACCAATCCCCATGATTCTGTTACTAGTTCAATATTAGTTTTGGAATGTGTGGTTGTCAATCTAGCTGTCAGGATTCTAACTGTTACAACGTGTTGTTATTGTAGTTTTAAAGTGGAAAAAGTAAGTGTCTCACTTTACCCCCAGCTGGTTCACTTTACCCCCTTGATTTCTCTGGTCTGTCTCACTTTACCCCTAAGCTGGGTTAAAGTGAGACACAAGACCACTTTTTTTTATTTTCACTGCCCTTTTTCCTGAAGACATTCTGATCATTTCCATTGCTAGGAAACATCCTGAATTAATGGGAAATGTGTACATTTTACTGGTATTTCATTTTAGCTCGCCTAGAGGGGAGCAAATGTCTCACATTACCCCTAATGGTAATAAAAAAACAGCGGAAGCTTGTCTGTGGTGGAAGTGGGCAGGGTAGAGAGTTTGAGTGACCTTTTCTTTGTCAATAATATGTTGGGGTTTAATAATAATAGTATTAGGATAGTTTCTGAGAATTCTGCTACTAGCTGGCTCACCAAAACCCTCACTAAAGGCCTATTTCCTATCCCCACAAACAAAAAGAAGGACACTGTGAAAATAACTGATAGAAGGACAGCGTGGGGAGGAAACAGTGTGATCTCTGCCATAAAAGCACTGCCTGGATGTGTGAGGAGTCAAGGTTGGGCTCTGTCTGCTGAGAGATAAACAAATCTCTAGAACGCCTGGACGTGGACACTGAATGCTCTGGGCAAACACAACTGTTTGAGAAGATGTAACATACATCATAAGTGAAAGATATTTCTGAAGTCACACCTAGCATAAGTGTTATGAGCCGAAAAGAGGAACCTAAATAAGCCTCTCTTCTGGCCGCAGCAGCATCTGCAGCATCATCTGTTGAATGGAATCAGAAGCGTTAGCGTGAGCATCACATTTCATAACACAGACAGTTTTAGGGAGCAGTGTGGCTTCCAGGAAGTCGGCCATGAGGTGGGTGTGTTTAATGGGCTTACCAGATGATGTCAAAAACCCTCTGTGTTTCCACAGAGAGACAAAATTGTGCACCACACCAAAGTCATAGCGAGAATCTGTGGATGTTAACTGTCCTGTCGGCAGCAAGCTTACAGGCTTCTGTAAGAGCCACAAGTTCTGCAGCTTGAGCAGAAAAGTGTGATGCCAATTTACCACTGCACAGTGTCGTATAATAATAATATTTTAATTTTATATAGCGCTTTTCTGGACACTCAAAGACGCTTTGTATGATGTAACTACAGCCAACCCCACCAACCCTTCTCCCGTGTCCGGCGAGCGAGATGCCGAACCGTCCACATCAGCAATTAGCAGAGGTGTGTCTGTGAGGCTGGATCTCAGCATCCAGACCTGTTCAAAAGAAACAACACAGTTATGCAGCTTTCCATCTGTTGGAGTAGGAAAACGAGTTGCAGGATTAAAGGTAGCACAATCATTACACAGTAATGTTTAGGCAAAACTAACAAGGTTGTGTGATACAGCAGCCAGCGCTGCGCTGAATGGTGAGGTTATCTGTGTGTGCAAGATATGTGCAACTGCATCACACACCACGAGTGTGAGTTCATCATAACCCACATTGTCACATGATGCCACTACTGCCTTCTCTGCTGCAGCCGCAGCACGCAGACACAGAGGTACATATCTATAATATGACGTAATTTCTAAAAAGCTCATCATTTGTTTCTCGTTTCGTGATTTAGGCACAGCTTTAATTGTCTGCATTCTTTTGGAGAGAGAGTTTTGTCCCAGATATGAAACTTTAGTGAGAGTTAATTACAATTTAGATTGGCTCGCCTTGCGACCATTTGCAGCCAAAAATGTAATAATACCACTGTCACTAATTTGCATGCTTTACCTGTAGGGCTGTAAATCATGATGTCATCAACATATTGTAGCAGGGCAGGACCATTTGCTGAAGTGAAGACTGTATGTATTGTACGTATGAATCTTTGTGGAACCTACTTGGAAATGAAATTGACAACACAAGCAAGACCTGGACCAGTGGTTGGCAGGATTCACATGTCAAATAATATGAAAACATACAATGTATTCGCTAACCCCTAAAGAAATTGCTCCGGCATGTTTGAACTGCACGTTTTTGTCGCAGCCCCTGCAGTTGGGTGCACTTCATTTTGAGTCATCTTACCAAATGGCATGATATCTTTTACGAGATAATCTATACTTCTTTATTTCATGTGTCATTTAGTAGTGACAGATTTGTGTTGGTTATTTGCAGCTCCTTCAAAACAAAGCAAAGGATGTGACCTGACACACTGTCATAAGATAAGATAAGATGAGATAATCCTTTATTAGTCCTGCAGTGAGGAAATTACACTTATAATTAAGTGTTCAGAGTGGTCAAAGTGTTCAAGTGTTGAAAGTGACGAAAGTGTTCATAATGTTTGTGGGCTACTGGGAGGTCAGCTTGTTGTGCAGCCTGACAGCAGCAGGGAGGAAGGACTTGCGGTACCTCTCCTTCACGCACCGGGGGTGAATCAGCCGGTGGCTGAAGGAGCTGTGCAGAGCTGCTAGGGTGTCCTGCATGGGGTGGGAGGTATGATGCCTTTATGTTCTGGCTGTTAAAACATTGTCACTGAGTTTCAGAGCACCCAAAGCAAGTGGTCACGCTTGTGTTTAAAATGTTCGGAAAGCTATCAATATTTGTGGGGGTCAAACTGAACAATTCACACATTGATGTCGAAATAAGAATAGCTGTATGTGATACAATGGTTACACTAATATATATATATATATATATATACAGTATATATATGAATGAGCGAGCCAGCTGTTGCATGGAGGCAATTCAATTAAATCCATCATTGGTAGCCACGCCTCCTGCTCTGTGCCCCCTTTTTCCAATTGGCTACAGTTGCAGTCACCAGTAATCTCTGTCCAATGAGCATCATCTTTTTTTCACATCGTGGGCGTTTCCGTGTACACTGCTGGCCGAGACCGGGAGCGAGCGTGCAGCAGCCGTTCATTAAAACAGCAACGACACCACGGTGAGCAAGAAAAAATACATACATTCAGCCCTTAACGTGAACCGGGTTAGTTGCGTGGGGGTCGATGGACGCCAAGAGAACGGACGGAGCCTGTGAGCGGTTTATGAGGGACGTTCAATTCATATGTGCGTCAGAAGTGTGTCCGTTTGGCTTTGTTCGGCTTTGTTCGGCTAAGCTAACCTGCTAAGTGCGAGCTGAGGCTGAGCGTTAAAACGGGGTCTCGTCTCCTCGACCATTTTGCTGTCTGATAGGACAGTCCGGTATCCGAAACATAATTTCCCGTCAAGTCTTTGCACCCCTCTGTGGTCACTCAATTGACTAACGTGACGGGTACGTGATGTCTGCGTGTGCTGCGGCTCCGCTGTAAACGACGGGTGATCCGTTTTCTTTTTGTGTGTGTGGGGGGGGTTGTGTGCTAGCTAGCTAGCTGCCTCATCCAGTCAAAGCTATGCACTGAATTAAAATGGCGTCTGTTTTTAAATTCCCCTGACGGAGCTGCGGGGTCTGGGATCCATACCTGCTGGGCTACTTCTTCTACACAACACACTCTTCCGCCTGGAATATAAAACACAATCGTGTGTCGTGTGTAGGTTTAACAGGTGTGCCAGGGGCGTGTTGGTCTTGGTGCCACGCGGCAGCGACTTGTTGACTAAAACAACAACAGGGGCGATGATCATCCTCGTTATTGTTTTACCTCCGTTGACTTTACCGCTACGGTAAACTAACGTAGTTAAATCACTTGTGTAACACTGCAAATTATCTTCTCGAGTGAACATCGGAGCGTGTGGGCGTGTCACGGTGACTGAATGAGGTGCCCTGCCTGTTAACGCTCCCCCACTGTGTCACCCAGGTCACGTGGTGTTGCTGCTGCACAGTAGCAGCCACAATCGCAACAATTGAGGCGCCACAGATGAACAGCCAGTCATCCGTGTATAACTTGGAGTGACCTCTACCCAGAGATCAATCACATCGAGTAGCACGGCCCTCACGTGTCTGTTTTACTAAGTCTAGCAGAATGATATAACATTATAAGATCACACTTGCTAGAAATATGAAAGGTGTCCAACGCATTGATCGCGTGAAGAGGCATGTGTGCTTGAGTCAGATTTATCAAAATGTTCAGCTTTTCTACCAGTGTTTCTAATCCCTGCGGCATGCGTTGCTGGGTCAACAATCCTTGGTTGTTGTTCCAGCTAGTACCAACTGTATGTCACTGATAGATAAGAGAAGGGTTGTCAGTGACGTGTTGGGGTTCTAACAGATACAGAAATGTCTTTAAAATCAAATATGCCATTCGTCCCCTGTGGATCTATTTTAGTTGGCTGCAGATTTTCCCTCTTAAGTTAAAACATGTGTCTGTCCCTCCCCTCTGTGAAGACCAACTGCAACATTGTCACCTGCTGCCGAGAAGACATTTATCAACACTGGATAAGAGAGTCACCACGGTCTCTCGAACAACGATGGTAATGACTTCATCTTTAGTATCTCTGTATGATGTGTTTTTATGCCAGACCTACTGTCTTTGGCAGTAGCCAAAGCACCGGGCACACTTGCCTCAATGTGGGATATCACCGGAAACTGGACAAATAAACGCTGCGCTTCTAATTTAAGTCACATAGCTGCTGCCAGCGCCTCGTCTCTCTCCTGTCTGCCTGGGGCTTTAGGAACACATGCTCGAGCTTCCACATCACAGCTCTCTAAATTGGCTTTGGCTGCCTCTGTGTACACAGGGTTTGTGTAATCACTGGTGTTAGAAGCTTGGCCTAGACAGGAGACCATGTTGCTTTTTTTTGTTTGTTTTAATTAATCCAAGACAAGAGACTGACAGACAACTGGCGGTTTGCAGGTTGGCTGTAAGCCTGTCCCATAAAGCAGGATTAATTAAGCTGGTTGAATAACTGTCGTGAATAAAACCTGGAACATTTTCAAAACTGCAACATGGACTGAAGTTGAGCTGACCTGTTTCTTTTCTGTCCAGTTATCCAGTTAGCTCAGTAATCCTGCTTCCTTGATAAAAGTCTCTGTTGTATACTGATCTGTTTTAATTCTCAAAGCACAGTTTTGTTTGTATCTGCAATTAATTAGCTTTTGCTAACCCGGGCTCGGCAGGAATCTGTCTTGTATTGTCTTCTTTATTCATATTGATCTTGTGTCTTCTCGCCTCCCAGCCGCCTCCAATGCGCCACCGCTCCATGCGCGTCTTCATGAACGATGACCGACACGTCATGGCCAAACACTCTGTCATCTACCCAACTCAGGACGAGCTGGAGAGCGTACAAAACATGGTGTCCCACACGGAGCGGGCCCTCAAGGCCGTCTCCGATTGGCTGGATAAGCAGGAGAAGGTACCCCCAAAGTCTGACTCTGATAGTGCGGACACCGATAAAGAAAGGTGAGTGAATGTCAGGGCTGCCGTTCCTCATGTTCAGCTGGTAGGAAATGAGTTGGTTTGAATGACGTGTTTCAATTCCTCTTCTCTGACCCCTGCTCTCTTTGTCTTGTCTGTCATGTTCGTCTTCCATGTGTTTGCTGTTGTGTTTTTTTTTTTGGTAGTGAGCAGCGAGACCAGGGAACCCGCTCTCTGCGGGGCGTAATGAGGGTGGGCCTGGTTGCCAAGGGCCTGCTACTGAAGGGGGACCTGGACCTGGAGCTGGTGCTCCTCTGTAAGGAAAAGCCGACAATCAATCTGCTGAAGAAAGTGTCTGAGAACCTATTGATGCAGCTCAAGGTGAGAACGCTGCTCGGCTAAAGCTTTGTTTACAACCCGCTGTTGGTGCCGCAGCGACGGCCTCCGCAGACGCGGCACGAACAGAGGCGTTTATATTCTATGCACTTTGTTACTCAAAAGTAACTGCGAAGAATCAAAAAGACAAAGCGTGCACCAGAGATATCCGAAGACTCTAGGTATAACTGGAAAAGTGCCATAAGATATTCCTTTTATTATTCCCGCAGTGGGGACATTTACAAATAAAGCAACCTCCACGTTGGAGAGGAGAAATTGTAATTATCTGTAAACTTATATCTCATATTCATGGACTACTGTATTGCCTTCAGACGAGCCATATTAAATGCATTATAAAATAAACAAAGGTTGAATATCGTGTTTACAATTTGGTTTGGCTGCAAAATATTTACTCAAATGAATGCCTCCTGTTTCTAAAGCGTCTAAAAAACGAATTGGCCTTCTCAGTATAATCTCCAGACTTTTATCAGTGAACTATGTGTGACAGTCATGTGCATGCTGTTTTACAGGTGCACAACCACTAAGCTTAATTCAGTGTAATGAATAATGTGATAACATTTTGTATGAGAGGCTAACTGATGCTGTGTTTGTGAGGTCGTTACAGATTTTAGTTTTAGTTTTGTTTACAAGACTGTATTTGTGGATGTATCCATTTCGACACAAAACACAACATAAGCTTAAAATATCCCTTATAGTTGGTTATTGAAGAATTATGACACAGATGAGTGAGACTTGCAGTTAAACCAAATAACCATGCCATTGCCTTCTGGTGGACAAACTATGTAATGGTGACATTGTCTCTATATAGCTTTATTTTTGTACAGCAATGTTTTTAGTTGCTTATCAGTCTTCATAGATAGTAAACCAATACTCAATGTTATAAGTCTCTGATTGGATTATCAGTCTGCCAATTCATCTGACTGGCTCTCAGGGGTTCACTCTAGTTGTCTGTGTTGACGTGAGACCGGAGACTTCTTGGCTGGATCACAGAAGTATACCAGACGTAGATGGACCAAATATTATAATAATAATAATCGACTGCCTTGGCCTAAACCCTTTACTCTCTCACAGTTGATCACAGAAGACAAGTACGTGGTGACCCAGCATGTCAACGAGGCCAGTATTGTCATCAAGAACACCAAGGAGCCCCCCCTCACCCTCACCATTCACCTGACGTCTCCACTGGTTCGCGAGGAGATCGAGAAGGCCACGTCCGGAGGTAAGCTCCGGCCCCCGAGGGCCCCAGTGCTTCTTCAGTGCCGCCACCTCCTCCAAGCAGGGAGGCCCGGCCAGCAGCCAGGCTAGATAGATATTGTTTATTGGGCCTTCAATGGAGCTGTGGGACAAGAATGCACCGCCACGTACTGAAACTGTGCTATGTTTATAGCTCTCTAGACTCTGTCTCTGTCTCTCTCTCTCTCGTAGTTCCATGTGATGTTATTGTACATTTTTGATGGCCCAATATACAGTATAGGGCAGGTAGTTTACTGACTTCTGAAGACGTTGCTTTCTCTTCCCCCTCCCTTAACGATCAAGGTCACCAACAAAATGAAGGCTTACTGAGAATTTAACCAAAAAGAGAGACCACTTTGTTTGCATGTGTTTTATCATTGATGGTGAACGGTTCGCATTGCAGCAAAAATGAGTAGCAAAACAAGTGGTGGAACTGTCCTTGGTCGTTCGACCCAACAGCGGGCTGTTGACTGTCTCTGATGTTCATTCGCAGGGAATGCTTAGGGTTACAGATAGCGAGGGACACTTGGATTCTGCACACTCAAAAACTCAAGTTGTGAGAAGGTCACAGACGACGGCATCATTAAAGAAGTATTTAATCACTGAGCCTGATTGTGGCTACGCAACGTTGTTTTTGAAAGCAGTAGCGAGGATCTCCGTTTTAGCAGGTGTTGAGCCTCGACCTTATCTGTAGCCCTGTGCGACCAGTGATGCCCATTTTGGTTCTCCATTTTCCCATTTTCTTTTTTCAAGCCATCAGTTTTGCTGCAGTGTGGACTTGTTTTGATTCCCCACTTTTTGTGCATCTGATAACTTCTGCCTGTGGTTCCAATTCTGATTCTCTCTGTCAAGCCTTCTAGTTTGTCAATTTTTAGGGACGCTGGACCTTTGACCAACTGGCCGCTCTCTGTCTCGGAAGGGGCAAAGTACAGCGCACCCAGTGTAGGGGCGAAGGGGAGGGGCTCTGCCTCCCGGTAATGCCAGAAAAGGAAAAGCGCTGACGCAACCACGGAGAAACAACCTCCCATTTGATACGCCCAATTAGCCCTTAAGAAATGCACATTTACTTTACGATAGGGATGCTTTCATTCTATTTTTTACCAAGTCGGGTTACAACCCACTTCAAAACTCTGTCGTTCTGGTGGGTTTTAAGTCCAGCCGATGTGTGCCGGGCCGTACAAAACGATATCAACTGGGAGGTTGAGAGTGCTTAGTGGTTCTGCAGTGGAGGGGTCCCCCTCCCCTTCCCCCTTCCTGCCTGTGGTCTGGGAAGGCTGCCTGTGTTCCCCCTGGCCGGCTGACAGAACTCCCCTTGGTCAAACTGTACCTTGTCTTCTTATTCCACCTGCCAATAGAATCGCTTTCAGTCAACGATCCCCCGGATGTTCTGGACAGGCAGAAATGCCTAACTGCCTTGGCGTCTCTCCGCCACGCTAAGTGGTTCCAGGTTTGGATCTTGTCTTTATTTGTCTCTAAAACAAAAGTAGTTTTGAGTCTGGTTTCATGCTATTTGTTCTTTTGATTTGGGCGTTCTGTGTTTTTTTTCTTATTTACTCTTTTGAAGTGTTCTTCCTGTAGTAATACTTGACGATCTGAATGTGTGTTTCTTAGGAAACCTTTGTCATTACACTGTTGTTGCTTTGCTAACTTAACAGGTTCTACTGCAGTGCCTTTTATATTTTCTTTTTTTTCTTTAAAGAAGTACAGTGCTGCTTTCTAGTCCCTAACTTCTGTAGCCTTACCTTTACAGCTGCTTTACTCAATCAACAACCAAAATAATTTGGGACTAATACACCCTGTATTCAGGTGCAATATTTCTTTAATGTCAGTGTTGTTGTGAGTGAGTTGTCGTTGTTTTCACATTTCTATAAGCTGCTCGTAGACCCTTGTGGCCCATTCTGTAGTTTTTAATAGAAAAATATATATATATTTTTTGTAGTGAGCCTTGTTGATAACTCATTCTAGTTCTGTGGTGTGTCATCTTTTGTCTTTCACTCCGTAACAATCAGTGCTCCATCTCTGCAGCTTCTGTAGAGTATGGCTTCTCAACACTTCCTGCTCTCTGGCTTTTGTCAATCTGTGTGCCACAAAATCAACGGGAATATTGCACCTTGAGGTGTTTTTTAGCTACCACCGCCTTTTTTAAATGACGACACACACAAACGTAGATTTCTTTGTCTCGCATTAAAGCTGGCACTTAAGTTTGAAGTGGCTTTATTCACACTTTCCCTCCTGAACTTATTTATGAGCATGTTCCGTCTGATACCGGCACCATCGATCACGTCCGCTATCGACCAATCATGTTTAGGGTCTCCAAACATTCTATCATCCGATATTTCCATAATGACAAAGCTAAACTGTTGTAGTCTGTGTGGCTTCCTTTTTAATACACATTGTACTTTAATTTATTTTGCCATTTGTGTTGCTTTGTGCCTCATACGGTCGTCCTCATCGACTAAAGCTGCGTGTCCTCCCCGTGCCCCTCCCTGCTTGTGTCCTCAGGCCAGAGCCAACGGGCTGCGCTCCTGCGTCATCGTTATCCGGATCCTACGGGACCTCTGCGCCCGCGTCCCCACATGGGCCCCGCTCCGTGGCTGGGTGAGTGAGCCTCAATGCAGCAAAGTCTTTATGAAGCGCAGGAGAATGTGGCTTCTGGGAACCTACAGCGATGTAGGAGGACGCTTGCTGCCCAAAACCCTGAAGCGCTTATTAATATTATATTATCAGATGGTTATGTTTTTCTTTTGATGGAGCCACATCACGGTTGTTAAACTACTGAGATCCTGCTTAACTCAGTGATCTAAAATCTCTGTCAGTGGCTGAGCTTAAAAATAGCACCCTCTAACGACAAGCCTCTCTCTCCCCGCTCTGCAGCCCCTGGAGCTGATCTGTGAGAAAGCCATCGGCACCGGGAACCGGCCCATGGGGGCAGGGGAAGCTCTGCGGAGAGTTCTTGAGTGTCTGGCTTCAGGCATCTTCATGGCAGGTATATGTATGTGATGTGTCTTCTTTCAATTAGATTAAAACTTTTGATTTTTTCCTCCATCAGGGTTCATACGGTCATGGAAAACCTGAAAAAGTCATGGAATTTTAAAATGGTTATTTCCAGGCCTGGAAAAGTCCTTGAAAAAAAATCCCAAAAGTCATGGAAATGTGTTATATTCATATGTTCATGTCGTTCGTTTACGCTGCGTTTGAAATAATTAATATGCTTTTAAAAGAAAGACGCTCAAAATAGCAGGCTTACTCTGAGTATATCTATAAATCTTTATTCTTATCAAACTATTGTCCCTCATTCATTTGTGTCATTTAAGGTATACTGTATGCTTTGGAATCCTCATTGTTAGTTTAAATACTACATTTTCTCACTTTTTCATGGACACACCCAGATTTCACAAAATGTTTGGTCATGGAAATTTGGTTTAAAGTCCTGGAAAAGTTATGTAAATCTGTTGGTCAAGATGTGTATGAACCCTGCCCCGTGTCGTGTCCTCTTGTTGTAGATGGTGCCGGAATCTCTGATCCGTGCGAGAAGGATGCCACAGACGCCATCGGGCACTTGGACCATCAGCAGAGAGAAGACATCACAGCAAGCGCACAAGTGAGTGAGACGAGTTGGTTCTGTGTGTGTTTCCAATTTAGTGAACGCATAACTGACGCGGCTCTCTTGTGTCTTCAGCACGCCTTAAGGCTGTCAGCTTTCGGACAGCTTCACAAAGTGCTTGGGATGGATCCCCTCCCTTCAAAGATGCCCAAGAAACCCCGTAGCGAGACTCCTATTGATTACACAGGTAATCCGGGCTGGCTCACCTGTGAGATTCAAGCTCCTGATTGTTGGTTATTTAGTTTTTAGATTTATTGCATAGATGCAACACAGCCAGGTACCTTGCATGTTCTTATGGTATTATTTTGTGTGCGACGCAGTGCAAATCCCACCCAGCACGGCGTACGCCCCACCAATGAAAAGGCCCATCGAGGAAGAGGAGGGAATTGATGACAAGAGTCCAAATAAGAAGAAGAAAAAGCTGCAGAAGAAATGTAAGTGCTCTTTCTGCTGTATTTGTTGAAACTTACTGAAAGCAGTCATTCCTATGTTCGAATGAATCTTGTAACGGCCTTGTTAGTTATTTAATTGGTCAGTCAATCAGTTTGTAATTCAGAAGGTTGAGAATGGATTAATCGTTAATTGAATACCTTTTGCTTTTAGAAACAATTTGAAAATGTCACCTCTCAGAACTTGTGATTTTTCATTATCTTTTGACTGTATAGTTGAACTCATGAATCGATTGATTAAAAAAAATCAATGTAAAGTTTCTTATGGTTTGTAATGCTTATTGAACCAGCTCCAGAGGAGAAGGCTGAGCCTCCCCAGGCGATGAACGCTCTGATGAGGCTCAATCAGCTAAAGCCGGGTCTCCAGTACAAGCTGCTCTCTCAGACCGGCCCGATTCACGTCCCGGTCTTCACTATGGCCGTAGAGGTGGACGGCAAGACCTTTGAGGCGTCTGGTCCGTCCAAACGCACCGCCAAGCTGCACGTAGCTGTAAAGGTGAACACAGCACTGGGAAAATACATTTGTCTGTTTTCCCCCTATACTTGAGTTTTTTTTTAAACTACGATCGGTGTGTACGTTTGCAGGTCCTCCAGGACATGGGCCTGCCCACAGGCGTGGAACTAAAGGCCGCAGAGACGGTAAAACTAGACGAGCCGGTGGTGGTGGTCGCTGTGGAGGAATTGAAGCCAGTCATCACACCCATTGAAGCCCCCGCCGCCG
Source organism: Cottus gobio (assembly GCA_023566465.1). NCBI lineage: Eukaryota > Metazoa > Chordata > Actinopteri > Perciformes > Cottidae > Cottus > Cottus gobio. Next base: position 18,271,959 of record CM042232.1, on the reverse strand, counting down.
CCGCCACAGGAGCAGCCAATGCGGACGCCGCAGAGGTACAAAAGCTCCTTGCTGTGTGTCGGCGAGTGATAATCGGATGAGAGAATCTTTGGCTGCACTGCTTTTTTGGTTCCTTTTTTTTTTTTTGGGACTGAAATGTCTCTGTTATTGTCAGAGCGCTCGCCAACAGGGACCAATCCTGACGAAGCACGGCAAGAACCCCGTGATGGAGCTGAACGAGAAGCGCCGCGGCCTGAAGTACGAGCTCATCTCGGAGACCGGCGGCAGCCACGACAAGCGCTTTGTCATGGAGGTGGAGATCGACGGGCAGAAGTTTCAGGGGACGGGGTCTAACAAGAAGGTGGCCAAGGCCTACGCTGCCCTGGCTGCTCTGGAGCGGCTGTTCCCCGAGGGGTCCATGGCCGAGGCTGCTAAAAAGAAAAAAGGACCACCCATGGTAAGAATAAACTCTCCAGGGTCCAGGCAGTCAGGGGAAAGTTGAAATTACTTGAATGGGATCTTGTGTTGTAACTGTATGTGTCCAATATGATTACTTAGGGGAAAGTAAACCATAACAAGAAAAACTATACACTCAGTTGTAATATTCCTGGCCAGATATGACCTCTATCAAAAATAGTCAATTATTATTTTAAATAAAGATGTGTGTGTGTGTGTGTATATATCACACAATAAATGTAAAATAGATTCTTTTTTAAATAATGATAATTTTAAATATATTGGAGGGGAAAACAATTATAAAGGTAAAAGAAATGTGAGGTATGAAGATTGTCATAAATGCTGAAATCAGTGGTCTCAAATATGTTTAAAACAAAATAGATTATTATTAAGGGGGTACCAATACAATGTTTGTGTCCTCGTCAGCACGCGCCTGGCTTCAACATGATGGGATCTCCCGTGGCCGGAGAAGCTGCTTCGCCCAGGGGCCGAGGGAGAGGACGAGGTCGCGGAAGGGGCAGCAGGGGCTTCAATAACGGAGGAGGCTACAGCCAAGGAGGTAAAAACACACCTTTCACTGTTGCACACGTAACCTGTGTTCTAGTAAAACATTAGAAGATGTCATGTTTGTTTTCTAAAATCGGCATATTAAAACTGAGTTTCATCCGGCCAGGTGGCTTTGGAACATATGGCTACGGGAACAATACTGTCTCCGGATACAGTGAGTATTCTTTTCACCCATTATGATAATCCCGGTTTGACTGGATATTTGCTTGTTGTCTGGGCTGCAGTTAAGCTTCCATGTAAGAAATGGATGTTGTGTCCTGGGGAGGGGAGAGCAGGTGCATGGGCATCTGGCCAGGACTGAAGTATTGTGTTGTAGCCACAGAACTAGAACATGTAGCCTATTCGAGAAGACGGTTCCACTCCAGTGCAAACAAGACCACATCATGATAAACCATGTTGGGATGTTCCCAGTTCAATGATTTTTAACATTTCTCTGCTTTAAGCCACAGGATTTAATCTGTTTTTTGCCCCCGCCCCACACACCACCCCTTATGAGAACCCTTTTCTTCCCTCTGGCAGCCTGTTCTGAGGACTGACCTACCTGAGCGTGACAGGAGCAGAGAAATCTAAAAAATCTATTAAAAACACCTCGGTTTGAACGCAATCTGACCAAGTGATTCACACACCTGCCTATTTTATGGCAGTAAAAAAAAAAAAACTTCCAAATAAACAAATCTAATTTTGATATATATTTTTTCCCCCCTTCTCTGCCCTGTCTCACTCTTTAGGTGACTTTGTCTCAGACTGCTATGGCTACCACGAGTTTGCGACATAGATCTTCCCCAGTCTTATAACAATCAAAAACAGTCCTGTAGAAAGGATAATAAAAAAAGAACTCTTCACCATCAAGTCCGCAACCCTGGGAATAAAGTGAAACCCCCCCCCTCCTCCCTTCGACCCTGTCTCTCTCCACTTGTCACGTCCTGACACTTCGGAGGAGACGATCTGCCACTGCATGCGTGTAGACAAAAGTCACCTACTGTGGATGTACCTGACCGCCTGGAGGGAATGTTTCAGATTGTTTGGATTGGAAGGCCTGTTGGAGATGGACAACATACTGCCTTTTGGATTATTGTCAAGACTGCAACTGCCTGTCCTCGCGCTCGCTCGCTCGCTTTCTCCAAACTGTTTACTTCGATGAGAATACTGAAAGGAATCTTTATTTCATTTTAATATTCTGTCACTTCCAAACACGATCGAGCTGTCTTTTTGTTTTCTGTTTTTTTGCTTATGTTTTATGTAGAATCTGCCGTTTCGGTGTCATATCGGCAACACTGTTAAGTCATTGCTACACTGAATGCATGATTGTCTAACTTTGGCCGTGTGTGTGTAGTCGCAGTATCCCACCTGTAACAGCGTTTTTGTTGAACTGACACAAGGTTTGCACACACAGACCTGCTGATTTTATGGAATCTGAATGTCTGGGAAGGGAAGACTTCTTGTCGTTTTTTTTAATAAATGTGATGTCACCATTCATTACTGTTACTCCAGGGTCTGAATTAATTCCAGAGTCCATGTTGAGTGTATGCAAGCAGTATCTTTTAAAGTACATCCAAGTCATGCCCATTTTAAGATTTGTGCCGTGCTGTTACCTCCCAGATTACTACAACAATGGTGGCACAAACGGTGGAGCCGGGGCATCAAACAGCCCGGCGGGCGGCCCTCCAGCCAGCCCGGCACCAGGATCGGCTCAGGGCTCCTACGGCTCCTACTACCAGAATGATGGGGCCTACACCGCCACATCTGCCGTGAAGAACGCCAAAAAGAAACCCCCGATGAACAAGGGAGGCAAGGCGCCCTTCACTGGTCCCCCAGGGGCAAACAGTGGGGCCGCAGGGGGGTACCAGCCCAGCAACCCCCCAGGGCAGGGCTCCTATAACCAGTATGGCCAGGGCTATGGGCAGGGGAAGAAGACGTTCAACCAGAACCAGGGGGGGATGGGTGGATACTCATACAGCACTGCCTATCCGAGCCAGGTGACGGGCGGGGCCGGAGGCAGCCAAGACTACAGCTATGATGGTGAGTTTATTTGGTACAAAGAGTTGTGTGGCGCAGGCTGTTTTCTTTTCTCCTGGGAAACTAGTAAAATCTTTGGGGCCGTTCTTTTTTTTTTTTTTTTTTTTTAATAATAATTCAATAGACCCCAAAGAGCTTATTCTTTTTTTTTTTTAGTCACGAGGGAATCCATATCTTGTTAAAACAAGGAATATTTCTCGTTGAAAAGAATAAGCTGGTTCGTTATACAAAAACCTTTGACATCCATGCAATGCAGAAAGTAAAGACTTTCTTTATTTTTTTTATTTAATTAACAAATGCCCTCTGTCTTGTAATAGCAAGAAGATATTCTGTTTTACGTTAAGATATACTTCATTGTTACATTTTTCTCAGTGTAGCTCTACCTACTGAATTATTCCATTGTCCCTTCTTTTGGTGTAACAACATATCATATGTTCAACATTCGTTTCCACAGCCCACAAGTGGACAAAAACATAATTCATTGCCGTTTTTCCATCTTTTACAAGCCAGAACTTGTTGTTATGCCTATTCTTTTGGAAGTCTTGTCAGTAACTACCAAACACTTTCCTTGTAGGTTTCAACAACCAGTCCAATTACAACTCACAAGGAGGAGCGGGAGCCGGCGGCGGCAACAACAACCAGGGCTTTGGCACCAACCACTCTCAGTACCACAACCCAGTGGGCTATGGCAGGGAGGACGGCAGCATGAACTACCAGTACAGATAAACTCTAACCACTCCGCCTGTGAATCATCGGCAACAAGCACTCCGCAGCGGTGTCTTCAGAGCCTTCTCCAAAGAAAGCGACTGCCTGTGCTCTCTGCCTTTTCCGTGTTTGCTTCTTCTGTGCTTTTGAGTTTTTATGTGGCACATGTGGGCACAAACGGAGTTGTCTGGACTTTAAGAGTCGGAGATGGGATTTCTCCTGTGAAACTAGTAAAATCTTTGTAGTTTTAAAACTACAAAGCTTATTGTATTTCTTTTTTTGTAATAATTCACTAGACCCCAAATAGCTTGTTCTTTTCTGAATTGCTTGTATCTTTGGCTCATTTTGTAATTTACCTAATATGATGTAGTTATTTTAATGTTTTTTTGGATTTTACCGGAAAATACTTACATTCTGATATTAAGTTCACATTTCTGCTCAATGTAGCTTTTTCATTGGGTTGGATTTGTTCCTGTTAATGTATAACAAAGTGTTTGTATTAATAAATGATTTGTATTTTGAACAGGTCTTTATTAAAGTTTTGACTTAAAGTATTTTTCAGTTTATATTAATAGTATCAATTGTACAAAGTTTAAAGGAAATTAATTATGAATGATCAGATTAACTATGAATTACTTAAGTATTCAGGGCTCAACAGCTAGAGTTTTCACAACCTGGCAACCCAAAACTGTTATTGGCGAATGACCTCTATCAGGATTTTAATAACACTATTTGTTACGACTTGTATGGATATTTTAATTACGATATATTATGAAAATAACATCAGACTTCAGGGGCCTCATATAGTTGTGATGGGCCACTGTTAAAGTAGGGAAGGCTTTCATTTCATAAAAATAATTGAAATGTATTTAAATAATACAAGTCTTCAAAATGTTTATATTCAGAACGAGTGTTTACTATTGTACTATAATTTAAATATCAGAAATTGGAAAGTATTTCATTATATTCTTATAACAAAAAATATATATTAAAGAAACAACGCGCACCACAAAAAACTACAGTATTTACGGTACACCATTCCCACCTTTTGGCCGTCTCGCTACTCCAATACTTTCGGCCTTGGGTAACGCTACGTCACATCCGGTCTCTTTTTGGGCTTCGCAGGGCTCCAGCATGGCGGATACCGGTGTGGTGGAGACGCTCCTACTGCGGATTGAGAAGGCGGACGACGGCGTGGACAGCCTCGAGGCGGCCAACAGCCTCGGGGTGGACCACCAGGTCCTCGTCGGGGCCGTGAAGAGTCTGCAGGCCCTCGGCGACGTGAGTTTTACGGGGCTTGAGCGGCGGCGGAAGTCCGACCGTCAGCGTCAACATTGGGCATTTAGTTAGCGCGACTGATGCAATAACGTCGACGTTAAAGAGACGAGAAGTGTCGGGTTGAATGCGCTCAGCATTGTGTGACGTGCAGTGAATTAAAACACAGTTAATGTAGCCAGTTAGCAGTTATGCTCGTGACACGTCTCACTCTCGGGAGCTGACATGTCTGTCCCCCGCTCCTCAGTTGATCTCGGCCGAGCTGCGCTCCTCCAAGCACTGGGAGCTGTCGGGTGAGGGCACGGAGATAGCCGAGCAGGGCAGCCACGAAGCCCGGGTCTTCGGCTCCATCCCGCCGGAGGGTCTGGCGCAGAGCGAGCTCATGGTGAGTGTCACCGGCGGACGGTTTGGTTTTCAGCTGTAAACGCAGTGGGAAGCAGGGATCTAACAGGTGTTATGTGAAGGGACCGTTATACAATGTTTGTCATTTAGACATTTGAAGATTTCACCTCAGTATATATTTTTACCCCACAATTGTCTGGCATTTTATAGGCAAACTTGAATTAATTTTAAGGAGGCCACACTGATTGTTGAAATGTATATATTTGCTATGTTAAAAAATATGTTAAAACTGAATTTGTTTTATGTCTGTAAGGGGAAATTCAAAGATGATCAAAACAAATCTAAAACAAGTCTAAAATGCCACGCTCTTTAAAATACACAATTATAGTACTATAGTATTAACTTACTCAATTACTTTAATTTAAACTCTCTCCTGTTGTTACTTTCTTGCGCCCATGATTCTTCAAAAAGTACAAGACTAGATGAGGAGATGAAATAAAGGAAAAGTGGAAACATTTGCTTACAGTGAAGTTTTACTTATTAATTCCAGGTACATCATTTTTTTTACAGTATGAGAATATCATTGCTCCATGTAGTTACATCCAGATAGCAACGTACATACGAGGGACACTGTATGAAAGGAAGCTTTACTGTAGACAACGATCTTTCTGTCTCAAGTTCTGTTTACTTTGAATATTTCTTCCTGCATGTAACTTTAGGAGGGAGTCAGCTGAGGCTGGGATTAAAAGGTCTCTCACGTAAACTATGCCAAGAAATATGAATGTCCAAAAATGAGGGCAAAAGCCATTCACTCTTCTTCCATAAACACATAGTGGACTGTTTTGATGTTTCCGCTGACGGTGTTTTGTCCCCCCCCTCCCCCGTGCAGAAACTGTCTTTCGGGAAGATCGGCTTCAGCAAGGCAATGTCCAACAAGTGGATCCGAGTAGACAAGGCACACGAGGGCGGCCCGAGGATATTCAGGACGGTAGGCGGCAAGTTAATCTTCAACTCTTCATTATCACGGGCCGTTATGTGAACCGTGGATGCTGAGTAAAGTGTATTTACGTGTGGTCATGTGTCGACACCCCCCCTCTCTCAGGTGGAGAACATAGAGGACCAGGTCAGAGATAAGCTGCTTCTGGTTCAGAGAGGCAACTCTTCTCAGCTGGAAGAGAAAGAGAAGAACGAGCTGAAGAAGAGAAAACTGCTCTCTGAGCTGTAAGTCCCCAGATCTTTGTAATGCTTTAGTCCACCAGTAGGTGGCAGTAGAAGGTTTGTGGTGGGGTGTTAGGTTGAGATCCTAGGATGGCATCTTGGCTGTGATGTGGGCATTTTTCAGTTTTTATAGGCAAGTTATAAATTAGTTAATCAAGAAAATATTTGGCAAAGAAATGATCAGATAAACTACATCATAATTATATTTTTTTTAAGATAACCTTGCAGTTTTATTCTGTTTGTTGCTGATATCTAAATATTCAATCATCAGACATTTCTAACGACTCCTCTGTACTTCTGGAGAGCAGCAAGTCAAGAACCCAAAATGTAGACTGCGCATGGGGGACTGCGTGTTGGATTGATGTAAAACCTGCCGATCTATCCTCTGGATTGACACTAAGGGTGCAGCTAACTGAGACCACTGAAAATAAAGAAAAAACATATTTTCTTTTTGCGTTTAGGACGGTGAAGTCGTACTGGATCACGAAGGGCAGCTGCTTCAGCACCACCATCACCAAACAGGAGACGGAGCTCACTCCGGAGATGATTGCCAAGTGAGTACGGTTTGGTTTTCAGTCTCAACACAGCGTGAACACGTGTCCCGTCTGCCCTCCTCCGCCTGTCTGTGACGAGTGTGCAGGGACTCAGACCAAGGACACAGAGAAACCTCCGCCCATAAATAGGGGACAAGTCCAAAGACATGGACTTTGTGCTAAAGGCAGGGCTGGACAAACTGATCGCAACCCAAAGAATTGACATAACATTGGCAACTAATAAAAAACGTCTTTATTCTGTTAGTGCATCTCTCCAGGCGGCCATTATTCTGTTGTTTGATAGGAGTCGAAAGAGACAGGGTGGCCCCTTCACACTGATACAAAGTCAACGGAGTGCGATATATTGTTTTCCCCTGCGGTGTTAAATGTTTAAATGTAATTTAAACAACAGAATTTCTTTTTTCTGGAGCTCCGAACGAGCCCTTCATGTCTACATCGAGCTGGTTCTCACTGCGTCTAGAGAGAGCCCTTTATGTTTTTTACGTTTCCTGAAGGCCACCGTAGTTCTCCTTAGACAGGAGGGGTGAGCAGACGGGTTATTCACTTACCCATGGCTCCCTTTTAAACATTATATAGTCACCCAAACTTATAGTTGCTTTTGATTTTTTTAATTGGCATCCAGAAATCTCACAACGTATGTTGAGTGAAACTTAACTGAAACCTATAAATGGTCACTGTCTGTAAGATGCGTTGAACAGTCGACCTGCTCATAATCCAGCTTGTGTTGTTTTCATGCTGAGGATAAGCCATTTAATATCTGAGCGGAATTAAAAGGTTGGCATAAAAATCATATCATAGAGGGGATTTAGCTAAAAGCAGCATCCAGATGGTCCTTCTTTCCCCGCCCAAATATTTCAACGTGACGGCACTTTTACATCTCTGCGCCAACTGATGATCTCAGCTGCTGATGAATGAAATAAAAATGCTCAAACAAGTTGGAAGAAATTGTATGTATAAACGATAAAACCCACCGATAATGTAGAAGTGAGGAGGAACAGCCCACGTTTTCCAGACTCCTCCCATTACAGCTTTCGTCTTGCTCGCGTTGTGTTGCAGTGGCAGCTGGAAGGAAAAAACATTTAAACCCTACAACTTCGAGGCCATGGGCGTGGCCCCCGACTGTGGCCACATGCACCCGCTGATGAAGGTGCGAACACAGTTTAGGCAGATCTTCCTGGAGATGGGGTGAGCGAGCGGCTTCAGAAACACACGCAAAACAATAAATACAAACAAAAACAAAACGCACACACAAAATGATCTCCCTGTAAAATGATCTCCCTGTAAAATGATCTCCCTGCTTCCCGTAGCTTCACAGAGATGCCGACCAACAACTTCATCGAGAGCTCTTTCTGGAACTTCGACGCCCTGTTCCAGCCCCAGCAGCACCCGGCCCGAGACCAGCACGACACCTTCTTCCTGTCGGGTGAGGCGTCCGCTTTTCATCTCGCTGAGTGCTGTCGCTCTCCTGGCTGTCCCACGTCCTGATGATCATTTACACCAAACGTGTTTTTTTTTTTTTTAAATTCAGACCCAGAGTTCGCTCACGAGTTCCCTCAGGACTACCTGGAGAGAGTGAAGACGGTCCACTCGGAGGGAGGCTACGGCTCACAAGGGTGAGACAACAATCATCAAGTCAAATAAAGACATTTAAAAAAAGGGAAGATTATTTTATGTGTATGTCCAGGCAGCGTTGATGGTAAACTGTGGTAGATAATTCCACAGTTTAACCATCAAAGTGTGAAGTGCGTCTTTATTGTCGATCGTTAAGCTGCGCGGTCAGGGGATCAGCGTTCAGGCTTTCTGCTCGATCCACGACAATGTTCCAGTGTGAACGACACATCTCTGTTGAAATCAGCAGCTGGTGACATCATGATGCGTTCATGCTCCATGCAGTAAAAATAAATTCACACTGACTTATGGGTCATAGATGATCTGCAATTGATATCGGAAATATTTTCTTCTGTGTTGATCCGAGACTCAAAACAGTGATACAATCTGAAAGGTGAGTTTTTAATGGTCTGTTGCACCTCTTAACGGTGGTGCCCTAAATGTACCATGATGCATTGCGCACAGGCTTCTGACACCAGGGCTTCCCCACAGCACACGCATAAAGGAATTTATGTCCACGGTCGACTACATTTACCGTCAACACTGATCGGACATCTAACACGCTGCAGATTCTCCCTTTTTTTCCATCAGCTTTCAACACAGCCTGTGACCGTGCTTTCCCATCTGTCTTTCAGTTACAAGTACGACTGGAAGATAGAGGAGGCTCAGAAGAACATCCTCCGCACTCACACCACGGCAGTCAGCGCACGCATGCTGTACAAACTGGCGCAGCAGGTGAGTCGCACACCAGGAAAGATGCTCCCGGCAGTTTGCAAACAACAAACGCTTCACATACACGGCTTGGCAAGTTCCCAAAATAGATAGTAATAGGATTGAACTCTCCAACCATGTCCTGAAGAAACGGTTGGCCGCCCCCGAGCCCAAAAGGATATTCAAAGGAAACGTACCTCCGGACTACAGAGCAGCGTCCCTCCCCAACTCATCCTCCGTACACCATAAAAGAAAATTAACCACAAAGGTTTCATCCCCTTTTCAATGTAGCATGTACTGCACACATGACACTCTCTCCCCCACCAGGAGAAGTTCACCCCCGTCAAGTATTTCTCCATCGACCGCGTGTTCAGGAACGAGACCCTGGATGCCACCCATCTGGCCGAGTTCCACCAGATCGAGGGCGTGGTGGCCGACTATGGGCTCACGCTGGGGGACCTCATGGGCATCCTGCACGAGTTCTTCACCAAACTAGGTGAGGGGGGGCTCCAGGACCCCGGGCCTGAACACTAGATGAGCGCCTTCATGCTTTACGCGTACATCTAGTGTTCAGGCTGCGAACTACGCTGATTGTTGTCTGCCTTTCTTCTCTTTCCACGCCACACCAACCCTTCCTCGTTTCTATTCTAGGAATTACCAAACTACGCTTCAAGCCTGCCTACAACCCGTACACGGAGCCCAGCATGGAAGTGTTCAGCTACCATGAAGGTATAGTGCGCCGTGTCCCAAACGCTTTATTCTGGTTTCACAATAGGCCCAAATTGCGTCGCCAAATAAATATCATAAATTAATATGAAGGGCTAGGGAGAAAAGAATGAGAAGCGTGTCAACCCCACCTAACAGCATTTATGTGTTCTTATGTTTACGTATATAATGCATGCATAAAACAAAAGATGTAATTTATCAAACGTATATCTACAGTTAGCTGAAGCCAAAACTAAATGTACCCAAGCTGAAAAATAACCCTTTAACAAACTGAAGTTCCCTTTGTTTCTCCACAACTAAATTACACGGCAGCTAAATCCCATCACGACTGAGGGAAAGCCCCCCAACTAAACCCCTGCTAATGCTAACTAGCTTAGCGGACCACAAGGTCACTGTAGCTGCCACTACTACTACCACTATTAATGTGTTGTATTGATTTCAATCATAATAGACAACAACATTAAGGTATTACAACCTTTCTATCTGTTAAAAGCCTGAAAACCTTTTTCTTTTTTCTAGGACAGTTCTGTTTTTGGTGGCTATAATTCATAATTCATTAGAGTGCGACCTGTCCCCGTTCATGCAGGACTAAAGAAGTGGGTGGAGCTGGGGAACTCCGGGGTCTTCAGACCGGAGATGCTGCTGCCCATGGGCCTTCCTGAGGACGTGTCTGTAATAGCCTGGGGGCTGTCTCTGGAGAGGTACACACACACACACACACAGGCGCACACACACTGTTCCAGTTTCTCAGCCGTTCTGACCTGCTTTGTTTGGTCAGTGTCTGGTGTGAAAAATCAGGAGCACATCTGCGCCAATGTATACCTTGTTGCTAATCTCTTTCCATTTAGGGATTAAAGCTGTGAGGTCCAGCTCCAGAAGTCTGGCTGTGCCGCCACAGAGCTCTCGTCTGTCTGACCCACTTTTCACACATTTAGGTCAATTCTCTGAACGGGGTTAGTCCTGCTCCGGGAATGATTTCAAATTTACAGTATTTATTCAAATTCTTTCACTTTGGAGTACAAACTGTACGTCGGTGAAGGCAGTGTGTAGCGCACACACACACACACACACACACACGCACACGCTTTGGCCTCTGTTAGGGCTGCGTTCTAACAACAACAACAACAAGCTCTCCTCTGACCCGCAGGCCCACCATGATTAAATACGGCATCAACAACATCAGGGAGCTGGTGGGACACAAGGTGAACCTGCAGATGGTCTACGACAGCCCCGTATGTCGGCTGGAGTCCTGAGGTTCGCCAACCCTGCAGGACACCCCGTTTCCACGCCTCACCCTGGTTGCCATTATTGGCCCGATAAAACCAGTCGGCCTGAAAAGGCGACTGCAGCAGGAAGAGGGCTTGTTTCCCCCTAAACAACTCTTCACACAGATCACAGGAAGCTGTTTTCCAAAGGCCTTTCATCACACAGGAGCAGCTTTCGTATGAACTTATTACTGGAAAACATCAGTGCGAGAACAGCTTTTGTTTTTCCTTTCTTCTTTACGTCACCATGCACCAGTTTCTACGTGTACAGGAAAAGAGGTTCAATAAAATGCTTTTTCAACACAACAGTACAACTGACTTGTATGTGTGTGTTGTATGATCTGAGGTTCTGTCCGACTTTTAAAACGTTTTTAACATGACATTAATGGCTCCCCTCGCTGCTCTGTGACAGAAGCTGAAAGAGAAGGTTTCAAACCTCAAAATGTATAATTAGTATATCAGACTCATGATACACAAGTATCTGCAAAAACACAATATATAATACAGTATGAAGGAAGTATCTTTTAGAATACCAAACCTTTAAATCCTCAATATCTCTAAACCGCCCAGATTGAAAATGCAATTCTCTATCAGCATTTTGGGATTTGTGCTAATTTAAGAATCCAGATTATCTGACGTTTTTAAAATCGTGTCCGCGAAGAAGCTGCGGCTATGTTTGTAATTCCAGGGATTTGGGATTACAGCTGATCTGCACCTTTTTAACAACCTTACGTCCTGTCATGTTTCAATATCTGGCCCCGTGTCAACACGCGCAGCATGTAAAAGCTGCTTCGCGCAACATGTCTTGGGATGGAAATCTGTTGAAATGAATTTTAGCTGTGTTTGATCCCCATGTGATCCGTAGTGCTTTGTACCGACCTTTAAATGATCATTAGCAATCTAATTTCATAACCACCTGCTGAATGCGGTTCATCTCGTGAGGTTTTCAGAGTTCAGAGACAGTTCAGGCTGAAGTGACCTCACCACCTGTCGCTGGGTTCAGTTTGGCTCCAAAGGGTCAAAACCTCCCAAGAATATTTCCTCGCTGAGTATACGTTAGTTATTTCCTAAAATATTTTTTATAAATTTGTAAAAAGACTACACAATTGTTTTGGACTTTGTAGTTCTGTCTTTAAAATATAATTTGGAGCTTTAAAAAAAACAACAGACATTGTAACTCAGTTTATAAATGAAATAAAAGCAGCCAACAAACCAAAGCACAACGGGGAGGTATCCGTGAGTGCGTGTGCACCTGCAGGTACAGGCTGCAGGATTAAGTTGTGTTTTGTACGTATGTTGAATTGCAGGAACTCCGTTAAGTCTTCCTCTTAAGCTAATCCCTCGGTGTCTTGAAATAAACATTACTCTGGGTGCGTAGGACACAGACAGCTGATTGGTTGTTTACAGCCTTGAGACTACCGATAATGTAGAAACCTCCGCCAAACAGTCGGATCTGCTGGGCCTTTTTCTTTTTTAGCAGAGCATATGGAACACTTTAAAAGCAATAGCAAGAGTAACAGAAAAACCACCAGACAAATCCGTCGATAAGACACACTTTATAAGAAAAAACTTAAACACAATCTAACAGGTCCAACAGCTTCACTGTGAAGCTCAGGCATGCAGAGCTGACATCCAGAGACCTTCTCCCATAATACCGTTTGCCCTTGGGTTCCCCTTCTCACAGGGCTTGACTTCTCTGGGGAAGTGGTGTGAAAGCATCTCGAGTCACATTGCGTAATTCTGAGAAATCGTCCAAATTTAAGAAGTCCACATGACACTGGGGACAACCTTGTCTTATCGGCCTCGTTGGTTACTCATCAAAATCATATCAGCTTGTGTTTTATGTGCCCTGGGGTTTCCCACACCTCATCATCCAGGCTGTTCATGATCACGCCCCTGCTCCCCCCCTCATCACTGTCAGAGCTCCCTGGAGATGCTGAGGTCTTGGACCTGCCCCGGGCTGTTGGAGAAGGCCGGCTGCTCGCAGTGATTCGTTGGGCTGTGCGTGTGCGGGAAGAAAGAGGGGATGTAGGGGATGGCGGCCAGCAGCATGGGGCTGAGCTCGGGGCTCTCGTCGTGGTGCAGGGGGATGACCACGTCGTCCTGGTCCCACACGTGGAAGGCGTTGTGGGCGAACGGGTGCACCGGGGGCGGGTGGCTGGAGGCCATGTGCTGCAGGTTCTTCTCCTTGTCCTTTTCTTCATCCCCGGTCGGGCCCAGCACACACTCTATTAGGAAAGATTTAATATCACCAATATTAAAAGGGCACGAGGTCAGTGGCTCATGACGTCTTGTTTACTTTGAAGATCAGGCCTTAAAATAGAAGTAAGGTCTGACCTGCAGCTTCCAGGGAGAATATGTGAAGTAACTCAAATTGTTGCAGATAATTGTTTTATATGAAAAGTTAACAATATATATTTCATTAAAAAAACTAATATATTCACATATTGAGTCCATACACTAGCTACTTGTCCAAACTTGACCAAACCAACCTATCAGACAGTTCAACTGTATGAAAAAAAAGATATTGTAACAATATCCAATTCTATATATCTCTATATTAATAGTGATAAATAACATCCAGTTTAAGCTCAAATGAACGTGACTGTTGGCAGTAATGAAAATTAACTCTACATGTATTTTACTTTAAAATCAGAATGCAATTACCTGTTAGGTCAATTGCCAGATCCTTGATTAGATGTCCCACGATGGCATAGGCGACCCCCACCACCACCACCGCCGCCATGAGCACGTACACCACCGCCTTAGGCAGCGGGATGAGGTCCTTCTCCGGGGGCCTGTACTGCCGGTACAGGGGCTCTTCCGTGACCGCTGGGTACACGTAGTTCTTGCCGGTGTAGTTCTTGCCGGGTAAAATATTGCTGTTCATGGTTGGGGTCGTATTCTTCCAACCGAGTGAGACCTCTTTTATTTTCGTCTTCTTCTCTCACTCAGAAGTGGACTCAGACATGAGAGGGAGAGTCCTCGCGTGGAGCTCAGAACCTGAGCGAGACTGTTTTTAATTCCTGAAAAAAAAAAAAACTGAATCCCACAAGTCCAGCGGGGGAAGTCGTTCAGTCTTCCTCCTCCTCCTCTTCTTCCGCCTCCCCACAGCCTCTGTCCTTGGTGCTGAAATGAACCGCGCACTCTCGCCAGCGGGAATAAACTTGTCAGCTCCGCCCACTTGGACGACTCGTCGGCTCCGACTCTGCCCGCGTGTCCTCAAACACAAGGGTCACGTGCCGCTGTCGTCGTGCCCTTAATTCCCACAAGTTACCGAGAAATCACGTCGTAGGAAAATCAGTCAAGCCCCTTTCCTTCCGACGTAGAGGCTATTAGTTCTGATCCAAGCTGTTTAGGGAGTTTCCTTGATGTGGCCCAAGCACTACATTACACTGTTTACAACCCGGCTACATTATAACTGTTATATATATAACCATCTTACATTGTAATGTAAGATGGTTATATATAACAACCCGTTACATTACAATCCTGTTACACTATAACCAATTACATTATAATTATAATATAATTATAATAGCTGACGCTTTTTATCCAATGCGACTTACATGATATACAGTAGACCGTAGACACAGCAACGGTGAGCAATTAGGGTTAAGTGTCTTGCTCAAGGACACATCGACGTGGACTAGAGGAGGTGGGGATCGAACCACGATCCTTTGGTTGAAAGACAGACTTGCTAACCACCGAGCCACAGTCACCCCCTAAAATGTTTTAATATATATATGTAGATTACATTTGTGTGTATGTATGTATATATATATATATATCAATATATAGTATTACAATAAAAAAAGTCAAATAAAATAAAAATAAATAAATGTCAATTGAATTAAAGGAAATAATGAAAGAAACAGCTATGGTCTTGTCAAAAGTTTTATAGACACCTCTTTAATTACTGCAGTATATTCGAGACAAAAGGGATTATTTTTCATTGCAGTATTGTGATCGGCTGCTGGGATAAATTGGCAGAAATGCATCATGGGATCGGACCTGATCCGGCAGGGTAACACCTTCTGTTAGACCTCTGCATTACCTTGAGAAACGTTTCCCAGCATGTCCTGGGATTCGGTGATCAAACAGTTCGTCAGTCTGTTAAAATCAGTTCGTTGTAATGCGGCCATTTAGTTTGTATTATCCCAGATAATGGTCTGAAGCAGGGGGAGACAACCTGAGGCCACTAGAGGCAGCTTAACCTCTAGCCCAGGGGTCAGCAACCTTCAAGACTCAAAGAGCCATTTTAACCCGTTTCCCACAGAAAAGAAAACACTGGGAGCCACAAAAAGATAATTCAATTCAATTCAATTCAGTTTATTTTGTATAGCCCAAAATCACAAATACAAATTTGCCTCTAAGGGCTTCACAATCTGTACACATACGACATCCCTGTCCCGGAACCTCACATCGGATCAGGAAAAACTCCCTCTAGAAAACAAGGGGAAGAAACCTGAGGGAGAGCAACAGAGGAGGATCCCTCTCCCCGGATGGACAGAAGCAATAGATGTCATGTGTACAGAATCAGCATAACAGAGTTACAGCACATTCAATGGATGTCACAGAAATTATTCATGAGTAGTAGGCATGGCCACGGCCCAGATGACTATGATCCATGGCAGCAGACGGAGGTAAAGATGAAGGGCATCAGCAGGGCCGCCATGGAAGGGAACAGGACCGGCTTCAGACAGCCACGATCCATGGACGCTTGAGGAGAGGAAGCACAGAGGCTCCCGAGAGGAAGTAGAGTTAGTAATGAGCATTAAAGAGACATTCATTAATTTATCTAGAAGTATAGAGAGGAGAAAAATGAGAGGGAGAAGAAGATATAAATCCCTCGGTGTTTCCCCAAGGCGCTCCCCGGAAACAGAAGTCCATAGGAGCACCCCAGGAGCACCTGAGGAAGGGAAGAGGAGGAGAGAGAGAGGCCAGGAGAGAGGAGCTCATTGTATCCTAAAATGTTCCCCAGCAGTCTAAGCCTATGGCAGCATATCTAGGTGCTGGACCCTAGGTCCGCTGAGCCAGCCCTAACCATACGTACTGTCAAAGAGAAAAGTCTTAAGTCTTCTCTTAAATGAGTTGACTGTGTCTGCTCCCCGAACCGAAAGCGGAAGCTGGTTCCACAGAAAGGGAGCTTGATAACTGAAGGCTCTGGCCCCCATCCTACTTTTTAAGACTCTAGGAACCACAAGTAGCCCCGCATTCATTGAGCGCAGCTCTCTGGTGGGACAATATGGTGCTATAAGCTCCCTAAGATATGATGGTGCATTACCAATTAAGGCTTTATATGTAAGAAGAAGGACTTTAAATGCAATTCTCTGTCTTACAGGAAGCCAGTGGAGATCAACCAATACAGGAGTAATGTGATCTCTCCTCTTAGCTCTCGCTAGCACACGGGCTGCAGCATTCTGTATCAACTGTAGAGACCTGAGGGACCCAGCAGAGCAGCCCGATAATACAGAGTTACAGTAGTCCAGTCTTGAGGTAACAAATGCGTGGATCAATGTTTCTGCATCCCTTCGAGACAGGATGTGCCGGATCTTTGCGATGTTGCGTAGGTGGAAAAAGGCAGTCCTTGAGATCTGTTTCACGTGGGAACCGAAGGACAATATATAACACTGCATATATCGTTTTTTACCTCAATGCTAGGTCTATGTATAAAAAACTATAGTGTGTTCCATTTATGAAATGAAATAACTGCAGAGAGAG
Source organism: Cottus gobio (assembly GCA_023566465.1). Classification (NCBI taxonomy): domain Eukaryota; kingdom Metazoa; phylum Chordata; class Actinopteri; order Perciformes; family Cottidae; genus Cottus; species Cottus gobio. The sequence continues at coordinate 18,254,813 of CM042232.1, read as the reverse complement.
GCATATCTCTGATTTTCTCCACAATTTCACTCTCGTTTTTAAAGTCCGTGAACAGATGTTCTGAAATCTTAAAGAATGATTCCTTTAAATATTCGCCATCTGTGAACGGCTTCCCGTGCCTGACGATTTCCTGGGCGGCCACAAAACTAGCATACGTAGTATGGACTTCATCCACTTCTTGAAATTATTTTGGCTCCGTTCAGCCTTCTGCATCAGTTCCGAAACAGCTTTTTTTCTCTGATCTCCATCCGGATATTTTTCAGCAAAGGCTGTGTGCTTATTCTGGAAATGTCTTGCAACATTTGACTATTTGTTGTTTGCTAATTTCTCACCACATATTAAACATACTGGTAAACCAGTCTCGTCAGTGGTGAAAGCAAATTAATCTGCCCACCTGGCATTGAATGTTCTGTTTTCCTCAGAAACTTTTCTTTTCTTAGATTTATCCTTGGTTGGTGAAGGACTTTGATCAGCGTCCTTATGGTGTGTTTACAAATTTGTGTCGCGTTACTCGCGTGAGTCGCTCGACTTTATGTGGTTAATTCGCGTCATTCGCTACTGACTTTACTCGCGCCTGGAAGGGGCCGGGGCTTATCTCCGTGGCTTATCTCCGTAAAAACAGTACAGTTTCCCCCATCCACCATTAAACTAACCACTAGTTCTGCTTTAAACTTCTTGTGGAAGTCCCTCTAATGTCGGACCATCAAACGCCCCCGTGTCCGGGTTCATAATATCATCCGTAGCCGCACAACAGCGTCTGAATGAGGCCGCTGCCCGCGCTACTTCAGGCGACCAGCAGCAGTTTGATTCAAACCGGCAGGACGGCGGTGATGACGCGCAGAGCTTCTCAATTATAGATATATTAAATATGGACAATTTCAACTCTCGCGTCTAACGTGCCGCCGGCGTAAATTTGCGTCTGTCGCAACCACACGCGTCTGTGCATAGACTTTACATGTAATCTGGTCGCGCGAAACATTTGCGTTGCGTTCGGTGTGAACGCACCATTACTCTACACACCTTGCCGCAAGAGCCGCAAGAGAGCGACGAAAGAGCCGCATGCGGCTCTGGAGCCACGGGTTGCCGACCCCTGCTCTAGCCCTAAGTGTTAGGGCTAGAGGCACACACTTACTAGCAGTAAGTGTGCAAGAGAGGTTTTATGAGCAATTTAGAGTTTTATTTTTTCCTTCACAGTTGTCACAGGTCTGCTGCAGGCGGACTTACAGCTGCGTTTCTATTTCTCAATGATGATTTCACTGGACTCGCAAGAAAAAACACGCTCCAACCAGTTTGGCAATTCCACTCAAAACTACCCAGATGGTATCTTGTAAAAAACAGTTTGAGGCCCAACCAAATCATACAATATTAAATAATACAAGTGAAACTTAAAGAAAAGTCCAGACAATCCGTGACCAGTTATTACTTTATGTTGGAATCACCTGACAGAATTATGACTTTTCAAGACAATTTTCATTGAAAGTCACTTTTTAAGTCATGAGAACATTGTGAGAACACGTGTGCCAATTGAGACCATTTAAGACAAAATGATCAGATATGCCAAACATTTGACTTAAAATGGAACTTTTAATGAATCAACAGGCGAGGACCGTTGTCTGGGCAATGTAGGGAATCAATATGAACACAGCATCTCAAATAAATTAACTTCTCAAAGGGTTCCATACAATGGATTTGACTTTGTCTATACAACTTGGGGATTTGGGGAAGCTGAGAAGAAACCTCTGCTTTAGATAGTGTTGTGATCGAGAGTAGAAAAATAGCCCTTTTTTTAAGATCTAAAAATATCAACTTCTGAATGACTCTTCACAACAGTCCACAAGTTCAGACACACTTAAATAATGACTTGTTCTTTCTCTCAAAATAAAGCACTTCATTTTATATGTATATTATGTTCTCTAAGAGTGAAAACAAACATCGTCACTATACAGATGGGAACTCATGAGTCGACATGCAAGTTACATTTCTGCCAGCGGGTTCCTGTTTGGGCGGGAAGAGGTCGGATCTATTTGCCCACAGTGAAGGACTGCAGTCCTGTGATGGCTCTGCCCAGGATCAGGGCGTGGATGTCATGGGTACCTGGAGAAGGAGACGGCCCGGGATCAGCATGGCAGATACATAATCTGCTCTATGACTAAGGAATGCATTATTGTGTGTGTACGCATGTCTCTTCCCCCTCCTCTTGCTCCTCCTCACCTTCGTACGTGTTGACAGCCTCCAGGTTCATGACGTGACGGATGATGTGGTACTCATCGGAGATGCCGTTTCCTCCCAGCATGTCTCTGGCCTGCCTGGCGATGTCGAGGGCTTTGCCGCAGCTGTTCCTCTTCAGCATGGAGATCATGTCTGGGGCCGCTCTGTTGAGAGGAGAACAACGGCGTCTCGTCTGCGTTAGTCCGGCTGCGGTTTGGCAAAGTCCGTCACCGAACTATTTTAACAACCTCAGAGAGGTTTGAATTTAAAGAACTTTGGCGGCCCCTTTAACGCTTCATCTAGCGCCACCATCTGGTCAAAATGTGCTTTTACGACGAAATACCTGCAAAACAGCCTCAGATGCGCTTTGTGTTTTGTTCCATCTGCAATGCTCGTATTTGACACCAAAATGAGACACAGTAGTCTATCAAACAATTTCAAGACACTGTTGAGAAGCAACGAGAGGAATACTTCTCCCCCTTTCACCTAAGAGAAGAAGTCAAGAGTGACACGTGGTCCTAAAGGAGGATGCCAATACCCCGTCACATCCCATCTAATACACCTCCCTCAGAGGATAGCGTCGTCTTTACCTTTTGGCATCGATTAGTCTTCCTAGCTGCAGACAGGCCTGCAGGCCGATGGTGATCTCCGTCAACATGTCGGCCATTTTCTTCTGCATCAGCTGGTTCCTTGCCAGCGGCACGCCAAACTGGATTCTGGTGCAGACGACAACAGGCGCCGTGTTAGCCACATGTTTATCAACAAACAATCCAAAGTGAACTAAAACAATATAATTCTGACCAAATAACGAATGACATCACAGAGACAACCGGGACGTCTGACCTGTCGAGTGTGTACTGTCGAGCTGCATGGAAACAGAACTCGGCGGCGCCCAGAGCGCCCCAAGCGATACCGTAGCGAGCGTTGTTCAAGCAGCCAAAAGGACCCTGGAAGCAGGAAGAGGAGGAGTGTGATGAGCGATGACCGGTGCGTTTAAATTTTAAAACACTGAGCCACACTGTACCCTGGGACATAAAGTAATAGATGTCCCATAAACGCATCGCCACCGAGCCAAAGGTCTCGCTCCACTCACCGCGAGGCCGGAGACGTTGGGCAGCAGGTTCTCCTCGGGGACCTCCACCTCGTCCATGACGATCATACCGGTGGCGGAGGCTCTTAGGGAGAACTTCCCCTCAATCTTCGGCGTCGTCAGGCCCTTCATGCCGCGCTCCAAGATGAAGCCACGGACCTTCCCGTCATCGCATTTGGCCCAGACGATGGCAATGTCCGCCACTGGGGAGTTGGTGATCCTGAGGGTGGAGGTAAAGGGGAACGTTGGGGGGGCACACTGGTAGGCCTGAGTCTTACACAGAGTAAACCACATAGGTCTGAACGGTAGCTATGCGGTATAACGGTGCTTTACAGGTGGACTGTAATCTTGTAATATTTATTATTTTTTTAGATTTATTCTTCTTATTTACTGCATGGAGTTATAAAATGTATAAAACAAAACTGACAACCGCCAATTCATCAAATGTGACCCAAGAAAAAAAAGCACTTTCTCTGTAGGTTTCATTCAGTGCTAAAACTGTGAAGAGCTCCACCATGTGAACAGCTCATGTCACACAGAGCCATGTGCCACACAACATAACACTTTATCATAGAGATTTTAAACAATTTGAATTAATTAATTCAGAGTACTCAGGTGTAAATATACCAGATATTAACATCAGATACTTAATGCGACCATGTCATCGTTTGTCAAGTCATTACAGACATACTAGTGCTCGGTTCGACAAACTAAAATGAGCTCTTCCCTATCAGACACATCTCTTCTAATCCACTTAATTTGATTTCATTCAAACTCACCATGTCTTCGAACCAGTGAGAGAGTAGGTGCGACTGGTTGGGTTGTACTTGGCTCTGGTTTCCATGCCGCTTGGGTCGCTGCCGTGGTTTGGCTCCGTCAAGCCAAAGCAACCCAGAATCTCACCCCGAGCTGGGAGAGGCCGAGGGGAGTAAACCAAAGAGCTCATCACTTATCACTGGGGTTTTTATGACTAATGCATTAATATCTGTGGTGGCCGTGTTTCTCCTCTTACCCAGCTTAGGGAGGTACTTCTGTTTCTGCTCCTCTGTGCCGTAGGCGTTAATGGGGTGCATGACGAGCGACGACTGCACGCTCATGACGGAGCGATAGCCGCTGTCCACACGCTCCACTTCTCTGGCAATCAAACCGTAGGCCACGTAGCTTGTGCCGGCACAGCCGTAACCTTCATGTGGAACGCAGGAAGAGGAGTCGTTTGTGAAGCAACAAATTCAAGTTAAAGAATCAACGTTGGAAAATAAAGCCAGTTTAATGGGCTGAAAACCTTTCATCAAAGGCTAAACAAACAAAACACACAGGTCCAGTGTGCACATGGCCAAAGTCCAATGTCACAGAAGTACAAATAGACATTTTATAGTGAAAAATAAATTAAAATGCTACAATTAATCAGACGATTACACATTATTTTCCAATGTGTTTCCATTATTAAAAATAAAAGGGTATACACCTTATTTGGGATCGCCTCTCTAACACATGCAGTGAGAACAGCTTGTCAAATAACACAGACTCACCTTTAATGGTCGGGCCCAGGACCCCCATCTCTCCCATCTCTGACACGATTTCTCTGTTGAACACTGCAGAAAATGACAAAAGCTGTCACGTGATGTTATATTCAACTTCAAGTATGTTGATAAAGTGGTAATATTGCCGCACACGTTACATAAGACATCATGCTCTTATTGAGAATCTGTGTTGTTTGACAGACACCTGAACAGATCATTAAAGCTGAAAAAAAAAATCAAGCGCTGAATTGAGGACTCTGGTTCACGTGGAGAAAATAAAACGAAGAGGAGTCTCGCACCTTCATTTCTGTTCGCCATAAGGATGCGAGGCATGAGTTTCTCTTGGCAGTAGGTCCGGAAGGAGTCTCTGATCATGACCTCCTCCTCCGTCAGAAGGCTCTCCAGGTCCAGGCCGTCGCGCCAGTTGAACTGGACCTTCGCTGTCAGACATTTAGAAGAGGAACAATTCAGAAACCTTTCAACCGAAGATAAAAAAGTAAATAAAAATGTTCTGGTGGAAGCCTCAAATTCAAAACTTGATCTCGGACGACAATTTCAGAAATAAGGAGCTGTTGACACCTACGTGTTTTAGACTTCGGCTCAACCTTCTCGGCATCTGTGGAGAATTCAAACCAGAAAAATGATTATAATGCAAGAAACGTTACACTACCGTTTTCCCTGAAAATAAAAAAGTAGTGAAGGAAACTACAAGTGTAATGTTGTGTAATTATAGCACATTAACTACCGTCTACGGCATTTTTTTTTTGTAAAATTATACCACACTTCAATAACTCTTTTTTTTTCAAATTAGACTGCACTGTGTCAAATATAGCTTTGGATTTTTGAATTTGCTACCGTGGGTCTCTCTGTGGGTGTCAAATGATTTCAAGTCCCCAACAAAAACAATACAAATCTACAAAACCAGGTTAATAATTTCCTTCACGTTGCCATTCATGTTTACAGACATCAGCCGCAGCCACATTGCTGTTCAGCTTTTGAACCCCACACATTACAGTCCAGACAGTGGCCACATGCCACGCAATGTAATGAAATGTAAAGGGCTGCAACCCTGTGCCGATGACACTGAAAGCGCCTGGATGGAAAGACTCAACGCGGCACCGCAGTGCTTACCCCGCTTGGCAGCCGCTGCGGTCCCCTGGGCTCTGGAGGCGGAGAGGATGGATCTGTGAGGGTTCACCAAGAGACGACACACAGCGCTTCTCAATGCCATGGTGAAGAGGGGTCTATACAAGAAACACATCCACAATTAATTCACTGTCATTGAACTGAGAACTTGAAGAGTAACGGACGAAACAGTCCAGCGCGTAGCTTGCAGTGAAAGTCATGGCAGTGACTTCCTAAACTGAGATCCAAGAGCACCAAGAGTTGAACAGCTGATGCCTTCAGATGACGTCGGTCTGGTCACTCTGAGGCAGTGCCGGACTGCTCACACACTTATTACACACACACATTACATTGACACGAATGAAGGACTTTAGTTACAGTAGCGTTAACTTTAGTTATATATTAGCTCAACAAACGTTAACCTGCGCGTCCAGTAAAGTCATTGTAGCTACGAGCTAACCGCACTAGCTCGCGACAGCTAGCTCGTAACTCGGTCGTAAACGACCTACTTCCTGTGTGACCTCGGTAACAATGTGCTGAATGAGCGTTGTGCGTTGAGAATAGTGGTAAATGAAACACACTGGCACTTGTTTAAGGAGCTTTTACCTGCGTTGAGTGGGACGACAACCCGTTTTCTGGCTTCCCTGTTTCGCCAATGAGGTTGGTGGCGAACTCACTGAACGTCAAAACACAGCCTACGTCATCACGTAAAACACGCCGAGCTGGACGTGTCAACATGTGAGATGAACAATTTTGTTCATGCTGTCACATAACAAAAGCATATGTGAAAGCAGCATTGCATGTGAAATATTAAGACTGTGACATAAACATTATGGATGAACTATGTGCTCGTGGACGTCCACCATCACTGTCCTTTAGGGGGAAACTTCAGCAACCGCAGGCGATTGTGATTGGCTCATTGGCAGGAGGAGTGGGTGCTTGTGTTGTACTCATGTTTCAGTTCCCAGAATAAAAAAAGGGGCAGAGGAAGGGTGACAGTTGCTGCCAATTTCCCAATAGCAGTGCTCCTCTCTGCTGGATGACATGACACATGCTGTAGTCTTATCATTAACAGAGCTACTAAGGGACAAGTTGTCTGAAAGTTTCTGTGCAGGAGGCCAATACAAATGTTCAATGCAACCATTTTCCAAGTACAAGCATGACATATCAACACCAGAAGGGTGTAGCATTTAATAAAAATAAACTTCTGATTCCTTTTCGTCATCATTTCTTTCTGTTTCTTTCATTGAAAAACACATGTTTTTCTCTACCATATTAATCTGACTGCAATAGTTAATTTGCAGATTTACACTGTACATCTGCACCAGCTACAACATGTAGTTTACATATTTAAGGGAATATGCCACAGTTGACTTAGTATTGCACTTCAGTAAAGTTGGGCGGCTTTAGGCAAGGCAAGGCAAGGCAAGGCAAGGCAAGGCAAGGCAAGTTTATTTGTATAGCACATTTCAACACAAGGTGATTCAAAGTGCTTCACATACAGCCATTAAAAGCATAAAAACACAATGCAGAATAAAAGATTTAAAAACAATTAAAAACAATTACACAATCCAAAATAAAAGATTTAAAAACAATTAAGAACAATCATTAAAACAATAAAAGGCAAAAAAGCAGAAATAGATAGATACAGAATTGAATAAAAGTTGCAGTGCAGTTTAAGATATAAAATGCAGTAGTAAGATGCACAATCTGGTTTAATTAAAGGCAACAGCAAACAGAAAGGTCTTCAGTCTGGCTTTAAAGAGGATGAGGGTCTCTGCAGACCTGCAGCTCTCAGGGACCTTGTTCCAGATGTGTGGAGCAGAAAAGCTGAACGCTGCCTCTCCGTGTTTAGTTCTGACTCTTGGAACAGAAAGTAGACCCGTCCCAGACGACCTGAGGGGTCGGGATGGTTCATAAGGCAGCAGTAGATCACTAATGTATTTAGGCCCTAAACCATTCAAGGCTTTATAAACCAGCAGCAGGATTTTAAAGTCAATTCTTTGTTGGACAGGAAGCCAGTGCAAGGACCTCAGAACTGGAGTGATGTGATCCACTCTCCTGGTCTTAGTGAGGACTCGAGCTGCAGCGTTCTGAATCAGCTGCAGCTTTCTGATTGACTTTTTACTGAGACCTGTGAACACACCGTTACATTAGTCAAGTCTACTGAAGATGAATGCATGGACAAGTTTCTCCAAATCCTGTTGAGACATAAGTCCTCTAACCCTTGATATATTCTTCAGGTGATAGTAGGCTGATTTTGTAACTGTCTTGATATGACTGTTCAGGTTGAGATCTGAATCCATAACTACTCCTAGATTTCTGGCTTGGTTTGAGGTTTTTAACATCAGTGATTGTAGCTCAGCGCTCACTTTCAATCGTTCGTCCTTGGAACCAAAAACAAGTACTTCTGTTTTATCTTTATTTAATTGAAGAAAATTCTGGCACATCCAGTTGTTGATTTCTTCAATACATTTAGCCAGCACTGGTATGGGATTATAGTCCCCTGGTGATATAGTTATGTAGATTTGTGTGTCGTCTGCATAGTTATGATAACACACTTTGTTGTTTTTCATAATCTGAGCCAGTGGAAGCATGTAGATATTGAACAGAAGAGGCCCCAGTATTGAACCTTGGGGAACACCACATGTCATACCAGTCAGCTCTGACCTGTAATTAGCTACCGACACAAAGTATTGTCGGTCCTTCAAGTAAGAGTCAAACCAGTTAAGTGCTGCGCCAGAGAGTCCTACCCAGACTTTCAGTCTGTCTAGTAGTATGTTGTGATCGACTGTGTCGAATGCAGCACTGAGATCCAGTAATACTAAGACTGAAGTTCTGCCTCTGTCTGTGTTTAAGTGGATGTCGTTGAAAACCTTAACAAGAGCAGTTTCAGTACTGTGATGCTGACGAAAGCCAGACTGGAAGACATCAAAACAATTATTTTCGGCCAAGAAGCTATTTAGCTGATGATAAACCACTTTTTCCATTATTTTACTTAAAAAGGGGAGGTTTGATATTGGCCTATAATTTTTCATTATTTCGGGGTCTAAACTAGCCTTCTTTAGGAGTGGTTTAATAACTGCAGTTTTTAGGGCTTGTGGGAAGACACCTGAGAGAAGGGATGTGTTTACAATTTGTAAAAGGTCAGTGATCATGCAGTGCGAAATATTTTTGAAAAAGTGTGTTGGTAGAATATCTAAGCAGCATGAGGATGTTTTCAGATGTTGTATAATATCTTCTAAGCTTCTTTGGTTAATTGAATGAAATTGTGTCAAGATATTTGGATGAAAACGCGGGACGCCGTGATTGATAAAGCCGTTATTGTTAAAGTAAACGTTTAGTCTAACCTAAACACTGGATTCTACACTTCCAATGGTGCAAACTGCAGTGGCGCTTTACGGCCTTTCAAACTCGGCTTAAGCCAATTCGGTCGTCACCAAGTACCTGATGACATCCTCAGGGTTATTTTTGCAGGCAGCGGAAAGCTCCCTCCGGAGCAACAGAAGACATTATACAACTGTTTTGGCTATAAGGCTATCTTTGAGTGAACTGCACTTGATGTGAAATATTGGTGGATTGTTCCTTTAATGTCACCCAAATATAGTACAACTGCAGTACATCTCTGAAGGGTCTGTTCTTATTTTGTATTAAAAAACACATGTTACATTTTGCACATAATACTTCAATAATAATACATCAATGTATAATAATTGAAGTAACATTTTGATTGTTTTAACTGATGCAGTATTTCTTTTTACCTTGCGGTATTTCTAATTTTACTATTTTAAATGTTCTCTCTCTTCTCTGCAGCAGACGAGCAGCTGCCCAGACTCACAGAGTGCCGAGTCATCCCGGGCCAAGTTAGGCATGTAAGTTGAATAATGAATGAATAGATTGCTTTTATAATTAATGTTGTCTTGATATTCATCAGGCCAGTAAAAGTTTCGCTCTGCTCAATGATTTGCTGCACTCTTGACTGATGTAGATTCATGTTTTGCTGTGAATGAGCACTGATTGACAAACACAAGTGATATAGACCTCGTTATACATTTTTAAATCAAATATTCATTTTAATTGAATAAGGCGCTTGTTAGACGGTTATAGCAGCCTATTGGACAGGTGTGTTTCAGATAACGGTTCGAGCAATTAAACCAGTCGAGGAATGTAAACTCCTGCCTTAGCTCAGCGATTGGCTGAGACCCTCGTCAATCACGGCGTCCCGCGTTTTCATTGGCCAGCACTTCTTCTGAGGAATCTCCCTCTAACGTTAGCAGGGCAGCGAAGATTTTGGGGCGGTTTTTCTCCCCGAGTGACCAAAGTGTCAGGACCGTCAAGACCGTTAAGACTGGAAATATGCTGTAGTTAGTCTCCTCCCCTAAAAACAACAACAACAACACCTTTGGCCCCGGAAGAAACACTCCGTTATCATGGAACTGGAGGAGAAACCGAAATATGGTAATTATTTAAAGTCCCATAACGGGCACGCTTTGCTCCACTTAGTCTCTGGATAGCGACCTGGACGTCAGCTAGTAACGTCACGACTGTGAACAACCCGAGTGACTTTAATTTGTATTTGTAGTACTGCTAAAATACTTGAAGTATTTACAATAAGACGTGCTTTAATTCGTCTTTATGGTGGTGACTAACTATACCCGCGGACCGCCTTTCCCTTTTGAACTTATTCACACCTAATTATGAACTTGCACGTCACTTAAAACTGGGACTTCTCCTTCTTATCTACACATACAATGCACCTACATACAGTTGTTTCCTTTGGCCCGCCATGTTTTTCAAAACAAATATTTAGGTTACACAGTGAGAGAGCTGGAGCTCCAGAGTGCCTCGTGCATTGTCAGGCAGCACAACTCCCAGTTGCTGCCACATTCCTCAGACTGGTATTGAGCTCTATGTATAGAGCTCGTGAGAGAATGCCCGTGGTTGACGTCATATATCAGAGATATGCTCAGTTTCACACGAGACTGAGCATAATATACCGTTTTAAGTGTGCATGCAGTGTTCAAACAGTCTCCCTTTAGTTTGGCTTGGAATGCGTGCCTGTTTACCCCAAATACCCCATAATAATGCAGCTCTATGTTTCCTACACATTTTGGGGTAAATTACATTGTTGCTTTTCTGTTATTAAATGTTTAAAAAAAAGGAGATTTTGCAATTGGTGCATGTTCTGCAGCGACATGTTGAGCGTGTCTAGCTCTTGCAGGATGTTATAACCCCCCAAAAAAGTAGGAACGAAAACAACCGAAGGCCCTTCTTCTGTCCGCTGTCTTCAACATAGTGTTTTTTTCCCTCCTCTTCTCTGCCCACACCCTTCTCCACTCTGCCCGCCACACCATGGCAAACCGACTCACATTACCAACCCCTCCCCAGGAGGCAGAACACATAATTGAACACTCGAGAGTTTTATGAGGATGCGGACGGAGGAGAAACAAGCATGATCGTATATGGACCTGAAGGAGAAGATGGTTTGCAACTCGGCTGCAGGCTCACTTAAGAAACTTAAGGCTTGAGAGAACAGCCTCGAGAAAACCCCTTAGTGCAACGCACATTAATATTTACCAGTGTAGAGGGACGACCAGCTAAAAAAAGGACGCAGGGACAATAATCTAAACCTCCAGAAGCTTTCTGCAGGATCCACCGGCTCCACATGTTGGAGTAATTTTCAGGCCGAGATTAAATAAGAAACCTCAATGACAGGATTCAAGGCAGCCAGGCAGCCGTGCCCTGGTGCAGATTAGCAATTATGAGCCATATTTAGGAGAGTGGTTTTTGAAACCCGATGCTGAGCTTCTCTGGTCTCTCTTTCATGTCCTTGCGGTTTGACGAAGCTCGCGTGGGCTACATGTACAGATTTAGTCCCGATTGCTTTTCAATTTCAGGTCCTGTGTGCTGAATCTTTTCCTCCTCTCTATGAATAAACAGCCCGTCATTGCTGCCAACCCGCTTCCACTTCAACACGCTTCATCATTCCCTTAATGCCCAAACGGGATCATGGGATCAGGCCTGAAATACAAAAGGCCTGTCCTGGGCCTTGTGAGACTGGTTGTTAAGGTTTGGGGGAAGCAAATTAGTTTGGTGGAGAGGAGGCGATACAAATGCAGAGTCATTTGGATTTTCAAAGCGAGACCACCCCAGTGAGCTGTCCTCTCAATAGTTAGTTTCTTTCACAACACACTTTTGGGGCTATTATGTCCCTCAAATGTCCCTTGAAGTGTCTTCTACTGTAGTCGGTAACAGGGCGTCATGTGTGTCTGATGAGTGGAGTCTCAAAGAATACGTGTGGTCTCGACAGTGGCTTCCTGTTCACCTCTTGTGTCAGCAAATAGGCTCATGTAACCTAAATGGATTTAACTGGATCTCAGTTTCACCTTCTGTCATTTGTGTCTGCGTGAAAGAAATCGCTACATTGGACACAACAGCAGAGATATGAGGGGGTGGTGACGTTATGAATTTGGTAAAAACGGGAACAGAGGCGACACATTTTAGCAATTTAGAGGGTGTGTCCAACTGTCATGACTTGTTTAGAAGCACAGACATTTTTGTTGTTGCTTGGCTAAAATATATGAGACAGATGTGCCAAAGGATTCAACATTTTACTGCGGTTATGACCCGAAGATGTATGTGTGAGATTGTGGTGTTGCTTCCTTTCTAACACACTCCACACCCTCTCTGTAATGAAAGGGATGTGGGAGGTGGACAGGGAGGGCCGCAGTAACCTTGAGGTGGTATATATTAACGTCTGCCTATGTGCTGTCTGCCTATCGCATCACACTCCTTTTAGATATAGCCCTTGAATAACTACATTTAATTACTTTCTTGCTTAGTTCCGCTATTTATTTGACCATTACTTCTGCTTATTTTAGTTCTTATGGACAAAATGGGGTGACTGTGGCTCAGTGGTAAGCAAGTCTGTCTTTCAATCAGAGGATCGGTGGTTCGATCCTCTGCTCCGGTAGTCCATGTTGTTGTGTCCTTGAGCAAGACTCTTAACCCTAATTGCTCACCGTTGCTGTGTCTACGGTCTACTGTATATCATGTAAGTCCCTTTGGATAAAAGCGTCAGCTAAATGTAATGTAAAAAAAAAAAAGAAAAAAGTATGCAGGTACTATTGCACAACACGGGCAACGCGTTGGTGGGCAAAAGCCCGGTCGAAATGCTTCACATTCTAGCTGCTTTATGACGAGCACAAATGTTGAACAGACATCCCTTTAACAGCACGTTGACCTGATCAAACACAGGTGGAACAAATAACATAATTAATTGCTGGGATCGTTAAGGCTATAAGCTCCACCTGTGCTTCTCTTGCTTTGACAAGTCACAATGTCTGCCGTTAAATAAACAGGTATTCATATTACTTCAATAAAATGCAACTTTCTGCGAGCGTACCCAGTATTTTTTTGACGGTGGATGAAAAAGTTTAAGCGTGTAGAGGCGGGGTGGAATTTAGATATTATATGAGCTGTATATCTTACAGTGGACAATACGCCGTCTTCATAAAACAACCATCAGCAACTCACATCAAGGTGCTAAAATAAAATAAGATAATCCTTTATTAGTCCCGCAGCGGGGATATTTACGGATTACAACTACAAGTCTTTCTGGCCGATTCATTAAGGGGATAGTGAATCGATGGCCCCTTCCCCTGGCACCACTTCGCCTTGGGAGACCCTACCAGCAGCTGTCACGCCCACAACGCAGCTCCCGGGTCATTGGGGCACACACACCTCCTCCTCCAGCACCCTGGGGTGGTGCTTCATTGGAAGGGGCCCTGCTGTGACATGTCAAAATGTTTCCTATGAAAAAAAAGCCTCTCGGATTTGTCGTCGATTCAGGAATGTTAGAGGTCAGAACAAAATTAAACAGGGGAAGCTCTTGAATGTTGAGGACGCATAACACAATGAACAAAACAGATGATGTACCCAAGGAGGAAACAAGTTTGGTTTTACAGTTTCACTTTTGATTTTGTTTCAGTGAAAACGGTGCTCTCTCTGGTGACTAGATGCATTAATACTGTGCTCAAACCAACAAAAGCGCATTATGAAGACAGATTGCTTATCCCTAAAAAAAGACTCCTTATGAAACTGTGTGGCATTTGATAATTAAATCAAAGCTCTTACACATGTAGCAGATTTCATTTGTATTTTCTCTAATGATTTTAGTAAATGCTCAAAGGTTGCCTGGTTGCTCATTGGAATTAGATTAGATTCCCCCGAGTGCTCTTACTAGATAAAAACAATTGGTCCCTGCCACCAAAGAAAAAAAGATGCCCAATAATTAATTTAAGCCTCATTACAAAACGGAATCGTTGGTTTTATTTCACCATACGTCACTCACTGCTGTCAGTATGTCCAAGCTAAAGGTTCAGGATTAATTGCAGGTTGACTTTAAACCTTTTAAACCATCACTTACACAGTTCAACAGTGAAAGGACAACAGATGGAAGAAAGGACTGTTGTTGTGTTCTGTAAGAAATCAAATTACGGCCTCTGTGTCAGATTCACATGTTGGGGAAAAACGTTTTGGGTTATGCAAACTACAATGGAGCCAGGGCTGATGCGAATTCCATGCACAGTAACATTGGCCATGAAACAAGAACAGAGGGGATGGGAACCTTTAGTTGTTACAGCTGAAATTAAAGTCTCTGTTGCGGTATTTAGTCTCTCTGTGGACTCTTTGTGAGAATTAGGAATTAATCTAACACACTCTGATTGCCTTTAGCTGTAGAGAGCAGAGAGGGATCCAGTGAATGAAAGCAGAAAAAAATGAAAACAAATATGTTTTATCTCATTTGGCTCCAGTGCAATACTGCCATGTCCCCACGAGACGGGAGAAACCACTTTTTAAGGGGAAGAGATTTGAATTGATCCTATTTCAGCTGCGCCACATGGCAATTTAATGGCAATTATTCAATATAAAAAAGTATTGGATTTTTTCCCCCGACTAGTATTATCAATATATCTGTAAACATCTAAGATATTACATGTCCTGAATGTAATCATGCCTCCTCCTCTGCAGCTACACAAAACACCACTGGGGGCAATGGTGCAGGCAGAGTTTCTCCTTGTTGTCTCCAAACACATGTTTCTGATAACATCTAAGTACTTTGACTTTAGTCCCCACCTCCACATCCACATCCACGCCCTCTCTCTCTCTCTCTCTCTCTCTCTCTCTCTCTCTCTCTCTCTCTCTCTCTCTCTCTCTCTCTCTCTCTCTTCCTGTGGATTAGCAAATTTGCCTGTTTTGTTGGCGTTCTTTTGGGACAGAACAAAAAGTGAAAAGGCAGAAAGTCTTTATTTCGGAAGTGGGAGGAGACAAAGGGAGATGCACAGGTGGGGCCTGGATTGGAAAGAGACATTTGTTTCAGGATAAACACAGGGAGAAGGAGGAGGTGAGGAGGATCGCTGCTGTCTGCCTGCTCTCACAGCCATTCACTGGGACAGGTTGGACTGGTTTCCACCTCCACAATACCTGGGTTTTCTCCCCCGTTCTGGCTCATTCGTACCTGCAGAGTGTGAGGAAGAAGGGAAAGCAGACAAATTGAAAGGGCTCTCTGTACATTTCCAACATTTAACCCAGAGAGGACTTTCAACATGCCAGAGGAAGGAGAATTCTATGGAAAGAATGGTAAACTGCTCTTTTTGCTTTAGTTTTCTATTGATTCTCAGCTCTTTTTTTCTTTCATTCTGTATTCATCTCAAAGAAGCAAAATGACCCGAGGATTGTTGGTCCATCTTTAGCCCCTTGCCCTGCTCACCCAATTAAAACAGAACGAGTCTAAATTGTGTTGAGAGAAACCAGAGTGTCGGTATCAGCATGTCAACACTGTGCGGAAGGAATGGGTGTGTGAGTGGTTCTTGTGTAGAGAGCCTGCTCCTGCTGGCAGCTCTGCTGATTATACAGGTGTGTGTGGGAGAGAGAGAGCTGGGAGCTCTTTTATCAGTGTTTTTTTTTTATTACCGTGCCGTGTGTGTGTTTGGATAATCATTACAGGGAGCAGGCTTTAACTTCTCACCAATCCATGATTCATTAAGCCTCTGGCTGGTTTCTACGACTACACATCAAAGTTAACAAGGCCCACCTTTCCCTTGTCGAGTCTCACTCTGACCTCACATTAATCAACAAAAAAAAACCACTGGGAGTGACGGCAGCGGTATGGCACCATGAAATGTGGCACCCATGCACTTTCTAACAGGAAGCTGTGACTTCTCTGAGAGCTCGCCTGGTAAATGCCTGCTGCAGCGTTATCCTCCTGAACGACATGCATAATTAATATGCATGGAGAATCTGGTACTCTCACTTCTTGGCTATAAGGTGTCTGGATCTGACGTTCCACATGTTCATGCAGACGGTGCTCGGCTGGGTTTGGTGTTTGTGCTTTGAGAGGGTTTAAAGCTCTAAAAAGGCAGCTAAAATATTGATCTGTTTTGGTTATAAATGCAATTTCTTTGTGTTGGAGTGGTGGCAGTGACCTGCCCCTTTTTATTTTATTTATATATTTTATTTTCTGTCTGCACTCCATCACTAATGTGGCACATTGATTTCTTATTTTTGCCCCTGGAGAGCACTGACCTGCTAAGTGAAGCTAACGTTCTCTGATGACTATGCTGATTAGTAGCCACTCCTCTCTCCTGCTCCGACACGCTGCCCTCAGATAACCTGCAGCAAACTCCCCTTGAGGCTCGAGGCCGGCTCCTGCAACAGTTCTCAGCCCACCGAGCATCCGTTGATGACAATGACATATTAGTAAAGTACAGTTTCAAAAAGTGTGATTTGGTCCCTCTAGTGGCCGTGTGGGCTCCTTCTTTCACATGGGTTTGCCCCCGCTTAGTCACCAGGGAAGAATTTGTTGTGTTGCCAGGCGTGTCTGCCTGGAGGGGAAAGTCATCTGACAGAAGAATGGGAGGAGGGGGAAGAGGGGTGCGGGGGGTTCTTAACCTTAGATCCACTGCCCTTTTTTTTTCTTTTTTTAAAGCTCTGAGTGCAAGGTGCATCTCTATTTTTAACACATTCGGCGAGATCTCACCAAGCGGTGCCTTCAGTATTCACGATGCAGAGAGTGATGCATGCCCTTCTTTTTCCTGCTGTGCAGGCGAGCCGAGGAAGTATGACCCGAACTTCAAGGGCCCAGTCCAGAACAGGTGAGAGGGACGGAGGCTTCTGGTTATCACAAAGGAAAGGTTTCTGTTCGACTCCTCACACGTCGCTCTGTCCTCTTTCTACAGGGGCTGCACGGACATTGTGTGCTGCATCCTCTTCATTATTGCCATATTGGGTTATATTGCAGTGGGAATACTGGGTAAGAAAAAAAAAAAAATATATATCTAAAATGTTTCTAATGCAAATAGTGTGTGTAACCTTAGCCCTCTGTGTCTGTGCTCCCAGCCTGGTCTCAGGGCGACCCCAGGAAGGTGATCTATCCCACGGACAGCCGAGGCCAGTTCTGCGGGCAGGCTGGCACCCCATTAGCGTGAGTTGCTTTCCACGTCATAATTCTAATTGATGGGCAGGATGGGGTGAGCTTCAGTGCAGCGAACCGTAAAAACCCCCGTGGCACAACGTGCTTTATTCACCGACTTTTTACGGAAGGTGACCTATAGAAACATTATTGTCGTCCTGTACCTACAAAATTTTCTTTACATAATACATTAAGTTAATGTATAAATTAATAAATACAAAACATTCTTTTCGAATCTTTTAGAATAGAACTCATCAAAATGATTTAATATCTGTTTTTCAATACAATAAAAACACAGCATCTCTTCCATATCCTAATATTCATAGATATCCCTAACTATTTAAATCAAAGTCAATCTGCAGTTGTCCTTCACCATCAATCCAGTAACTAAATGTCTTTTTTTTTGAGAGCAAATATAATTCAGACATCTTTGTGAAACTGGCTTCATGTTTAGTTCCTAATTTAAAGCTCTGGTGTTTAAAGGGCCCACTTTGGAAATCTAGACGACTGTGGCTCAGTGGTTAGCAAGTCGGTCTTTCAATCAGAAGGTCGGTGGTTCGATCCCCGGCTCCGGCAGTCCGTGTCGTTGTGTCCTTGAGCAAGACACTTAACCCTCATTGCTCACCGTTGCTGTGTCTACGGTCTACTGTACACTGTATATCATGTAAGTCGCTTTGGATAAAAGCGTCAGCTAAATGAAATGTAATGTAATGTAATGTAGACATTCAGGCCGTGGCTAGCGTAGTTTCAAAATAAAAGCCTTTAAATAACTGTAAAACCGGGGTAAAAAAAGGAACAGGAATATGCGGAGCTTCGTTAGCGGCCGTCCTTTAATAAAAACAAGTCCGCTAATAGGTTAGGTTAATTGGACTCTAAATTGCCCATATGTGTGAATATGAGCGTGAATGGTTGTCTGTCTATATGTGAGCCCTGTGATAGACTGGCGACTTATCCAGGGTGTACCCTGCCTTCGCCCAATGACAGCTGGGATCGGCTCCAGCTCCCCGCGACCCTAAACAGGATAAGCGGTTCAGATGATGGATGGAAGCCCGCTAATACTGCAGGGAGGAAGAGGAAGCAGCAAAGATGTTATTTAACTTTTACTGCGAAGAGTTTATCAGAAATAAGATGTTTATCCACCGTTTTCCTTTTATTTCCCCACACACACAATATATCCTAGAAGAGATAGATAAAAGACGGGATGATTCATTTCCATTAAATGTGCTGCTAATCTTGTTTAGTTTTATTCCTACGCACCTGTTTTCCACATGGAAATGACACCGCTCCTCTCACTTGTACCATGGCTTGTGTAAGACCCCAAAATAAAAATAACATAAATAAAGCTACGGTTCAGTCATGGAAATGCACAGACTCTCACGCCTCCTCCTGCCCGTTTCCCTGCCATCGCTCTCCTCCCCTGACCGTTCTGCGCGTGTCTCCTCACAGCAACAAGCCGCTGCTGTTCTACTTCAACATCATGAAGTGTGCCAGCCCTATGGTGCTGCTGGAGTTCCAGTGTCCCACCACGCAGGTGTGAACTCCTCTCAGCTACGCTCCAGGGAATGCCTCTCTCGCTCTTGATGCAACTGTGTCCTGCTTGTAAATAAATGCTTTTTATTTAAATTATTTTAGATGTGCGTGGAGAAGTGCCCTGAAAAGTTTATGACGTTGGTGAAAGCCTACTCCAATAAAAAGGACTTTGACTACTACAAGACTTTCTGCCAGGAAGGCGTGTCTGACACAATGGTGAGTTGAAAGCCTCCTCGGATGCTTCGTGTCCACGGCCGCTCTGCACTGCCTCCGCTGATGTAGATGGTCCACCTTCATATCTGTCTGCTGTATTTCAGGGAATACCCAAACTCCTCAGTTTAGGCCTCTGTCCTGCCATGCTGACCCCCAGCAAACCCTGTGAGTTGGGTCAAGAATGTATTGCATGTTGTATCCATCCAGATTTCTGAAAGTTTTGGCTCATACACATGTGTTTTATACATTTAAAATAATCTAATCAAGCAGACTTATGTACCACTTCTACTTTCCTTCAGTCACTCGCAGGTGTTTCCCAGCTATGGGCCTGACAGAAGGCGTGGTAACCGTGGGAAACAACTCTCACTTCGACGATGGAAGGGGAAACATAAGAGACGCCAAAGATCTCATAGACGGAGTAAAGTGAGTGAGTGTGTCCTGTCCCGGCCTGACATGTTAGCTTATTATTCACATTTCTTATATATTTTTATTTTTTTTTACAAACCCCACCCTATAAGGAACCCCGTAGCGCTTTAAACAGATTAAACACACAGGAATCTCTCCGCAGGAACGCCACCGTGGTTATTGAGGCTCGCCAGGCGGTTATGAAAATCTTCGAGGATTACACACAGTCCTGGTACTGGATCCTGATGTAAGTCACCCGCCTACGTTTTGTAAATCTGCGTCTTCTTTGATCGTGTGTGTGTGTGTGTGCGCTCACCTTCCCTCCTCACACCCTCAACTCTCTCCAGAGGCCTGGTCATCGCGATGCTCACCAGCCTGCTCTTCATCGTCCTGCTGCGCTTCCTGGCGGGGATCATGGTCTGGGTCATGATTGTCTTGGTGATACTGGTCATAGGATACGGTAAGGGGCCAAAGCACTCTACTCATTGTGTTTGTTTCACTAAAGAAAACTAAACATCTTACCGTTGTATAGAAAAAGGAAATGATGCAATTCACATCAGACTACTACTAAGCAGCTAGCAAGCAAACTGAAGAGACAGCAGAATGTTTCCCCCCCAAAAGAAAGTAATTTCTCACTTTCTGAGATACAATTATATTTTTTCCTCCATTTCTTTTGTGCATTGCATTGTGGGAGAATAGTGTCCATCAACAGCACAATCGGGTGTGTTTTTATAAGGTCTATACTGACAGTTTTAGTTTTCTTCACTTTTCCAGTGTGAACAAACTACTCACTCAGAACCTGCTTAGATTCGCTGTGCATGGAGAAAGAAATATCGATCATCAATGTTATGATTCACTGTGGCAATGAGAGAATAAAGAGCAGGGTCTCCATTTTAATCTGGTGGAGCTCGAGATATGCCCATGTGGAATAAGGTAATAAAAAAACTGCAGTGTAAGGGTATGATCTGAAATGGGGGGGGGGAGGAGAGTCGATGGTCTTTAAAGTTGTTTTTAAGTTATGCAGCCTATGAGAGAGGAAAAACCAACATCTTCTTCCTCTCTATCAATACGTTCTTTTTAAAACGCTGCTGTTCTGTCTCCATCACTTTGTCTGGATGTGGTGTTTGGAAGTTGGGTTGTGAGGTACTTTCTATTTCCTGCTGTAGATGTCAGTAAAAAGCCATCACACTTTAACAGAGAGACTAAGCTAGCAATGTTGCGTATTCCAGATCTAAAAAGGACTCAACAAGAAGATTGCTGTGAAAAGAAAAGTGCACAAAAGCTTTGAACGTAAACTTCAGTCAGAGAACTGGACGGCTAGCAGGCTCCTGTAAGCTCAGTCACCACGGGAACTGACCTAAACTAAACAGAAAGCTTTCCATCAACTCTCATTTCACAAACTCAGCGTTTCCACTACACACTTAGTGGGGGAAAAACAACCGTATTCTTTCAGCCACTCTCCTGAAGTTTTATTTTGATATCACACTCCTTGTTTCTTTTTTTGTTGCACTCTGCTTCCATTTAGTTGTTTTTAAAAAGTCCAGCTGACTGTTCCTCCGTGCGTGTCATCGCTGTCCAGGTATCTTCCACTGCTACATGGAGTACGCCGCCCTGAAGGGGGAGGCGGGCTCTAACGTGACTCTCCAGGAACTGGGCTTCCAGACCGACTTCACCGTCTACCTGCAGATCCGACAGACCTGGCTGGCCTTCAGTCAGTACACGCCACCACTCCACTGTAGACGCTGACAGTGCCGTAAAAAGTAGAGACCCCCCCTCGTGACCTCTCCCTCTGCGACCCTTCTCCTTTTTAGTGATCATTCTGGCCATCGTGGAGGTCATCATCATCCTCCTGCTCATCTTCCTCAGGAAGAGGATCCTCATTGCCATTGCGCTCATCAAAGAAGCCAGCAGGTCAGACTTCACAGGAGGAGTGGAAACACAGATCAGTGGCTGATAAATCATTTTTACTTTGACTCATGGATGGGTTAAAGTGTCTGACTGCACTGATGAAGTAATCACAATGCGACTCAGAGATATTTATTTATATATATATATATATTTTTTTTTTTATTGGTTGTGTTCACAGAGCCGTTGGTCATGTGATGAGTTCCCTTTTCTACCCTCTGTTCACGTTCCTCCTCCTGGCCATTGTCATCGCCTACTGGGCCGTTACTGCTGTGTATCCTTTCACCTCACTGTCAGCCGGCAACACTATTTACTTATGGCGTTACTGTGATTGTCAGGTCGCTTGGGAGTTGGCCGGGTTTTTGTGTTATGACTTTAACCCTTACAGTGTTTTACACTTTTTGTCGCCTAGAAATGTCTTACTCAGCGTTTGGTGTAAATAAAAACGCGATGGCCAAAATGGCAAACTCAAGGCTTCAGAACTGTAGTCCACAAACACATTGGTGATGTCACGACGACTACGTCCACTTCCTATATACACACTATGAGGGAAGTCCAGACATTTTGATTCAGCCTTAAGCAGAAATTAACTTGAAGCACATGTGGATCAGTAATTCAGCTCAGGTGGGAGAGCTGGTGAGCCATCGATGTTGACAACAGTGGGCCAAAATGAATATGTATATCAGTGGGATGTTGAATGGGGTTTGTTCTGATGGTTGTCCTTAACAGAACCGATCAGCTTCTTGTCTACCTCTAATGAACCCATCTACAAAGTTTTTAATGAGACGGAATGCGACCACTCTCGAAAAACCTGTGAACCAGCGGTAAGTTTTATTTTATTCTTTTTTCTTTTTATATTTGTTTGATCATGCAGGCAACATGATGTGATGTGATTCTTCCCCTTGAATTTTTCTTCTCTTGACACGTCTCCGACTGTGCGTGATCCAACACAGTTCTCATATTGAGTGAATAGTTGCTCCGTCACGAGAAAGAGAAATCTCGAGGACTCCCCCCGTGCGTAAGAGCTTTCTATATAACCTGTATCTGTGCCCAGAACTACTCCACCAGTGCCGAGAAAGCGCATTGCCCCGACTCCCAGTGCCTTTTTGCCTTCTACGGCGGAGAGACCGCCTACCACAAATACCTGATTGGCCTGCAGTTCTACAACGTCTTCCTCTTCTTCTGGTGTGCCAACTTCGTCACAGCTCTGGGACAGATGACCCTGGCCGGCGCCTTTGCCTCGTATTACTGGGCTGTCGTCAAGCCGGACGACATGCCCGCCTTCCCTGTCTTTTCTTCCATGGGGAGAGCTCTCAGGTGTGTGTGTGTGTGTGTGTGTGTGTGTGTGTGTGTGTGTGTGAAGGAGTGTGTGTGAAAGAGTGTGGAAGTATAACGCATGCTATTTTCCTGCCTTGTTTCAGGTATCACACGGGAACTCTGGCGTTCGGATCCCTCATCCTCTCAATCATTCAGATCATCAGGGTTTTTTTGGAGTATCTGGACCACAAGCTGAAAGGTCTGGTGCTGCTCGAGGCTACAATCCCTGACTGACTCAACTAACCATCTTCTCAAGGCTTATTGGGTTAAACACCTGTCTCCAGCGTTGGTCGGACCGTCACTAACCTGTCAATCACCGTCTCATTCACAGGAGCCCAGAATAAGTTTACCAAGTTCCTGCTATGCTGCATGAAGTGCTGCTTCTGGTGTCTGGAGAAATGTATCAAGTTCATAAACAGGAATGCCTACATCATGGTGGGTGGTTTCAGTCTGCACTCGTCGCGTCATTTAAAATAGAAAACATATCGTTATCCGTCATGTTTGATTACCTGAGCGTAATGAGTGCGTTTGGCCTCCAGGTGGCGATGTACGGCAAAAACTTCTGCACTGCTGCCAGAGACGCCTTCCTCCTCCTCACGAGGAACATGATCAGGTGAGTGTACACAGGGTTTGGGATTTGCATAATGTTTTGTTTAAGCGTTTGATTTCAAGTCATTGGAAGTGTCTCTTTTCCTTTTTAATCCCTCAGGGTGGCCGTCTTGGACAAAGTGACAGATTTTCTCTTGTTTTTGGGCAAACTGCTCATTGTTGGGCTCGTGGGTGAGTCTGTTTTTATTTCTTCATGCTTGACTATTTCATTGGCCAAATGCAGTGTTTTAGATGATAGCAAATAGGGCTGTGTCAATATGAAAAATATGACGTAATGTTGAATATTGAATCACAATATTATTTGTGATTAGTGTGAAAAGTGTACTCGGTTATGCCTTTCTGCTTCTTTCAGTATACTCGTTGCTTGTTTATTGAACAAATCAATCATATTAGTTTATATATCATTCTTTTTTTTTTAATGTGTTAAAAAATATAAAAATATATATGTGTACTGTGTCTGTAATCTTACTCAAACTTGGTTTGAGTTTTGATGCAGGTGGGTTGAATGGGAGCCTTGAACACATTGAACCTTCAGGTCACCATAATGAGCTCCTTCAGTCCACCACTGAGCTGCATCATGAGCCCGGCGGGACTGAAGGGGCTTCCGCAGACTTCAATGTGAATTATAACTCATAAATTCTAGATGTCGTCATCATGAGCCTCTTTACATTCGATAAGTGGGGAAATACTGAGCGTTTTCATATTTCAATGGAATACGAGCACAATACAAATCACAATGTGGTCGAATGGATTTCCATAGACTTTGATGTGTCATGTAAATGATATGAACATATCAACATAATGTGCTTACTCACAGCCAATCAGTGTGCAGCATGGAGCCCTTTGAAGCTTGCGTGCAGTTTGTATTATATAAAGGCTTTGGCTGGAATATAGAGTAAATACACTGCATGCCAATGGGGATTTGAGTTTACATGGTCCTCTCGTCCACAGGGATCTTTGCCTTCTTCTTCTTCTCTGGGAGAGTGAAGGCCTTTGAGAATACAGCCCCCCATCTCCACTACTACTGGGTACCCATCCTGGTGAGTGGGAACAGTAGAGCTATAACCTCAAAAACACAACAGAATTTGAGTATAACTC
This sequence comes from Cottus gobio, assembly GCA_023566465.1. Lineage (NCBI taxonomy): Eukaryota > Metazoa > Chordata > Actinopteri > Perciformes > Cottidae > Cottus > Cottus gobio. The sequence goes on along the minus strand of CM042232.1, from coordinate 18,230,320 downwards.
TTTCTCTTTGGTCCTGACCCATGTGTGTTTGTGTCTCTCTCTCGGCCCCGTCAGACCGTGGTGGTTGGCTCCTATCTCATTGCCCACGGATTCTTCAGCGTGTACGCCATGTGTGTGGACACCCTCTTCCTCTGTTTCTGTAAGTAGCATTGCAGCCGTCCCTGTCTTGCTTCTAGATTATTCCGAGGGGGGGGGGTTCACGTTAAAGGAGCCGGCATTACAGATCTGCTGCATTTAAAAGAAAGGCCTCCGATATGTAAGATGCTATGAGCTCATTCTTACCAGCTGAACTTTCCTCACTTCTTCAAGTCTCTCATTGCTTCTGGTGTTGGGCTGTCACTAATACTTAAATTGCATGACTATGGTGTGGCCCACTTCAAAATAAAAGTCTGTGGCATCCAGTACGTCGATCTGAAAATGTGCGGCTGCTTGGTGTTGAACTGTTAACTTTCTAAATGCCTGTGGGTGCCTTTTGCTTGCTTGCCATTTGACTCTCTTTCTCTTTTTTTGTCTCCTTTTTTTTTTTTTCACTTCCCACCACTCACCACCTTACTTTCTCCTTCCTACCTTTTAACACCTTTTTAATTTTTTTTACCTTGAATTCAATACAAATTTTCCAACCATTAATACTTACAAATTCACACACACGCACAATAAGGTGAAGACCTGGAGCGCAATGACGGTTCAGCCGCGAGGCCTTATTACATGTCCTCAACCCTTCGTGAGATTCTGTGGAAGAGCGCGGCTGAGGATCCGTCTGCGTCTTCTGCTCGGCAACAGGACGACGGAGACGTCCAGCTGACTCAACAACAGGCTCAGGAGGAGGAGGAGGCGGCTTAGAGAAGAGTTTTGTGGATTTATGGGCATAACAAAACCCCTGCAGGACTTTCATTTTTTTCGGTTTAGATCTTAGATGATGACCGTAAGGAGCTGGACCTTTTGTTCATGCCCTCCTTTGCACTGAACCCACTCATCACAGAGTTAGATTGGAGTACAGCAACAGAACACCATGCCTTAAAGCTGAGATTCAGTGTTTCCTTCATTCACAGCTGAGTTGTACGTATTTCCTTCTACAGTCTCGTTTCCACACAAGGAAACGGAGAAGACCAGATGTGACGGATTTGTTTTCATAATTGACCATTTGCTAAAACCCTCCCCCGATCAGTGATTGTCCAATCATAGCTTAGCAACCTTGACGGTAGGCAAGAGGCTTTAGAAGTTTGGAAAGTGGAGTCTTTTGTGAAGGAAGAAACAAACTTAAAGGGTACTCGGAGAATGCTGACCTCTGCCAAGGCCGGTGCGTGTATTCATTAACCATGCTGTAAAATAGACTATAGATCAACAAAAGAAACCCAAAACGTAACCTCCTTGCCGGAGGTTTTAATTGCATGAGGAGCAAAGGTTCATGGGAGGGACTAAGCTGTTTATCGTTAGCATGTTGGGCTAACTAGCTTACAACCTCCAGTTCTTACCTAAACTGGCATTTCATACTACATTATCTTGTGGGGTTACGGGTGACCTGTTCACAGCACATTTACTGTAGTATTTCCTGGATGCTACATCAGAGTGTGAGTTTACGCACAAGCCACCGCCGCTAGAGTCATTATTCCAGATGGCATTATGTTCACAAAAGACATCGGTTAATCCTCATGCGATCGTTAAAAGTAAACAAACTATCTTAATAAATACACGCTTGTCTCATTGACAACAATAAAGCATACATTGAACTTGTGTAATGTATAAGTCAGAAGTTCTTCATCTCTAGTCTTTCGGGCTGTAATGAGCGTTCGATCATCGGCTCCGAACACGGCAGAGATCATGTAAGAACCAAATCATGTGCTTTAGTTTACACCGTTTAACAGCCAGGTCTTTCCTCATTTCATATGCTCCTATTGAACAATCTTAAGAATGGCTTCCTGTGACATTTCTGTCGCAAACTGACTTTATTTAATTTTTTAAAACCTTTTGATGGTTCCTCTCACTGCCACGGGCTGATAGAAACTTGAAGCTGTTCATGTGCCTAATTTACAGTGTTAATGGAGGTCTGTTTGCACCTTTTTGAGGTCGTCTGATTGTTTTAGAGTTTATGCAATCATGATGGCGGGATAATCAGTGTTACGTTCTGCACTATTGATGCACTTTTCTTTCTGTTCACACCAAACCGGGTGTCATGTGTTTATAAAAAAAAAAGAAGATTGTTTATTTTTTGTTTGTTTCTTTTTCTCGAGGCTCTTTTGTTGGAAGTTTTTATGATGTGTGTAGTTTTTTCATTCAGTGCGTCTTTACAAAAGGGCGTGTGCTCGAAAGCGAAGTTGGTTTGATAAACAGTATTGGAGGCAGCGAGTCTCGACCTGAGTAATTTAAACTCTTTTGAATGGATTCATGCTATTGGTGATCTGATTTACATTTTTATTAAATGCAAATTAAAGTGGAAATAAGCCAAATTAACTCTGCCCTTCAGATTTACTAGTTGTGAACACTTTATGTTTTATTCTTTCTAGTCTCTGGGGCTCTACTGACCATTTTGGTACTGAACTGTCTCTTGAATCTCGTTCCAGTGGAGGATCTTGAGAGGAACGACGGCAGTGCAGAGAGGCCCTACCTGATGCCCGAGAGCCTCCGCAAAGTCCTGAACAAGAAGAACAAGGCCGAGCCGGCTCAGTAGAGGCTCAGTGTGAGGCAAGACTGAGGGACGGACTGTGGCTTTGTTCAGTCGTTTTGTTCAAGAACCAACGCCATCAGTCACCAGGGGCCTACAGGTGACAATCAGTGATGTCATCCATTATGTTTTGTTACAGCCAAAAACAATTCTTGCGTATCAGTAACGGTCTGGTTTTCAATTTAGAGCTTTGTGGAATTTTTAAAATTTCCATTTAGACTGTAGTTGTACATTTTTTTTAAAATAACTGTATTTTTATCTTGAGCTAAATTTGAAATACTTGTGTTACATGAAGGTTAGCTCATATGCAATGTATTATGTCTTTGCGCTTTTATGTATATCTTCTATTATATTTGAATAAATATTTAACCTTGTTACCAAAGCCATTACGCTGCCACTCGTGCATAGTGGAGGTCTTTCACACCTACAAATTAAACTATTTTGTTTTATCAGCGAGCATATGGAGATAAATATAAACTGGAACCAAAGCAAAATGTATATTGTAATAGATGTATTTGGTTATTCTTTGGTGCTTATTTCATCATTGTTGAATTGAGTGGTTTTTTGAAATAAACATAGTTTTTTACGTAATTGTAAGAGACTGTCTCTCCTTTTTAAAAACTATTCATTTTCATTCCCAACTGAGCAGCACCCCAAACCTAGTCGGCTTAGTTTTCCTTTCATTGATGCCCCCAGATGGGCACTGGGCTTCTCCACCACGTCACAGAATGGTGAGATGAGATTATTCCTCATCGGTGAGTCTTAAATCACAAGCATCCCATCTGGCGTAGAGGTATTAGAACTGTAAGTAAGATCTGCCACATTGAGATTTATCACAATTATATATTTATGACAAAGGTCTTAAGATGGCTACAGAAACGTGACTTGTCCTGCGAATGTTGTCCTTCCCAATAAGAAGTAGTGCATGTCGTGAGATTCTGATATAGGTTGGGATTTGTAGTCCTACAGTTAAGATTGTAGTCTTTTCAAAATACATGACAACTCAGAAGTGTCCCGAACCGTGAGCACCAAATTGAGGTAAGCTCTGACCTTCACTGGAGCACAGGGCTCTGCCTCTCACCTTTTTTATAGAGTGTGAATATGGATTACAGCTTGTACAGGTTTTAATAATAAAAGTGACTGCCCTAATCCTTTTATTAATGCTTTAAACCACGATTCTCTTAACTTTACCCCCCAGCTGCAGTACATTTCACAAGATACAAATCTGCCTCAACATAACTTTATTCATTCAGTGCCTCTCAAAGCAAAGGTACAAAGTGCTCCACTATAATAATAAAAACCAACGACTAAGCTAAAAACATGTCTAGGTCCAATGACCACCAAAAGTGACATGTGATACATGGCCTGACGACAGCCGTAAAACGCTTCCTGCTGTTCTGCTGTCGCCTTTGAGATGGAGCGTGTAATCTGTGGAACGTGGTCAGCAGAGCAGAGGAAGGCCTCATCGGAAAGGTTCTTACATTACAACCACCTTTCTAAGACTCCTACCAGCACCTCGTCAACCAGTACGCCACATATGTTTTAATGCGTGGACACGACTGTCTCTTTAACTCTGTGTCGGGTGTGTTGGAGACTCTAAATTGCTGACAGGTGAATTGGTAATATCAGATGTGTAAATACTGTAAGAATGGCGGTGGCAGGACACGTGACGCCATTTGTTCCTGTAAACCACGATTGCACTGAATCAACATATTTGCCAAAGAGAACGAGGCAGGAATGGCACCTGCCACTGTCCGACCTCGTGACTCTATTATCATCGAACACAATTGAGATTCTTTTTCAGTAACATTACCCACTTTTATTGTGTTTTTTGTGGTCTTTCTTAATGCCAGGTATGACAATCTCTTTGTGTAGCTTTTGAAGGGCGAAAAAGGGGTTGATTTTTGCTTTTCCATCCCACTGTGCCGCACCTTTGCCAAAGGTCATCATTGACATGGTAAAGAATTACAGCGTGACTCATCGGCACCGCTGGTGTCCGCGGGCGGCGTGGCTTCATTTTGTTTTGTCTGCAGACGAACCGAGCCGTTATTCGTCGGTCAAGCCACGAAAGGTGTGGTTTTTCAGAGCAGGTTTGCGTCAGAGGGCCTACAGCAAGTGGTAAAGCGGTGGAGGGGTTTCTATCATTCCGGTCTCCCGCGGAGAACACCTGAGCCGCCTGAAGTTGCTGAGTCATGAAGCACGAGTGGTGGAGTTCTCGAGAGCGGCCCAGTATGCACTTGATATGTGGCCCTGGCAGCCCTGAACAATAGTGTGGAACGGCCTTGTGGTGATAGCTCGGTGTGTTTACATTTCCAGCATTTTTTTTATGTTAGAGGAAGGTTGGTACGTTCTGAATCATGTGTCACGACCTTTCACCTGCTGGCACATGTTGTAGCTTGAATGGAAGCAATCTAAAGTAAACAGAAGCTGTTCGATTATTCTTTTACCTTCATTTCTTCAAGGAAAATTCCTTGAAGCCTCTCTTTTGCAGGAATGCCCTGATCACAATACAGTGTGATCAGGGCGTTGGGGATTAAGCGCTTTGCTCAAGGGCACCTCAGTGGAGGAAACCTACCCCATTTATTCAGCCTTTTCTGGGAATGAACTGACGACCTCCTGGTCACAAGCTCGCTTCTCTAACCTCAGGCCACCACTGCCACCTTGTTATTTATATATAATAATATTTAATTATATTAATTATTGTGATCGCGGCTATACTCGGAAAACATTGTTCCATTTTCCTTTCGCCGAATCCAATTGTGCTGTAGGGATGAGCGTGCAATTGGAGAACATACTTTTAACTTTATGCTTTGCCCTGAAGGCTCATGAAGTCTCAGAGTTTCAAAAGGTACTTGTCTCTTGCACTGTGTTGATAAAAAAACAGTCTGTCTGCATTCCTTACCACTGCTGTAACCACGGTGCGTCAGCCTTGAGTGGAAGTCTTTGAATTCCTAAACTCAGGCATCCTAAACCCAGTCTGTGAATTGTGTGATATTTTGCGGTTTGTATTCTTTTCTGATGGGAGGTCATTGGCCAACACTTTATTCAAGTAATTACAAACCCAATAATTGCAATCATTAAAAGTGGAGATTGTAATCGACTGTGATGTCTAGTTGAAGAGCTCTTGATAGACGGCATGCAGAGGTTGGATCGTTTCATGCAGTGAAACGCCTGCAGATTGTAGCGTATGTAGCATACCTTTTTAAGCTATGGCTTTTGGGAATTGAGTGGCCAACCACTGAAATAACTCAATTACTGTATTGGATGAAATGCTTACATTCATGGTCCTCGGAGGGTGAATCCTACTGACCCTGGTGACCCCCTGAGATTCCTCAGATTCCCCCATGATGTTTGTTTGGGTTAGTTTGGGTTTTAATGGTTTGTATTTATTTTTAATTTTTCACTTTGTCCAACACGTTGGTTTCTGTCCTAACACCTGCAAAAATAATGTCACTCCTATCAGCTCTGCAGTGGCACTTTGTGTTTTAGTGCTAATTAGCTGATGTTAGCATGTTAAACAAAGATCTGTGAACACGGTAAACAGAACTCGTGCTAAACACAGACATGGTTGCATTGTCATTGTTCAAGTTTGCGCGCCGACCATCGCATATTCTCAAAGTGCTGCTGTGCTTAAGGACAGCATCATAGAGACGCTAGCGGGCCCCAAAGTTCTCCTTCAACTCGACTGATGACGCTCAACCTCACGGGAAAAACTGAATCGACTCTTCTTTCAGCAGAAAAGGCTTCATAACACCAGAAACAAAATATGCTAGGTTTGCTAACACCCCGGGACATGACCTGCAATCGAACTTACAATATATTTGATATATCCTCTTCACAGAGATGACATGTTAATAGCAGGTGTCTGTGTCAGAAGCGGGAAAATGAATATATGACACCGACGCTGTCACCATTGAAAGGCTGGGGCGAATGAACCACACCTATTGGCGTCAGAGACTTCACGTCAAAGGCTTCACGTCAAAGGCTTCAAAGGCTTCACTGTTGGCCGGATAGAAGAAACTCAATCTGTATCAAGAGGGAAACACAAACGTCACTTGTGCCAGACGTCTCAGCGCTATTGTGGATACATAAAATGTATCTGTGACTCCATGTTACGTGCGGCGCAGGAGTACACAAAACATTACTAACATTAGACGGTCGCACAACTTTCACGCGTGGCCGGGTGGGTCAGTGGTTCCCTGGTTGAGACGAGGACTCTATTAGCATTCAGCTTTGTAAAGTAGCGTTAGCAAAAGGCCACGCTCAAGAAGGAGCAGCCATCATTCACAGAAAAGCTATAAGCTTGTTTTCACTTTCTTGGAAAAGCCAGCATCGTGTAGGTCTGACTGTGAAGTTGTTCCCTGAAACCCACACACACACACACACACACACACACACACACACACACACACACACACACACACACACACACACACACACACACACACACACACACACACACACAGTTGCATGCACCCATGCACGCACGCACGCACACACACAAACACACACACACACACACACACACACACACTCACAACGGTCACTCTCACTCATAGGCAACCTTGGGTTTATCATATTTTGATTTTCATAGTGTGGAGAGCAAAAATTCAATAAGATTTTAAGGAAGAAAAGCAAAATCAGAATCAGAACCATTTATTGCCATGTATGCTTACACATACAAGGAATTTGTCCTGGCGGGAAGGTGCATACATTTAACATTTAACAATACACATTTAACAGTTAACGCAGTGCAATAAATGAGGATGAATGGATGAATGAATATCTACATTGAGACAGCAGCATAACAAAAATACCAAAAGTAAGATAAAGTGCATGGAATGTGCATGATGTGCATGATGAATGTGCATTTAGCAGTAGGGACACAACATTAATGGGAAGCTCCACTGATTCTGAACTTCTATCAAGTTGGGGAACTTTTGAGAGACAAAACAATGCAACTGGTTAGCGTCTTTATTAGCTGTCAAACTCCTTCAGCTTGATCACGATCTCTCAGGCATCTGCTCTCATCTTATCTAAGATCAAAGATCATGAGAGGGAGCGGTCACATGATGCTGGCATCATTAATTTGTCCTTGCTCGTGTTCTTGTGTCTCAAGACGCCTCGCAACCGACCCACAGGAGAGCAGAACATTCACACTTTTAGCTGATGCCTTCACCTAAAACAGCTTAAAATGGTGTGTCAGGTACAGCGGTGGAGGAAGTATTCAGATAATTTACTTAAGTAAAGGTGGCAATGCTGTGGTAATGATAGTCCCAGTCAGTGGACGTGGGAGCGTCTACAGTTTCTGTACTGTGACCTAATAAAACTGAATATTTGAGCGGTGTACAGTTACAAGAGGCATTTAAATCACATCCTTCGCAGTCGATTGGAAAACAGTGGGCGTTCTTAGAATGTAGCGTGACACGAAGGTGCTGTGAAGGACTGTGGCAACACACACACACACACACACACACACATGCACATATTTCTAAACGTCTCAGATTTATTGATGGTTGTTCTGATGTTATTAGTTGGAATTGGTTGGTACTGGCTTATGTAAGATGATTAGATTTTTTTGTAAATACATACAAGAAATTGCTCTCTTTGTATTTCTTTTTGCATGCATTGGTATACAGTATAACCAGCGGTGTGATCTAAAAGGGTTAAAGAGGCCATTTTAATTTCAGCTCGACTAGCATAGTTTGATTGATGCGTTTAGGCAAACTTTAATGTTGCACTTGACTGAGTTGGAGCAAAATGTAACTGCTTTGCATCGTCTGCTTCTGGTTATTTTTTATCACTGTAACAACATACGTTTAATAAGAAGCTACAGTGAGCAGCTAATTAGCTTAGCTTAGTAAAAAAGAAAAAAGATAATGTCTGCTGATTGTCTGTCAGCCTCTTGATGACAACAAGGCTCTTGATTTTAAACCTATTTTTGTCGAACGGCGGACAGAATGTTGTATTAAATATATATCCAGAGCTACTCAAAGTTTTTTTAAAAGACCTCATGGGTTTCCCAAATATCGCCGGTCAATACGTTTTTGTGAAATGAATGGTTATAATTTAGCCTACCTCTTAACCGGGGCTAGCCGTTTCCAGTTTTTATGCTCGGCTAAGCTAAATGGCTGCTGCTCGCTGTATTTCTTTTGTACCATACAAACACGAGGGTGGTATCAATCTTCTCATCTAACTCTCATAAAAAGAGAACAGGATGTTCCTCACACTTTAGCCTTGAAACCTGACACCACAAACCGTGAAAGGAGTCAGAGTTTTTGCCCTTCTGGTTCCTTCGTCTTAAGGTCAACAGGTTTTTTAATGTTTCTGTTTGTTTGTTTAGATGCCTGGAAAAAAAGAAAAGGAAATATCCCTCTAGTGCGTTTTGAAGCCTTTTTTTTTTTTTTTTTTTTAAAGGCAGTTGCTAGCATGTTGCTAAATGACACTACAACAAAAACGATTGCGCTAGCAGTGGCGAGTTGTTTGTTTACAGCCTCAACGTTAGCTTTTCACTTCTGACGAAATACATTTATGCTTAAAACATTTTATGTAAATTGTGTTGTTCATTTGTGAAGATTATCTCGCTGAACAAAAACTTGTGCTAATTTTCAAGAAAGAAAAAAAAACTTCCCAGCACCAGCACACCAGCACACCTCCCACTCCTCCCACAGCCGACCCGCAGCACAGAGCCGCCTCCCACTATAAAGCCCAGTGAGCGTCAGCCCCAGCGGCCACAGTGAAGGGCGAGAAAGCTTCCAGCGGGTGGCAGAGGAAACAAGTCGGAACAGTGCAGACCTCGTCGCAATGGGAGCAGCACCACACATTTCTATGCACGCTTAAGAATGTAGCGAATACTTTGCAGCAAAACAAAACGTCGTCTTTTTCGCGACTGTCATACAGGCGCCTCGATGTAGTTATAAAGATAATCATCCCCTTCCCCTAAAAAAACAACACGCTTTATTTTATCAAGATGCAGCCATAAACTTTTCGCGAGTTGGAAGTTGTTTTTTTTTTTTTCTTCAGTCCAACTGTTCCTGTCGAGATGGAAAGCAGCGCTCCGTAGGCCAGCGAGAGATGGGGAAATGGGAGCTGACGATGGTGAGAGACATGCTCGATGTGGTGGAGCTGTTGCTCCGTGTGTACTGGATAGTCAGGATTATCATGTCATGGAATAGATGGTGCTTTACTGGGTTATTATGTGAAGAGGTCTTTGGGTCTGCAAGTCCCACTTAGTTCAATCTTTCTCTTCGTGTTTAAAAAACTCTTTTTTATTTTGATAATCTTTGTAAAATAATTGAGTGGGAATCGGTTGTTTGCAGTGAAGCTGCAACATGTCTAACCTCAGTGTGTTCCTCTCATGTGTTACCATTACATTTGAGCCCGAAGAATCTTTTTTATATTATTTTTTCCCTTAAAACCGAATACCTTGTCAATGTTTGTATTTGTGCTGAAGAATCCTTACCATCTTGATGAAATACATATTCAGTCAGTTGCACAACAACTATTCCTTGCTTTTGTTCTCAGATTTGCAATAATATTTGCTGGAAATGTTATTACTTAAAAAAACATTTTGTATAACATAAATTAATAATATGATATGTAATAATATATGGGCTGGGTCAGCAGGTAATCACTTAATAATACCTGAGAGGCACAAACTGTGTCTGTTTACTAGCATTTGTGATAACTCTTTTTCATTCATATTAAACCCAATCACATCTCCACGGATCTGTTTTTCTGATCCGAGGCAGTTGGGAGTGCTTGGTACCGCCGTTGCCAGACACAATGCACAGTTTCACATCTGTGGAGCTAACAAACGACCTCTTAGAGACAATGGGGTTGGTGTGATCCTGGTTGGCACCGGCGGGCACAGCAGCTGGACTTTTCTCCTGGCACCAAGTCATTTACATGACCATTTACATACGAAAATGTGAGTCCTCTCGTCAAGGTGACCGACTTTATATAATAGCTGTGAGAGCTGGCAGATTCTCGATATTAATGCTGGCTGCTTGCACATATTGTCCAATAATTCAGATCTAGCAGCTCATGACAAAAATGATTTTCTATCCTGAATAGAGCTCAGGAACTAATATTGAATGCCTACTTGCTTTCACTCCAGGGTGTCTGTATAGATCTGTGAATCATTTGGATGGTAACCACTGGGGTCATGTGAGCCCTGTTATCGACTCCTGGTGTTGATATTATATAACCCATGAGGCATTTAAAGGAACCCCCCCCCCCACACTGATTTATACTCACATTTACTTTACTTGTTGTGAAAACAGCTGTGAGAAAATGGCCCCAATGATGTCTTGTGATGTCATCAATGAGTGTAACGTCAAATCAGATGCACATTTATCAAACCGTATCTATGTGCTGTTTGAGTCACAAAAAGGCATCCTGCTAAATATTTTGGCATAATTTAGAGGGCTACAATTTTCTTTTGCCACTGGCACTATTAAAAAAAGAGTTTTTGGAAGGAAGCCCAGGTTTTACCATTTTCAGACATAACTCTCCTTTTTCACACAAATATTTAAGTTAGGTATGAGTCCACATTGCCATTTTGGCATCTCAAAATGGCAACAAGCGCAACCTTGACTTGCCATTCTTGCCATATCCCATATTGGCTGTGCCCCTTCCAAAGTGCATGGCTCCAGGACTAACGTGTCTAAAAATTGTCTTCCTGTCGAACACATTTGTTTTTACACTGCAAAAAAAATTTGTCTTGTATTCAAAACCTAAAAATGTACTGTACCAAAAAAATGAATATCTGAAAATCGGAGTGACTCAGACGCTATTAAGTTGCCTTCACCTGCTAACCCCTGCTATCCCTGCTCCCTACCCTTCACCTGCTAAACCCTCCACTCTAGCCTTCACCTGCTAACCCCTGCTAACCCTGCTCCCTACCCTAACCCTGCTAAACCCTAACCCTGCCCTCCACTGCAGGACTTGTTCCGCACGGCTTCTCCGGTTTTCTTTTGTGCCGGGGATGTTGTTTGTTAGTTTTGTTTGCTCCATTGTCTTTCTGTGTTTTGTTTTGATCCGTTTGTCTCTGCCTTATGTGAAGCGTCTTTGAGTGTTTAGAAAAGCGCTATACAAAATTAAAATATTAGTATTATTATGGGAAATGTAGGATCCAGCATTTTTGGACCTTCTCTCACATACTGTACATAGGCTGTTGCTTTAATGACAGTAAAGATAGCAGCTATGGCTGTTTGTTATGCTTGTGTAGCGTATGTCTGCTTTAATTTGATTCAAGCAAACCGCAAAAGACAAAATATGGAAAGAAATTTGGAACGAGACATAATTTCTGCTTGGTTACCTTGCTCTGTCAGCAGCTTGTATTCAGTCTTCACAAATTATGTGTCACAGCTGTTGTGCCGGTATACTTCACATAATCTGAGGGCCTGAGCGAGGGGCTCGGTGACCCCGTTCCCCCTTGTGCGCCGTGTCAAGTGCTGTTGAGCATTCTGGAGGAGCTACAGCTCCAACACTGATTGATGGCTCTCGCTGAGATCAAACACGGTCCAACCTAAAGAAAGAAACCGTGTGTCTGAACAATATCACGACACTTGTCGCTGCACCAACAGCCTTTACAATCCTCCGGTCGTTGGAGGACTAGTGAAGTCGACAGAAACCCGCTGACACTTGCTTCGGTCGAGGTATTTTTGCTTCGGTGTTCTATTTGATGTAACCTTTGAAAGTCCTGTATTTGTCCATAAACATCCCTATGAACCTACAAAATTCTGGGAACATTTTCAGATTGCTGTGTAGCAGGGAAATGAGCTTCTGATGATTATTATCATTACACACTAAACTGTTTGTGCAGTCCTTATAGGCCTTGAATGATGTGTATGAGTAGCCCGGAGCAAATATTGCATAATCTTTGTGGCTCACATGGGATTAGTGTGAGTTTTAGTGGGATATCATGTCACTTGTTTGTGTTGGATCACCTGGCAGTTTATTTTTACCTTCTCATGGCCCAACCTCTGACTCAACTGTTTTGACTGATAACAATCCCAAATAAATATATATATATATATATATATATATATATATATATATATATATATATATGACCCGTAGCTGTATGTTTTTAGGACACAAGCGGGACATTGACACACATTATTTCCCACCTCTGCCATTCCCAGAACCCAGTGCAGGAGTGGGGTGAGGAGTTTGAGGACGGCGCGGTATATGGGGTCACTCTGCGCCGGGAGCCCGTCCCCTCCGACCCCAGCGAGGAGAGTCCGTGCTGCGCTTTCGTGCATTACCGAACCTGCAAGGTGCGCCGTCTGAAGGCCGCTACCCTGGAGCGTCTGGTGAACCAGCTCCTCGACCCCGGCAGCCAGGAGCAGGACTACAGCAGGATCTTCCTCTCCACATACAGAACCTTCACCGGTACCTCAAAGCTCATAGAGCTGCTGTTCCAGAGGTACACTCACTCTTTTTGCAAAATACACTCCATGAGTGAAAAGATTGATGCCACTTTCATGTCTGTATAGTAAAGCTACAGCAACAATTAGCTTAGCTTAGCACAAAGACTGAAATTGGGGGTAAACAGCTAGCCTGACTGTCCAAAGTATTAAAGGCATAGAATAATCGGTTAGCTTTATGATACTCAGGTTTTAGTAGGTTGATATTGTTAATGGCTAAATGTTTCCCCCTGTTTTCATTCTTTATGCTAAGTTATCTGGCTGCTGGCGAAAGCATCATATTTAGCATACATAGAGCAGATTTGCTTCCTCTGCAAGAAGCAAATAGGCCTATTTCCCAAAATGACAAATTATGCCTGGTTGCATTTTATTTCAGTTCCTCCTTATTACAATTTGAATTCACTCTCACTCTTCCTCAGTTTCTCCCTACTTTTGGGTTACCGTTATTCTTTCAGCCGCCACCAAACGCTAACAGTTTTGCATAGCTTAGCCTTTAGCACAGCTTAGCCTCTTTTTCTGGTTATCTTCCCCAATCAGAACGTTTAGGCTCCCTTTTAAAACGTGATGGAGAGCCATCTCCGTTGTGCTGGATTCTGGGAAAACACTGTGTTGCGTCAGGATCTTTTTATACATTGTTTCCCTGACAAGGCAACCATCTCTTGCCTGCTTTGATGTCATAATAAGCACATAGCAGGTGCTCATTATCTTGAGGCTTTCAACAACAACAATTATGCACACAGCGGTTTTAGACTGTGGTTGGCATGTTTGGGATCAGGCTCAGGATGGCTCCAAGATGGGAGTAAATCATCTTTAATTTTTTTTTTTTTTCTCCCAATAGAGACAATGCTGTCTCTGATGTGGACAACAGTGAATCCTACAGTAGGTATGTGGATTCATTTTTGAGTTTACAGTGTGCTTGAACACTTATCCGGTTAATATTATTATTATTATTATTTTTAATACCTCACTGTGGCTTAAAGTGTTGTGTAAAATAGTTAAACTGTAATGATTCTTCGGCTGCCTCCTCAGCCCTCTGTTGGCCTTTGTCCAGACATGGTTGGATGAGTACAGTGAGGACTTTAGGGATGCTCCCTTGCACCCGGCTCTCAGGCTGCTGTTGGATCACCTGAGGATCAGCTCTGCAGTTCACGACAATATGCGCAGTCAGCCCAACTTCAGTTCGCTGGCTGGGCAAGCTGAGGCACTGCTCAAGAGGTTCCAGGAAGAAGGTGACCCTCCATAACCTAAAATGATCAGACCTTTTTACCCAAGTGCCATTATGCCACAATCGTCCCGCAAAAAGTCAGGCTCACTATTTGCTTGATCTGCGTTGTTTCTCCAGCAGAAGCCGAGACAAATGTCTGTCCGGCCCCGGCAGACACGGAGCAAGATGATGAGGTTTTTGGTGATGAGGATTCTGGATGGGAACACTCCTCGGATCCAGGTGGCATCATGGATTTCTCCGCTGCAGCCATCAGCGAACAGCTCACCCGAACGGACTCCGTACGTGAGAGAATGCGTTTTGGAATGTTCCCCACATTTCTATTGTTTAAGGCAGCTAACTGGGTTTCATGGCGTTTCAGGCTCTGTTCGTCAAAGTGATGCCATACCAGTGTCTGGGCTGTGTGTGGTCGCAAAGAGACAAGAAGGAAAACATGTCGCCAACCATCCGAGCCACTGTTACGCATTTCAACGCCATCACCAGCAAGGTCATCATGTCCCTGCTCTGCCAGCCCACAGACACCACCTCCAGCCCCACTCCCTCCTGCCAGCCTCCCACTACACCCTCTCAAAGGGCCCGCATCATAGAGAAGTGGATCCAAGTAGCCCAGGTCAGTCGAAAACCTTCACAAAAGGGGAATGACGATCAACACATAGCATTGGGTACCATTGCGATATGATTTGAAGTGGATCCACTGAATGCAAGTTGTTTCCTCTGCAGGATTGTCGTTGGCTTAAGAACTTCTCCTCTCTCAAGGCGATCCTGTCGGCCCTTCAGTCGAACGCAGTTTACAGGCTGAGGAAGACCTGGGCTGCTGTCAGCAGGTAGGCTATTCTGTTCTCCATAATTGTCCTTTTAAATGAGGACATTGAACCCTCATCAAGCGCTATTCAATATCACTGACATTGCAAGTAAGCAAATGTCCTCACCTTTTGGCGAGCCGTGTGCGACAGTAAGCCGGTTAATGGGCAATGCAGTAAGCCATTATAATGTCAAGGGTAACTTAACTTCATGTTGTGCTCTTTATGGTGTAAACATCTGGTCGAGGACCAAGTACAGTTGTATAGTAGTCGATTATGAAAGTACTCTTTTTAGGGCTAAGTTGCTGCATATTTACTACATATTGTCTCTGTTGTTGTTGTTGTTGTTGTTGTTGTTGTAGGGAGAGCATGGCTATGTTTGATAACCTCTGGGAAACCTTCCCTGATGAGAACTGTGTTCTGACCAACAGAGAGCTCCTGGTGGAGGTGAGAAGGAAACCACATGTTACACACAAGCGAGGTTTACTCCAGTGTTAAGTGACTATGATCGGGTTATTAGAGTCCACGTAAACCTGATGGACAAAATCAAGGGTTTATGATTGGTAATATATACAGGCCATTTTCTTA
Source organism: Cottus gobio (assembly GCA_023566465.1). Taxonomy (NCBI): domain Eukaryota; kingdom Metazoa; phylum Chordata; class Actinopteri; order Perciformes; family Cottidae; genus Cottus; species Cottus gobio. The sequence goes on along the minus strand of CM042232.1, from coordinate 18,214,615 downwards.
ATTATTCTCTATAAATTTGTATTCCACCAAAGAATAATGTAATATTTGATATATTTGTTTACCATATTCCTCGTTTAATTAAACATTATTATGTTTGATTACAATGGGAGGAGGCTTCCCGAAGTAATTGTCTAAGAGTCTCTTTTTTAAGTTATGCTACTCAGCCAGCTAACCTACTTGTATAAGGCAGTTCATCCACAACTGCTACATGCATGCTAGTTACAAGCCAATATTAGCCAGCTATAGAGTAGAGTAATTGGATTATTATAGCCAAAACTACTACAAAAAAGTACTGGTGAAAAGTGTGTAAATGTTACTGAGAACAACTTTTGATTCAGTAATATCACTTTTCCTTTTCCTGAGGTGAAACGGTATAGATAATACTTTTATCGTATATCGATTTTTGTGACCATAAACACAACAGGGTATGCACTGTACTCATGACAAGTTCCGAAGAATGTTTTCCATATTGAAAACATGTTTGATAATGCATGTCCTCCAAAGCGCATGGATTTTTTCTTTTCTCATTCATTTTTGAGTTTAACATTTACTGAAATGTTTAACAGAGTGTGAATGGGAAACTAGAGGCCTCAAGCACACCGTGTTCCCTCTTTTTCTTTTATGAAGCCTTCTTTAGGCGACTGCATCAGAGGGCACGTGTGTCTAGTTAGAATGAAAGGGCCCTAAAGTCAATAGATCATACAGTAGATTGACCTGTATTCTCTGCACACAACTGCAGAACAACCGTCACCAGTATTTACGGCTTCACAAAAATATTCAAAGGGATTTTATTCCCTGGGCAATACTTTTGTACGCCCCACTTTTGTTAACTTGTTCTCCTCCTTTTCACTTTTCAATGTAGTTGTTTTCATGTGGTGTCTTTTATTAGGAAGGCTTTTTAATCTATGTGAGCATAGTTGATCATGCATTTGCTTAAAGTCTGATTGCTGTTTTTGACAGATATTACTCACAACGACTCAAGAGGGCATGCTTGATTGTGGCCTCCCTTTCACAAGATAATGATTTTACAGGATGTCCAAGTTAATGTGTAATAAGTCTTGTGTTGTTGTATTGAAGAACTTGCTTCATAAGCCAGTTTACAGTTTAACAACAAACTTAATATAAAGCCCTCTTGTACGTGCTTGTGTGCATGCATGTAATTGAATGTTTATATACCTTTTTTTTAAATTTTATATAGACTATAACTGAACATAGCTCTGTCTGACCTACTTCTACAGGACGGAGGACAAGCGACCGCGGATAAAATTTCTCCAAAGATATCCAAGCGCTGTCCGATCCGAAGACAGATGGTAAGTCATACCTCAGGATGAGAAAAGTGTGAGACGTTTTGAAGCCTGGTGCCGTATATATCAGAAGCAACCTTCCTTTTCTGCCACATTTCGAATGAGTGTTTTACAATTTGATTTATTTTGTAACCTGAAACAGGGTATAGTTTAAAAAAATACATGAAATTTTCCATATCATAAAACTCTGAAAGCCACAGGAGAGCACGATTTCACTCCAGTGTGGGCGGAGTGTCTCTGGCATGGCAGATACCCAAACCTATCTTTAGCCCTTGCTCTGTGTTGAACAAGTTTCAGATGGTCCAAGATCACCAGGATTATAGGACAGTAATAATAGACTACAGCGGGATCTTTTATGAGTCATACGCCACATTCTCCTGGGCCGTAACGTGAGCCCACAGTGCGACCGACTGGGACTTCTCATGTGTGAATGTCGTTCAAACTTAATGCATTTAGTTGGGAGGGTGGGGGTGGAGCTATAATGACGGGACTCAAAAGACACAAATAACCAGACAGTGACACAGGAAACTCCTGCTGTAACCCTAATGGGCAGAGTGTGCTTACATGTCTCTGCAGAGCACCTCCAGTGGATCCGTTCCTTACCTCGGCACCTATCTGACCGTCCTCACCATGCTGGACACTGCTCTGCTGGACACAGTGGAGGTACATGACGTAACCTGAGGAACCCGAGTTCCTCTGCTCGACCCTGATAATGGTTAGGCATATACTGTACCACTCAATATGTCATCAACTTTACTTTAATCCCCTTATTAAGCATTTGTAAGCAGTAATTAAACTCCTGTTTGCTCGATGTCTGACTGCTCGTCTACAATTAATATATATATTGAAACCAAAATTATAAATTTATTTCATTTGATCAATTTAAATGTTATCTCGACGTAACGTTACCTCACCAAATTACTTTAGCTTGAGTCAAAAGCGGAGACGACGGCTACTGAGTTCTGCTTAGCTAATGTTAGCTACTTTTAGCGGGAGTTTAGTTGGCGATTTATTTTTTATCCATTGTTTAGTTACCGACTCATTTAGTAATGTGGAAAGAAATGACCAAGATGTGAGTTCATCCCAAATGTAGAATTATCATTTACAGAGCTAGAGAACCAAAGCAATGAGGACATTTGGCGTTAGCTTTAGATCAGGCTAACAGTGGCTATATCACCAGCTAGCTTGATATAGCTTTCTTGCTTTAGCTGTCTGGTTTGTCACCACAAGAAAATCCATAAATTACAGACAGAGTCCAGTTACTTCGGTTTCGAGTTAAGTTTTAGTAGTTGCTGCAAATTTTAAAAGCTTTTTTCAAATAATATTTCCATGGCATAATCATTTTTGTGAGATAAAACAGAGTTAATCAGTTATCGACGATTTATGTGGGTTGTAAACAACATGAATAAATACTTAAAATAGGTTCTCATGTTTTCTTAAAACAACATAGCAATGTGTTATAAACCATTTACTAATCATTGATATGCTGCTCATAACTACTAAATTGGGTGGGGGGAGGTTAGTGTTTTTGTTAATTTTCTGATCCAATTAATCATTGATAAATGCATTAAATCAATATGTCTCTTTCAACAGGGTGGCCTCATAAACTTTGAGAAGAGGAGGAGGGTAAGTGGTTCCTCTTTGTGTCATCTTTTATGTATTCCACTTTTTATTTATTCTTTCAGTAGTCAAAAAAGTACAACCGTGTCCTTGTACCATTGTGCATTATATTTGCATTGTCACAGCAAACGGCGAGAAGGACCTTTTCTTGGCACATGACTTGCTGAAAGCTCGAAACCTTTTTGGAAATGTACACATCTCTTAAAGGAACACTTTACTACAGCGGTTAACATCTCTAACAGTCTGTTTATCCCCCTCCCTGCAGGAGTTTGAGGTTCTGTCACAGATCCGTGTGCTGCAGGCGTCCTGCTCCCAGTACAACCTGCCCCATCACCCCAGAATCGCTGCCTGGCTGCGGGGACACAAGCTGCTCACCGACCATGAGAGGTGAGCCGTTTTATTCGCTCTGACGCGCCCACGATCGGATCTCAGGCAGAGCAAAGCCGGCAGAAAGCCCAATAAAGGTTTCCATACAGGATCTGAAGGATGCGTGGTAAAAATTCAGACAAATAGAGGTGTGTTGCTTTGATAACGTAGTTGAAGGGTGCAGTGCGCATTAATCACAACGTCCCGTCATTATGAGTCCAGGAACATGGTCGGCTAATCAGTTCTTGTTATCAGTTGAGATGTGGGTTTAGCGCGGCCGCTGTCGGAGCCTCGTTGTAAAGGAGCCACTCGTTTGACATTTATAATGCAATAATTCGATATAAACTAATATAACCCAACTCTGGTGGTGATGCGGCTCACGTTGTTCGTGGTTCATAAAATCTGTCGATGCATAAATAGGCTAAACATGTGACCAGAAGTCCTCTGCTACCCACAGAACATCACAGGAATACAAAATAAAGAAGGACACAAGATCACATCTGCGGCATTTTCCGTATTTAGCAAAAAGAAAGGAATCCTGTGTCTCTTTAATTAACCCTTTTGATGGTCTCAGCCAGAGAAAACCAATCACACAGTTTTAAATTATGATCCTGCCCGCTTACAGAGAAAGTACACTTTGGTATATTCTATTGAGAAATAAAGTCAAATGACAATTCTTTAAATTCGGATCAATGAAACATTTTAAATCCATCAAAATGAGACGAGGCAAATATGTGATGGGCAAACAAAAATAACAGACATTTTATATGCAGGTTCGTCTTTTTAAGAACAAGATCTGAAAGTGTTCAGCTTCCTGTGGTTTCACAAACCTCTGTAGTAGAGATCAATAAAATTGAGTATTTCCTAACACTTCAATATGGACACGCCCTTCTGCTAGAATTGGCACCAGGAGGATGCGGCCACTTTCATTACTGTTTTAATCAAAATTATGGTTAAGTTATGTTTTTGGTTAATGTTTTGTGCCAGTATTGGCAGCAAACATGTCCAAAAAAGCATTGATGTAATATTCATTGCCAACAATTTTTTTGTGGCAATAATATGTTTTGGGAAAGAATTGTCGAGTCTGTTTCTAAAAAATGTAAAAACTTTACAACAACTTAGTCAGCCACAACTAATGTTTTGAGAAGATAACACAACTGAGCCAAAGAAAACACTATTCGGAGGTTAAACTCCTGTAGCGAGAACAAGCACAGCGTTGTCCTCGGTGCTCAGTAGATTCTCATTTCATGTTGTCTTCCAGCTACGAGCTGTCCAGACAGCTGGAGCCTCCGCTGGATGTGTGTTCACCAACTCCCTGGAGCCACCGCACACTCTCAAAGAAGCTCTCCTCGTGAGTACGGTTCATTTGAGTGTTCAAACACGCACACACACATTTCCCTACGCACACAAGCCACATCCAGTCCAAACAGTATTTTCAATGCAACAACATGAAAGGAATCAATAGTTTAGAGTATGAATTGTTGTGTGCAGAGTCTGTTCTGTGATATGATCACGTATAAAAAGTGTTGCCTCTGACGGGAGCTCATGTTGAACTTTTTGTCCTCCAGTCTCCTGACGGTGAGCGACGGGTCTAAAAAGGTCCCCGCCGACCTGATCAGCGTCTCGTCTTCTGGGTCCAGCGGCTCCGAGATGGAGGATCCGTCCTGCCCCAACGCGGCCTGCTCCATCAGACTGCAGGTAAACTGCTGAGCATGCATCCGCACGCCTCTTTGTTTTCTGTCGACACTCTTGTCCCCGGTTGTGCACGCGCCGCGCGGGCACGTCCACTATTTACTCTTTTTTTTAAATTTTTTTTATTTATTTTTTTTAAGTAAAATGCTATGAAGGGCTTTTGGAACTGGGGAAAGTTGCGTAATCTCCCACGGTCACAATGGATTCTCTCTAAAGGGCCATCGAAACTGCCGTGAGCCCTCAAACAAGTGGAGGTTGAATTGGGCGGGTGCTGAGCTGGAGCTGGAGGAGGCTTCCACAACACCACAAATATTTTGACCAGTTATCCAGCGGCACTCATCAATATTCCTTCTCTTGCTCCCCCCCGTCTTCTCTTCAGTGCTTCCACAGCTCTAGCAACAATGTGTCCGAAGCCTTCTCTTCCTCCTCATCCTCCCCCTGCTCCACTGCTGCTTCCACTCCAGACTCCCCCACGCCTTCCAGCTCCTCCAGCTCCTCCAGCTCCTCCTCCTGCCGGGCGGACCTCCTCTCTCCCGCCACGTCCTGCGCTGCTGCTCGCTTAAAGCCCACGCCGGCCTCCCACCACAAGCGCTCCGTGTCCATGACCTCGCTGCCTTTGTATAACCGCCAGGTGGCTGACTCCTGTATCGTCCGGGTGAGCGTGGACCTGGGCCACAACAACGGCAACATGTACAAAAGCATCCTGGTGAGTAGTCCTGATTGAAAATATAAGATCTTCCCCATTTTAGTGGTATGTTTTATTTCTAATTTGCACATTTCCTTAAGTAACCTTTTCAATAGGGCTGCAACTAACATATTTTCATCCTATATTAATCTGCTGATTATTATTTAAGTGTGTGTGTGTGTGTGTGTCGTTTCCTATATCATACATTACATTTTGTAAGTTGAAAACTGGACTGTGATTGATATCTGTGACTCCATGTTACGTGCGGCGCAGGAGTACACAAAACATTACTAACATTAGACGGTCGCACAACTTCCACGCGTGGCCGGGTGGGTCAGTGGTTCCCTGGCTGAGACGAGGACTCTATTAGCATTCAGCTTTGTAAAGTAGCGTTAGCAAAAGGCCACGCTCAAGAAGGAGCAGCCATCATTCACAGAAAAGCTATAAGCTTGTTTTCACTTTCTTGGAAAAGCCAGCATCGTGTAGGTCTGACTGTGAAGTTGTTCCCTGAAACCAACACACACACACACACACACACACACACACACACACACACACATAATCAGATAAAACAGCCATCAAACTCTGCACAGGCGTAATTCTGCACGGCAAAGCTCAAACATTACATTCACGAAGGCATGTCTTTAATAACTCTTTATTATTCTTTGGCTCTCACAGTTGACCAGCCAGGACAAAACTGCCCAGGTGATCCAACGGGCTCTGGAGAAGCATCACCTTGAGCACATGACCTGGCAGGACTTCACCCTGACTCAGGCCATCTCTCAGGAACGAGGTCAGTGAGACAGAATGACCAGTCTGTCAAAGAAATCGTTGAAATAAAAAGGGAAAGCGTCCCTTTTGACAATTTCTCTTTTGTGTTTCCAGAGCTGCTCATACCCGACAAAGCCAACGTCTTCTACGCCATGTCCACGGTGTCAAACTTTGACTTTGTTTTGCGCCAGTTCCCCAAAGGCCAGAAGAAACAGCTAAGGGCCACGTCCAGTCTGGGGCGGTACACAAAGTAGCACCTCGAGTTAATGAGCAGGTGGAAAAAAAGGTCTTTTATTTTTCATCGTCGTTTTTATAAGAAGAAAATCTTCTCCAAGATGGTCCATCTTTCTCTTTTTGGACACCAAAGAGGGAGAAATGTGACGTTAATTTTATGGTAAGAGGATGCAAAAGCACTTTATGAAGGAGAATGCTCGCCTCAACAGGAAAATGGATGCTCGAAGAAACACCTGGATCAGACTGTTGGAGATCCCCCCCAGAGATGTGGTCTCACGTGCACGGTGCTGCTGGATGTCATCAGTCCCCGAATGTGAACGCTGAGAAATGTCTCAACGCGGCTGGGCGCCAATAATAACCTGTGTTTAAAAAAAGGGAACGGTAACGATGAACTCCTGTGGGGGGGGGGTGCCATCTGTGGAATGGTAGTTTCAGGCCCGGCTTCCTGCCGGCATTGCTGTGATTGTCATCGCGTGAGGCGAGCAGCCCCGACTGGAAAGATGGCATTCCTGAGTCGGGGGGGTAACGATGGCAGCAGCAGCAGAGACTTTTGATGGACGGCATGCACACGATAAGAACAATAAGGGTGAACGGACTTACTCGTTTTTTTTGTTTTGTATTTATTTTCCACTGTGGTTCTTTGTGATTGCACTTTTGCTTTGACCAGTGAGGTAATCATCTGAGAGACACATTATTTCCGGATGACTTCTGAGGAGATTTTAAATGTTAATATCCATATTTAAACATTTGAACAAACAGTTTTTTTTATTAAAAGCTTAAATTGCATTAAACTCATTCAGTTCAGACTACCTGGATGTAACCGGGGCCTAAAATGCTGAGATTTGAAGTTTCGATTGTAATAGTTTCATTGACGTCAACTGACGCGAGACTCTTGTGAGACAGCTGATAAGGATCATATTTCATATTTTGGACAGTTGGCGCACCAGGGACTCTTTGTAAAGAGGAGTTGAAGAGCCTTGCTCAAAGGCACAGAGGGTAGAACCGCAGTCCATGCAGATCTGGGGCTTTGAGACGGTCCAACATAACAAACAATGCTACTCACCATTCTTGTAATCGAGGAATGAAGTGTCACAGTTGTAAAACGAAGAGAAATAAATGGTGTGACAAGCACTTTTTTGGTCCTATTTGTCAGAGTGGTTTCTGCTATGAACCACAGTGAAGCAGTCGTGGGTTAGTTAAGTGTTTCCTTACAATATCAACATTCCAGCACTCCTTGTGTGGACATCTTGTCACATGTGGACAATTAGTTGTTGTTTTTTTTATCATAAGAGAGCTCAAGAGATTTTGTAAGCTAACACAAATTATAACAGCCCTGGAAAAAAAACAATGAATTATTCTATTATATAATAACAAATTTGAGTATATAGCCTATGTCTTCTGTTTTTTTTTTTTTATTGAGCCTCAAATATAATGCAGTATAGGCCATATAGAATGATATAGATAATAGGAAAAAAATAAAATAGATCAATAACTGAAATACAGACAAGGTTTATATACAGAATCAATAAAAAAACAAAATAATGGTTAAATATTGGAGAAAGAATCCACGCTTTTCCAGAACTTTAGATCATCCTACGGCATTACATTACATTTCATTTAGCTGACGCTTTTATCCAAAGCGACTTACAATAAGTGCATTCTACGGTTACAAACAAGAATCAGAACAACAAGAATCACGAAGGTACAATTTCGTCAAAGTTCAGCTAGTGCTATCAGTAAGAGCCATTTCAGTGCTACTATAGTGCTACATCCTTTATTCAAGGTATAGTCGGAAAAGATGTGTTTTTAGTTTGCGACGGAAGATGTAGCATTCAACCATATATTTGGTTTCAATGGATTTCAAAGCTTGTGTTTTAAATTTGAGGTCCTTTTTGATTAATAAACCGCAGCTTCAAATTTGTTTTGCTTATAAATTGAAAATATTAAGACTTGAAACAACCACATATTTGATTAAATTAATATTAAATATTGGTTTCTCAAGGAGAACACATCTATTTGAGATATGTCGGTATATTTATATACATTGGAATGGATATATTATAAAGAATGCAGGTGAACTTCTTTTTTGATATTAATGAGAATGTTCTTGAAGGGTTGAGTCTATTTGGAGAGTGAATAATCCGTTTTCCTCTGTAATTTAAACAGACTTAAATGAATTAAACCAATAAAGTAACTAACTTTAACAGTGCCTTTCACACACTGCTAATTTCAGGTTTTGTGTTCCTGTCTCACGTGACGTCACTGACCCCTACTGTCGCTCGCGCGTGGTGCATCACGGGCCTCGCTACTAAAACACCTAAAACTGTGGACAGCGCTTGTATTATGGTTAAAAGAAGAAAAAGAAGAGAAAGGTAACGTCGTGAAATAACCTTCCAACAACGGTGTCCTCGAGCCAGACACGAGGACACGGACTGCTCTCCAAAAATAGTCATAAACCTACAACTCTCCCCCGGTGAAAAATGACGAAACGTCGCCACCAGATGGCGGCAGAGAGCCGCCCTCTCAGCCTCAGCTGGCGCTAAATTACCAGTAAAACTGCGTGGACGTCGAGACGCCGCGAGGGGGCAGCAGCGAGTCAGCGGGGACGTCTCCGGTTCCGTAGGGCTCTGAACGACGCAGAGGCGATGCCCTCAGGACGTCACTGGCCTCGCGTCATTCCGTCAAACCTGAATGTGAAGTTGGCTCTGAATCTAGGGGAATTTGTGATCTATTTTATAAATAGAAAGACATAATAACAATTTGCATAGCATAACAGCTCTTCTTCCTGACCAGCGCAGTAGACGAAGAAGGACACACAGAATCCATTACATTACATTTCATTTAGCTGACGCTTTTATCCAAAGCGACTTACATGCTATACAGTAGACCGTAGACACAGCAACGGTGAGCAGTTAGGGTTAAGTGTCTTGCTCAAGGACACAACGACATGGACTGGCTGAGCCGGGGTTTGAACCACCGACCCTCTGATTGAAAGACTGACTTGCTAACCACTGAGCCACAGTCGCCACAGTCGCCACAGTCGTCGTCCTCTATTGAGCGCTGCCGGGCCATCTACCACTCAGTGCACTTGGCTCTATAGATGCACACTCAGCAGAGGGATATGGGTTTGAATTCATTAGGTTAAAACTTCCCGTGTGTCTCTGTGTGTGTGTGTGTGTGTGTGTGTGTGCGTGTGTGTATGAGAGGGGGGATGCTCAGGTCAGCAGTTCTGTAGGAGAAACAGGACACTGTCCCTCGTCTCATCGTCTCATACTTTCTCATGTATTATGCATGCCTGTGATGTCCGGCCATAAGTTTGACTCTCTCTCTCTCTCTCTCTCTCTCTCTCTCTCTCTTTCTCTCTCTGTCTGTGTGTGTGTGTGTGTGTGTGTACGAGCGAGCTGCACGTAGCCAAGGAAGTGCACACACGGCATCACCGCGGCCCCCTTCAAAGCCCCGAGGGATCCTGGAGTGAGACGTTCAAGGTCTTATCTGGATTCGCGCAGGAAGCCGGCGCGCACTGATGAGGGTCCGTGTACGTTTTGTTCGTTTGACCGACGGGCCTCCACCTCTGTTGACCCCGAGAGGGTTTGAGGGAAGTAGGGGGACACTTCACAATCGCGTGCGTTATTTGAGCCTGTTTAGCCTTTAGTTTCCTCTTAAATGTGATGTCGAGATCCTCAATTATTAATTATTGTTTATTGTATATCCTGGCCTCTGTCTGAAGTTCGGGCTTGCGTAAGGACCTGTCTCCACCTCTCGAACACACACCTCTGTCGCAATGTTTTGGTTGTTTCATAACCACGCTGATTGCGCGGGCGTGGAGGATGTGAAGATGTGATGCTCTACCCCCCCCCTCCTCCTTGTGAAGGAGAGAGGCATTCAGCTCGCTTTACAGCATAGAGCTCGAGGAAGAAAGGCATGTGTCGGCGGCCTACGTGTGATATTGCTCGTGTGTGGAGGTCAGTTAGCTACTGCCATGTTTTCTACATGGAAAAAATAAAATCACACTATGAATGTATGTACAAACATTGAATCACTATGACAGCTGCTAATATTATTGGCAGGGTGAAGATTGGTTGTGCCATATGCGCACAGACTCGTTATGTATAAATGGAATAATATGCCCCCCCCCACACACATACCTGCTTAAACGCATGTACAGATGTTTTTGCTGCAGATGAAATGGCTGTTGGGCTGTTGATCAATCTAAAATCTCAAATTGAATCAAGTAAAAGTGCGTCACACACCTATGTGCAGCACTTAGCATTGGTTTGCTTCCCCTTTTGGTAATTAATTACTTGTCAGCCCATGTGTGCTGGGAAATATTCCTTCATTCTTTCACACCACCGTGTATTGTTATGCCAGGGTTAAGATACTTCCTTTTTAGTCATTATTAAATATCTTTGGCTGGACTATCCAGTTAGAGGAGCTGAAATCTTCTGAAAAGATGTTTGAAACGTCTCTAAGTATTCTGACCAATCAGGGGAGGCGTCATTATTCCCTCGCTTCCTTGGAGGAGAGCTCAACGTCTGTACTTTTCCTATTTCCTCTTTGTTTGTTTTTTCCTGTGGCATTATTGAGTGGCGGTTTTTCTTTTGCATCTGTGTGTCATGCGCATTGCATGTCCGTGGCTGCGTCTGCCCGTCTATTTTTAGACGCCTTGGCGTCCCTTGCAGGCATTACCTTTATGGATGGGTTTGTGTGTGAGGGGAGATGTGTGTGCGGCGCTGTGGCCTCCTGTGAGTCATCCGGTGATGCGTTTCAGTCGCTGGCCCGCACATGGCCCTGTGGCACATGGCACATGGCTCTCGGGCAACATGCTCCCTGCCGTCACATTCCGTCCCTATTCTAGCTTTGCAGCCTTTTTTTTAACTAAAAATATACCCATTTCCTCAGCTCTGACTGTTGCTTCACAGACAATGGCAGCCATTATTTCCCGGTTTAAGTACCTGTCAATAACCTAGTTTTACTGGGGAAAAACAACAGGCCGAACAGGCTCGAGACGAGCTGAGAGACTCGGTCTCTGTTGCAACTTGTAAAATGAATTCAACAAGTTTTATTTTTTAAGAGGTCATTGAGGACTACATTGGACGTCAAATTGAAGCCTCTCCACTCGCAAACAGCTCTAGGTCCCGGGACGTGAACAAAGACATCACCCCACAGCGGCTGTTTGCTCACGGCTGAGGAATTCAGCAGCGAAGTGTTTGAACAAGCGGGCCGTCCCGTGTGAGTGGGTCGGAACAAGCCGGGTTCACAGGTTCAGCGGCCCACATACCCCCGGGTGAAATCCCGGCTTAACCCGTCTTTGTGACTCGCAGGAGCCTTCTGGACGAACGCAGTTTTTTCGTGTTGTGTCGTGTCGCCTTGGCAGGCGCCGCGGCGCGGTAACAATGGCGGCGGAGCTTAAGGTGGCACACTTTCACACGGAGAGACAAGACTGCAGCTGATGCGGCAAAATCACAACCTCGGTCCATTTTACTCCCACTGCCTCTGTATATATGCATATTGTGTGTGTGTGTGTATGTGAGTCTGCATTACGCAACCGCCTGCCTTGGCCCCGGGAAAGGTGTTACTGTTACAGGCTGTGCGTAGCACTCTTTTTACACTCTTTTAGCACACTTTTGCCTCTCTCCTGTCCGTCCACCTCAAGAAAACATTAGGTGCAGTTTCTTTTTCTTGATTCCTCGTGCTTCTGGTACCGTAATTGTGTTCTGTGACGGCGTGCAGCTGACAGCACAGTGCACAGAACCACCTGCTCCTCCGAAAGGTGAACGCTTCTTCTGGCTTTGATATTTACGCCATTGTCGGGATGTGATTCTGTTATCAGGACATTACGATAATAATTAACCGGCCAACTCGAGGAGAGACTCCAGAATTTGGCACACAACATAACATAACATCTTTTATTAAGGGTTGAAATGATATGTGTAATCTAATGGCTTTATTAAAGGTACATCTTTTTCAAAAGCTTTAAAGATCAGTTGACGTGAGAAATGATCAAGAACAAAATATGGTTTGACGGGTTGTACAAAATACATTACATTTAGCTAACGCTTTTATCCAAAGCAACTTACATGATATACAGTAGACCGTAGACACAGCAACGGTGAGCAATGAGGGTTAAGTGTCTTGCTCAAGGACACAACGACATGGACCAGCGGAGCCGGGGATCCACCGATCCTCTGATTGGAAGACGGACATGATAACGATTGAGCCACAAATACACTTTTGACTGTTCTTTGTATTTAGTGCAGTTAGAAATGTTGTTAATCCATCAATACTTGTCTTCCAATTATAGTGAATCATAATTTATTAATCTATCAAAGTGTTTTATTATTATTAAGACTCCACTGGTTGCACAAAGAGGCAAGAGAATTACACTTACATACTTTTAGCCCTCAGCCATATTTCCCATTATTATAGTGTTCCAAGCATGTTTATAAAGTGGTTGTTATTGATATTTGCTTATTAACAATGATTACTTCTTTGTGAAAGGCTCTATAGTGTCCGCTGAGTCTGGAGCTTCACTGTCCCTTTGTTCATTGTTCCAGTTCTATGTACTTTACTTTGTGCTTCTCTCTCACGGCTCTTATCAGGTGTTTTTGGATGCAGCAGGATGCTGTTCACAGTGAACAAGCTCTAAAGAAAAGAAAACACTGTTCACTGTCACCACCTGTCACGACCTGTCCAGCACCAAACAGGACACAGACATCTGGTGAAATTAATAGTGGAACATTTAGCAGCATTACAATTAATCTGGTAGTTATGATCAGGACCGTAGTTGGTTAAAAGATGTAATTCAGTGAAAGTGGAAAATAATATGACTATATCTAATTAATGGCGGTTTTTAGATATTTGTCCTCTAAGTCATGCACAAAGTTTAAACTAGTAAACTTCCTCAGTGTAACTTTTATCATTTTATTGACTCAAGTGGCTTGAGACAGAGTTCAGTGAGTTCCTGTACGTCCTGCAGTCAGCACACTCCTGAAGGCGTGTTTATGAGCTTATTGCACAAGAAAGCCCCTCCACCTCCTGGTGTCGGATGTTTGTGTGCATTGCATACAGGTATGTTTGTGGTTATGTGGCTTTTTTTGGGAGGGGGCTACCAGGAGGGGCAGGAACACGAATCCCAGCTGCTCTCCTTACCGTCACTTGAACCAGGACGGCTGGAGACAGATGGAGAGGCCTGTTGACACTAATCCACTGGATGAGGTAATGGAGTTAGCCTGTTTGTGCACTCCTGACTTACTGACTGACCTACTTATCAACAACTCACGTGGCACCACAGACACACACTGCTTCTTTCCCAGAAGCTTAAGTGACAGATACTGTATGTGTGTGTGTGTGTGTGTGGTCACACTGCCACTCCTGCCGTTACTTGCAGACATGATTGTTGGTTTGTTGAGATGATGTGACCCTGATTTGATCATTAATAAATTCCATGGGTGTGTGCTTTCTTGTTTGATGTGTGTGTATATGTGTGTGTGTGTGTGTGTGTGTGTGGGTGGATGAGTAAGTTTGTTCAGTGATTCATTTGATCATAATTACCATGTAGACTTGGGCAGGAGCACTCTCACTAACTCTGACATAACTTTATTGAAACCTATTTTACAAAACATTCACAACATTGTCGATACCTTTCGGTTCGTCATATGAAGAAAGTGTTGAGTTCAGTGAGTACGAGACAAAGTGAGTATTATCAGCAGCTGTTGTGGTCAAAGGTACAGTTACCGCCAGTCATATACAATGCTAATAGTGGAGCTGGAAGTAAAATACCCAGGAAATGGTACAAGGTCATTGTAACAAGTGGCACAAAGTACTTAGCTCCACCTAGAAGTGTGTGCGCGTGTGTATGTTTGTGCATGTGTGTGTGTGTTTACACCTGTTGACTAAGAGCAACTGTAAGAAATGGTTTGACCTAGATAGACAGGTTGTTTCTTTGACATGTCTGATATGTCGGCAATGGTGGCTCTTACCTCATCATAGCTATTATCTGTAATTATAATTAGTTTAATACATGAGACAAGTGCACTGGAAACCACCAAGGTAATAATAATAATAATTATGAAGTTATGGGAATCAGAAAAGATTGTGTCATGTGTTCATGATTATATGTGTTTGTATATCTGTGTTTTCTCACAACATAAATCAGAAAAAGTACAGCTGAGGCAGATGAGAGTGTCATCGGTTCTACATGTGTTGAGTAATGAACTCAAGTGTTCAAACTATAATGTGGACTGATACTTATTGAACCGCTTCACTCGACCCTGGCAAAAACGCTGCCGAAACTATTAATAAACGTCACGCTGTGTTGAAGAAGACTTCCAACTAGAGATTGAGGCCATAAACTCATGTTCACAATGTTTACTGAGGAAATAAATCAAGAGAGAAGTAGAGTTATTTCCTGTAGACTTCTATACAACCAGAGAAGTCGCCCCCTGGTGGCCATTCAAACGACCCGGGGGTTTCATTTTACTGCTTTCATTCACATGATGGGTATCGAATGAGACAGGAGAAAATGGATATAAATTTGAGCGCTCCATTGGTATCTGTATCACTAAGTGTACTTGTGACTTTAAATGTTTAGCCATACCCAGCCTTAACAGTTAGTATATCTCGATACAGATTGATTTGAATGGGGTTGAATTGATGACATTTACCCAATCTGTTATGTACTTTCCATGAAGTCCCATGACGGCACAACAAACCCACTGAAAAGTTCACCTTTCCATTAAATTGTTGTCAGATCTGACCACAACTGTTTTCACAAAGTTATCGAAAAGTCCTTGTGCCCCCCTCTTTATTGCTTTATTGTTTCTTATCCACACAAAACAAGGCCTTGCGTCTGTTCACCAAGGTCCTGTGTGTTGCTGCAAAGGCGATATATATATATATTTTATTTTTTATTTCTTTGTTGTTGAATATAATGCAGTCTTTGTTCACAAAGATATTTGCCAGACCTTGGTGCAAGAGCTTCCCTCATCACACAGAGAGGGAGAGGAAGAGGAGGACAGGTGGGATCTATTTTTCATCTTTAGAAAAGAAGACGATCATCTGAGGTCTAAATAATTGAACTCAACACAAAGGGTCTGCTGCAATGACACTCTGAATGTTTTGAGGGAATAAAAACAGGTCAAGAAGCTGGACTCTAATGTCTGAGGTGACTGAACATCCGACTAGACTCTTATGTTTTGTGATATGCAGCGTAATGTGGCAGGATGCCTGAGAACCTGAGGCCCAGACAGTCATACGTGGAAGTAATCATTCTAGATCATAAAATGGTTTAGTTTTTAGTACGCCCTATTATAATGATCATAAATTACTTTTCGATAATAAATAATTGAAGATGATCCCAATAAAATAAAACAAAATCTTTTATTTTTAATAGTTATTGAGTTACTTTGAGGAACTATTAACTGGTTATGAAACAGTCTCAATTTAACACTGATGCGTCAATCTGATTTAATAAATGAACAAGACCATCGGATCATTTGGGTTCGATCCCTGTGGGGTCCAAGGAAATCTTGCCGGGTCACCAGAATCTGGCCAGCAGGGCCTTCAGCGAGGCCTCCAGCAGGGCCTTCAGCGAGGCCTCCAGCAGGGCCTTCAGCGAGGCCTCCAGCAGGGCCTTCAGCGAGGCCTCCAGCAGGGCCTTCAGCGAGGCCTCCAGCAGGGCCTTTCTCAAGGGACTCTGGTTCTTGTATACACTCCCCCTTTTATCCACAGTGTACGCCAAAATCAATACAATATGAAAGTTCCTTTGAATGGATTTTATGATATCAATTAATATTTTATTACATGTAATTAGGTAAGTTTGCCAAATATGTATCTCGGGAATGTGCATGGGTGTTAAAGGCAGGTGTCATTTTAATGTAATCGGTGGTCAGTAAAAATAAAAAAGCAATGATAGCGATGATAATTGTCTTTCTTGGCGATCTAACGTTGATGTATTACCAAAGACATATATTACTTTATGATAACAATCCAGTAAAACCGATTCAAACTTAAGCCTCATGACCTTTCACCTATCCTATTTCATCTGTGCAAGCTGTTTGCATAACAGACACGCTGAAAACAAAATGACCAAACAAGACATTTGAATTGTTTCACAAGAAGTCGTTGCACCCTCTTATTTATTTTTCCTTTTTTTCCTCTCCTCGTTTCTTCCTGTCACCAAACAGCGACAGGCGTCCACGCTCCGACGTCCTGCACATGTCTGCGTAAACAATGACCAGTTGTTCTGCCGTGTATTGTTTTTGTTTTGACCAGGAAGAGACGGAGAAGAGGAGCATGTGATGAAGAGTGATGGTGAGCTACAGAGACATGGACTGAGATACAAGGCCCGTCTTTGTGTGGGAGCTAATGCCGGAATGGCACAATAAACCACATCCACATGGAGGCCCGTGAGGAATCCGGGCTCACGGTCCGGTCCTTTTGTCTGTGGCAGGAAGGCCAACGTCGCTATGTGGCGGGAGAACATGTCAACGGCACAACCTCCCACACCTGCGTCCATTATGTGTTGGTATCCCGCTGGAGTGAGCGGGCCGAGGTGGACGTCCCTGCTCCTATACAAAGACTTTTAACTGAACATATTTATTAAGTGGAAAATATCAAACTACACCTTCTATGACCCCATCCTTCCACCTGACCTTCCGATATGGCCGACTGCGTCTTCAGACCGGTCTCACCCGGCGCTCTTAGCTATACCTACAATAAATAACAGCACCGTGATGCAGAGATGTTCCACAAAATGTGTTTGTTTTGTTGCCTAAACACAAACTTATTTTGAAAAGACTGTGTGTGCATAACGGGTGTAAATTGATGCGTGTTGGTGGGCTTTCGTAGGAAAACACGAGGAAAAATCCGGAGTAACGAACCATTGCATGAGGAAACGTTGAACTCTTCCATCATTTCAAGGGAAGGGTGGAGGGAAGATCACGGCCTCCAGACAGAAGTTACTTCACCCTGTCTGTCCGAGTAGCACATTCCTCCTAAAGTACCACACTATGAGTGTGGGTTATGTTTAATCGTGTACGTGTGTGTGGTTTTGTTCTCTCGGACAATAATTCAGTCAGTTCTCCCCCTGTCATGTTTGTCCAGTGTTGCTTTCACCTCTGACCCTGTCAGGAAATGTCTCTCTTTATTATTTATTTTCTTCTTTCTCTTCTGACACCCGATCCCCAAAACAATCTCAGGAATGTCCGCTTACCAGCCTCTCAGGTCTCAACTCACCTGAGGCTCGTGACAAACCGGATCGGAATGGATGAGAAACCGGTTTCAGTGGCGTTAAGTGTGTGTGTGTGTGTGTGATTCCCAACAGCGAGATATGTATGTCAGCAGTCGCTGGGTGCAGGTCGCAGCATTACGTACGCATGTGGATGAAACACGACGTAACGCTCCAGCAGTCCACCGCCTTTGAATCTTCGCATTTGCTTTGAGAGCCTCGTCTCTTTTCTATGCGAAGGCCGCTGTGGATTAGATTGCACTATTATGTGCTCTCAGTCCCACACAAAAGGTTATTTTTGTTCCTCGTTGCGTAACGGGTCACCGGATGCGGTTCCGCATCTCGCCCCTTCACCGGTAACCCGTGGGGCTCACTGCGACACCTTAGTCACCGCTGCCAATACACGGTTTACGCTCTGCAAGGTTCAGGATTGGAACGTTTGCATCATGAATCTGGCAATGCAGCGTTTCCAGACGTCTTAATAAAAATATCCCTGCATGTTCCCGGGGTCGGTGAGGAGAAACATTGGGCTATTCGGTAAAAACAGTGTCAGGTTCCCCTCAGTATCTTAAAGCCATCATGTCGCAATTGTTAGAAGTTGAAATGGATGCAGCCCACGATCAACATGCAAAAACAAGGCCTCTCGAGGTGGCAGCGAGTCGGAGCGCCGAAATAACCTTTAACCAAAGGAACGGTTACATTCGTGAAGCGTTTCGGTGGTTTGAGATAATTCTAGCTGCATGTCTCGCCTCTTTTAATTGTCATGGGATTCTTCTACACTTTTCAATTAAATTCAATTCAGTTTATTTTGTATAGCCCAAAATCATAAATACAAATTTGCTTTTACAATCTGTACACATACGACATCCCTGTCCCGGGACTTCACATTGGATCATGAAAAACCTTTAAGCCCCTCCACCCAAATTAATTTTAGCAATTGGGGCATCGACCACGATCGAATGCTGAGATGTTTTTTTTGTTTCCGGGTCACACGAGGTGAAGACGAGGAGGCTGAGAAATCGAGTACAGGCCGACCGACTCACCACCGACCTCCTTAAAATGTTCTCACCGCTCAGTCGTTTCGCACATTAAAACCTGAATTATTTAACATCTTAACTTGCTGGTGTCTGCCAACGTGGAAAGTGTGCCCCCCCCCCCCCCCCCCCCACACCTCCCACAAGGCTGCCCCCCAAACGGTGGGCTCATAATGGAAAGCTGTAGTCACCCACCCACACTGATGCAGTCAGCTGCTGCCGGGGGCCCCAAAACAGCTCGCATTCCAGTCTGAGGAGAAAATAAAGATCCCCCTCATCATCATCCTCTCTCTCTCTCCTGTATTGCTACCAGACATGAAATAGCACCCTTGATTTTTTGCCTCCTTAAAAGGTGGCCCCCCGTTTTTTTTTGTTTTTCTTTGCTCCACAGAGAAACGGCGGTGTGTGCGTTGCATTAGCAGTGGTGAAAACAGAAGAAGAAAAAGAAGAAATCCCGGTCGCCCCAGAGAGAGACGCGACATTCCTGTACTCGGGCCGTTGGAGGCGGAATCGGAGGCAGCTGGGACACGTGACTGCGGTTCAGCGTGCTGGTCTGTGAGCTCACAGGCGGCTGTATATGGTCAGGATTGTTGGAGCGGAGAGGAAGTTTCCTCACAAGTCAGGGAGGGGAAAAAAGGAGGAAGGGAGGGAAGAGGGGTAGCCAAGAGACCGAGCCTTGTTAGGAGGGCCAAACCTGAATTTTTGGGCCTCTTCCCCACTAAAGCCCTTCACCCCTCTGTTAGCCCACAGCCGTCCGGCCTCAGCTGCTTCGCCGAGGCGCGCGGGTTCACCCGAGGCCTCGCTTCTTGTGAAGGGCGGGGCCGCGCTGAAGAAAGTGGGCGGAGCTGACCTACATTTTGCAATTGGCCTTTTCCTGTGTGTGGATCCCCACAAAGGGCTGATTGACTAATAACTAGTCTAGAATATGGCCGTAGGCATCCGAAGATATGAGACTACCCTTTGAGCATGCAACAGCATTTATCTGTTTTTTAAATGTTTTATTTTTAATTGGTGAAGCAACACAAAACACGAGTGATTTAACAGCAATGGATGAGTGCAAGGTGTGAGAGGAGGAAAAAAAGAAAGGTTTTGATTAGGGAGTGATGCCGTAACCTCCCATGCATGTTACACCATGCAGTCGAAGCTCACAGGTAGAAAGAAGCATACAGTGACAGCACGCATGGCTCAGGAGACGTCCCTCAGTCAGCCCTTTTGATTTCCGCTGTGCCGTCACTTCCTGCGCTTACTCCTTCAAGTATAATGTTATTTAAGATCCCCACCTCTGCCCTAGCGTCCACCGCAGAGGCTCTGAGGCTGTGTACAGACTGCCAGCCCTAACCCAGCAGTTTTCCGGCATTCATCCAGATTGATTTTTAGAAAGTCCGGACAGCAGAAAAAGCACATGAAATAGAACTTATGCAAATTGGCTCCCACCAAGATATGAGGTGGTTTGAAATGCTATACCCCAGAGTCGGGGGGTGGGTGGGAGGGGCTATTGTCCCTCCTCGCTGTGCTGAGCTTATAGGGGATGACATGGTCTAGACGCTGAATATCGATGCAGTGTGTATTCTTTGTCCTACCCATCCCACATGGGTAGGCTGACAAAATAAATGTGAATAACCTGTAAAATGTCTCCTCTTCGTTGGTGTTCTGATCAACTCTATGAAGCCACGTGTTTGGATCAAGGCCATCACGGTAAAAGCGAAACGGGCAGCTAAGGCCTCTGATCCAGCCGCATCACCATTTTTATCATCGTTCCGTTTTTGTTTTTGCCGTTGTCATCCATTCAGTTGCCCCGGAAAATAATCCTGGAGTTCAACACAAACCGCGGTGCAACATTTCACAAACAGCTGCACGTTCATTGGCGGCATGTAAGTGTGGGCCGTGCTATTTAAATGCTGTTTACTTTTGCTCCTGCTCCTCCTCCAATAATAAAAAAAGAAAGTCAAGTTTGAACTGATCTTGAGGATACGCTTATCGAGACGACACACATTTACTTATGGCTCTTCATTTTCTGCGCTTTGTTTCCTCGTTCCTGCCACTCCCATTGTCTGTAAACACACACACACGCGCACACATGCGCACACATGCACACGCACACACACACACACACACACACACACACACACACACACACACACACACACACACACACACACACACTTCCACAAGGTCACACAGACATTTCTGTGGCGCTCGGTAAAAGAGAAAAATATTCTTGTTGTTGGGTGACGAAGACGTGGCCTCAAAAAGTCAACGGATAGCTGACGAAGCTTTGAGCTTTTGAGTTGTGTGTGTGTGTGTGTGGCTGCGGGCGCCAGAGCTGTGATGAACGCACGAACAACTTAATTTGTGGTATTTGTGTCACTCCCCCCCCCCCCCCCCCCCCCGCTTACATCACGTCTGTGAGTTAACACACTGTTTGGCAGTGGAGGTGCCATTGGGGCTGAGCCGCTGCTTTGTGTGTGTGTGTGTGTGTGTGTGTGTGCGTGCGGGGCTGTAGTTGGGTGGTATGCTGAGCAGATTTAATCTCTGCCAGGAGAATCATGCGATCGTGTGAATCTTGTATTGTGCTGCAACAGACTGCATCATATTTTGGGTGGCCGGTTATGGCTGCATGCTCAAGGCTGCGACGCACACTTACTCAAAACACCTTTGATTGCCTGTTTTATACTGCCTGCTAACTCTCAACCAGCCCCATTAACACAGCTGAGTGCATCGCCTTTTGGTTTCCCCAGGTAACCCGTGTTCAACGTCACAACCCTATTAATCAGGGGGTAATTTCCTCAAGCAAAGTGAAAGTGTCACTAAAGGGCTCAAAATATCCGCCCAAAGACAGCCATCGGCACCTCGGCCCCATTTGGACTTTGCAGTGTCGTACCTCGAGGCCCTTGAGCCCTTCATTGTGGACTCATTCTGTTTGTTTGGTTTTAGTTAGGTGATGATCTCGCTGCCCGACAGGAAGGAAGCCCTCACACATATTCTTTGTGTTCACTCCCTGCAGGGTTTCACCCCGCACTCCCTCGCTCTATGCCCTCCAGGCCTCCATCCATCATCTGTCCTCGCCGTTTTCCCCCTTGGAACGTTTTACCTCTGGTTGTTGCAGACACACACATACACACACACACACACACATACACACACACACACACACACGCACACACACACGCACACACACACACACACACGCACACGCACACACACGCACACACACACACGCACACGCACACGCACACACACACATACACATACACACACACACACACACACACACACACACACACACACACACACACACACACACACACACACACACACACATACACACTGTTGAGAAATATCAAATGCTCTATGATAATGTTTTATATTCATTTGCTTTGTGCGGTTTTTATATTCATTTACTTATGCAAGACCTCTTACACAAGCAGAACTATGTCTGTTGGGCAGGGGGCCCACCAGAGAAAAAACCTTCATAGAGGCAAATAAGGAGATGAACAAACACATCTGAAATTCCTCTTATGTTGAGCAATTCCTCTTGTTATGTTGAAATGGAATTTTGCAAAGTTCAAGGACTAAAAACCATCTTGCTGAATAACAGAATGTGCGAAGGGGGAGAACTATGCTTCCCCTAGAGTAAACAAAGAGCGGCGGTCACGTTGACATGTATCAAGGAACGATCAGCATGCGATATGGGCGTATGCTGGTGTGTAACTTCTCTGTGTACAAGATCTAATAAAAGACGAAGCCACGACAGGGAAGATGAGATTTCGTTCGTGAGGCTTTGACTGCGTAGTCATTGTAAGGAACGATATCTCCTTCGGCCGGAGCTTTGACAAACTGTTATACTTGGTCTTGTGTCTTATTGTCCATTACAGAGAACCTGAAGAAGTCCGTACGTGGGTGTGCACGTAAGAAGCGCATCAATTGGGGGCTCGTCCGGGATTCATCTAAAAACGGCTTCTTCACGAATTGGTGGTCTCTTGGTCCAAAGGTGAAACACACACACACACACACACGCACGCACGCACACACACACACACACACACACACACACACACACATACACACACGCACCCGCACACACACACACACACACACACACACACACACACACACACACACGCGCACACACACACACAAGCTCTTTTCTCTCACTCTTTCTCCCTCTGCACTATTTTTGCATTTGTATTCTGCTTCGCTATAAGGTCAAAGGTTGAGTATAGTAGAGTGAATCCCGCTGCAGGTGTCGGTGGTTTAGAGGTTATTGAGGCAACATTTGACCCACCGGATATCAGGACAGGTGATGCTGTTGGAAATGGTTCTCACTGATGAATTCAATTCAATTCAGTTTATTTTGTATAGCCCAAAATCACAAATACAAATTTGCCTCTGAGGGCTTTACAATCTGTACACATACGACATCCCTGTCCCGGAACCTCACATCAGATCAGGAAAAACTCCCACTAAAAAACAAGGGGAAGAAACCTGAGGGAGAGCAACAGAGGAGGATCCCTCTCCCCGGATGGACAGAAGCAATAGATGTCATGTGTACAGATTCAACATAACAGAGTTACAGCACATTCAATGAATATGACAGAAATTATTCATGAGTAGTAGGCATGACCACGACCCAGATGACTATGATCCACGACAGCAGACGGAGGTGAAGATGAAGGGCATCAGCAGGGCCGCCATGGAAGGGAACAGGACCGGCTTCAGACAGCCACGATCCATGGACGCTTGAGGAGAGGAAGCACAGAGGCTCCCGAGAAGAAGTAGAGTTAGTAATGAGCATTAAAGAGACATTAATTTATCTAGAAGTATAGAGAGGAGAAAATGAGAGGGAGAAGAAGATATAAATCCCTCGGTGTTTCCCTAAGATGCTCCCTGGCAATATAAGTCCATAGGAGCACCCCAGGAGCACCTGAGGAGGGGAAGAGGAGGAGAGAGAGAACAGGAGAGAGGAGCTCATTGTATCCTAAAATGTTCCCCAGCAGTCCGGACCTATAGCAGCCTATCTAGGGGCTGGACCCTAGGTCCGACCTGAGCCAGCCCTAACCATAAGTACTGTCAAAGAGAAAAGTCTTAAGTCTACTCTTAAATGAGGTGACTGTGTCTGTCCCCCGGACTGAAGGTGGAAGCTGGTTCCACAGAAAAGGAGCTTGATAACTGAAGGCTCTGGCCCCCATCCTAATTTTTAAGACTCTAGGAACCACAAGTAGCCCCGCATTCATTGAGCACAGCTCTCTGGTGGGACAATATGGTGCTATAAGCTCCCTAAGATATGATGGTGCATTACCAATTAAGGCTTTATATGTAAGAAGAAGGACTTTAAATACAATTATCTGTCTTACAGGAAGCCAGTGGAGATCAGCCAATACAGGAGTAATGTGATCTCTCCTCTCAACTCTCGCTAGCACACGGGCTGCAGCATTCTGGATCAACTGTAGAGACCTGAGGGACCCAGCAGAGCAGCCTGATAATACAGAGTTACAGTAGTCCAGTCTTGAGGTAACAAATGCGTGGATCAATGTTTCTGCATCCCTTCGAGACAGGATGTGCCTGATCTTTGCAATGTTGCGTAGGTGGAAGAAGGCAGTCCTTGAGATCTGTTTCACGTGGGAACCGAAGGACAAGTCTTGGTCAAAGACAACTCCCAGGTTCCTCACGGTGGTGGTTGACGCCAGTGCAATGCCATCAAGAGAAACAATATCATTCGATAATTGATTTCTCAGTGGCTCTGGGCCAAGCAAAATAACCTCAGTCTTGTCCGAGTTCAGCATCAGGAAGTTGCAGGTCATCCAGGTTTGTATGTCTTTAAGACATGCTTGAAGTTTAGCCACCTGGCTGGTTTCATCTGGCTTGATCGATATATATAGCTGGGTATCATCGGCGTAGAAATCAAATTTTATTGAGTGTTTCCTGATAATATTGCCTAACGGAAGCATATAAAGGGTGAACAAAATTGGACCAAGGACGGAGCCCTGTGGTACCCCATTTTGAACACCCGTGCTCACAGAGGCCACATCATTTACATATACAAACTGAGATCGATCTGATAGATATGATTTAAACCAGCCTAGTGCTGTACCTTTAATACCAATCAACTGTTCTAGTCTTTCTAATAAAATGTCATGGTCAATGGTGTCGAATGCAGCACTAAGGTCTAACAGAACTAGAACGGTTATAAGTCCCCTATCTGATGCAACTAAAAGGTCGTTCGTAATTGTCACTAAAGCTGTCTCTGTGCTATGGTGCTTTCTAAATCCAGACTGAAAGTCCTCAAATAAACTATTGCTATCTAAAAAGTCACATAACTGATTTGTAACTACTTTCTCCAGAATTTTAGACAGGAAGGGCAGGTTAGAGATAGGTCTATAGTTGGCCAACACCTCTGGATCGAGAGTTGGCTTCTTGAGTAGAGGTTTAATTACAGCCATTTTGAACGACTGTGGCATATTAGTAAAGAACCGTTAATAATATCCAGCAAAGCGGTGCCGACCGAAGGCAAAACCTCCTTCAGCAGTGTCGTTGGGATGGGGTCCAGGAAACAGGTAGATGATTTGGATGCAGAAAGGGTTGAAGACAGTTGGTCCAGGCTTATGGGGAGAAAGCCATCCAAACACACATCAGGGCCCACAGCCGCCGCCGAGGCCAGTCCACTTGAGGATAAACAGCCAGTAGCTGGGGGCAGGAGATCACCAATCCTGCCTCTGATGGCCAGAATCTTGTCATTGAAGAAGGTCATGAAGTCATCACTGCTGAGGTCCGTAGGAATACACGGCTTCACCGAGCTGTGACTCTGTTAGCCTGGCCACAGTGCTGAACAGAAACCTGGGGTTGTTCTTGTTCCTCTCTATTACTGATGAATAGTAGGCTCCTCTGGCATTACGGAGGGCCCTCTTGTAGGTTGTCAGACTGTGACATTCAGACTGAATGAAGTGATAAGCAGATCAGAGGTGGAGGATTAAACCCAGTCAGGTCTTGTTCTTTTCTTGTTTTTTACACACATCTACACAGACCAATACACACCCACACCCACACCCACACCCACACCCACACCCACACACACACACACACACACACACACACACACACACACACACACACACACACACACACACACACACACACACACACACAGACCGACATCATTTGAATTCCTTTGCGTTTTTTTCACTAACTCGTATGTCAAAACAAAAACAAAAAAAACTGTGACATTCCTTTGATTCTGTTTAAGTCGACGGCAGATCAACAAGTTGTGTGTGTGTGTGTGTGTGTGTGTGCATGACCTAGAAAGTATGGTGAATACAGTGGAGGGAGTGGGGGCTGCAGTGGGCCCAAAGCTAAATCGGGGCCAGGCCACTCCCTGTTCACTCCGCCAACCGCCTCAGACCAGTTTGAATGTGTGTGTGAACAACTGTGTGGAGCGTTCAGTGTGTCACCCACCCCATCGTCCTCCGTTGGCCTTCAACTCTTTTCTTGCCCATTTGCCTGGCCTTTCTTCTCAACACACTAGTTAGATATCACATTTATCATCTCTCATCGCACTGTGTTCATCTCACCTCTACCTTTGCTTCTTGCCACACTCCCCTCACATGCCTCAGCTCTTTATTGTTGCCTCTGATCAAACAGCACTCCTCTTACTGTAGATGTGTGCTGAGCCTCGAGCAACGAGCTTGTTATGTAAGAAGAACTTTTTTTTTAATGCTGACTTCATATGCTTGTTATTTATGGCTTCAGGTACTGGAGTACTTTTCCAAGAAGGCACATGTTTTTTTTCACTCATGTTTTCTTCTGTTTATGTCATGATAATTCCTCGGAGGTCTTGTAACGAGAACCTCCAGTAACTGTTGCCTTCAGGGGCGGTGAGCGATAAACAAGTTGGTCATCTCTGGAACCGGCCCGAGAGTAATGTGTTCCTAGCTTCTAGTGTGTCATCTTGGACGCAAACCAGATCTCTGCAGTCCTGTTCCCCTACTGTTCTGCTCTCTCATCCTTCTCTCAACCTCGACCCCCCCACCTCCACCCCAGGTAACACGAGAGCCCTGTTTCTGTTTGCCGAGAGCGTCTCTGCTGCCAGAGACAAACAAGGGCGACACGAATGGAACCATAACCTTCCATCGATCCGCCCTCCAGCCTATTTTAGCTTCTCCTTCTCTCCTCCTCCCTTCCTCCCTCCCTCCTCGCGCACACTGACCTACTTTCCTCCTGACCTGTTTACGCGAGCTCCGGCACAGCAGCCGCTCAAGTCAGATCAGGGAAAAGGGGGACGCAGCAAAACGCTTTGCCGTTCCTCGCAGGGAGTGTCACCTTGGCACGGTCCCACGGGGGCTGCAAAAAGGGTGCCTCAGGAATTTCATGTTTACCGAGCAACTCCAAAATCTTAGGTGTTTTTATTCCCTTTCCTATACTGGGTGTATGTGTGTATGAGGGAATGTGCATCGGTATGTGCGTTTGTGTGTGTGTGTGTGTGTGTGTGTGTGAGTGTGAACATTGTGAAGGGCATTGATGCGCCAGCCTCAAAGAGGTGCTTTGTTTCCAGGCTTAGATCAAGTTAGTGCACTGGGTTAATTTCCCTCCCTTCCTCCCCCTCCTCCTTCCGCCGACCCCCTCCCCCCCTTTACTACTCCTCCCTTTTGCCCTTTATCTCGTTATGTACATGACCCCCTTTTTGGGTTATAAAAGGCTGGAAGACAAAAAGAAAAAAGGGATTATAAGATAGACTGTATGTACTGATTGTACTCATTAATCAACCCATTGTAGGGACCAGTTGTGTAATAACACCAGCACCATGTCACACAATGGCTCAAGAAGGCAAGATATTATAGCTAATTATTGAATATTGACTTCATATTCAAGCTGTATAATCTACCAAAACGTATTGTACCATATAGCCTGTGAGTCTGGACTCAGCAGGCGTTTCTGTGTCAGAACAAAGAATGCAGTTTTTCTGGTCATTAGTAAAGTCATTTTCTGAACTCACCAGACTGTTCTTGCAGTTCTATTATTCGCCCTTAACACTTAGTGGTTATATATATAGTGCAATATAGTCGCAATATTGGCATGGTATTTGGGCTCAATGATCATGATGTTTGGTCTTCACCATAAGACTCATTGTTCAGTCTTTATTTAGGCTGTTTATTTTGAAAACCATGGCCCAGTTTTAGGCTATAAACATTCTGGATTTCGGAAGGAGGGGTTGGGGGACACGCTCGTTTAAATTGTTAGGAAGAAAAGTGATCCTTTGTCTTTGCAGGCCAGTGTCTCACTGCTGGCTGTTCGGCAAACGCGAGAGCACCATTTGCCGGTACTTTCATACGGCGGGCTCCCGTCTGGTTGGCCAGTGTTACATCAGACAGGCTTGCCAGGGGGTCTGCTGTTCCCACCGGGCAAAGTGTGTCATTGCAAAGCTCCTCTCGTTGCAGATTAGCCTCCGATGCCGAAATAAAGAACGGGTTGCCCATGGGGAATGGTGAGCTCTGCACAAGGGCTATCTCTGCACAATGGTAACAGGTTGTTTCCTCCGAGGCTTTGCCTTTGTCTAAATCTTTTGTTTTTGAGAAAAGTCAAAAATGAGAAGCACATGTGCTCATATAATAAATAATCCTTCTAGGACTATAAAATTACGATGACTAACATGGACGGTTATAATGCTGTTATAGCCCTAATCTATTCTGTCTGGTTACTGATAGTGATTCATTCTCTGAAGTCAATCAGTGACCTATCAGTAACGTATTACCTAACAGGTGGTTCTGGCACAACGGTCATAGAGCACGATGACGAGTCGGGCTGTCGGTTGTCCAGCGTTGCCCACAGAGTGGGATTGCTGTTGACAGTCGCTGCTCTCAGCCAGACGGCTGCTCAGTTCAATGCTAGTGCTGCTTTGCAGGCTGTAAAGGTCAGAGGATAACTTGGCTGTAAGTGTGTGTCACATCCTAACTGGTGTTGTTGTGTTAAACCCCACTGAAAGAATGAAGAGAAACAGGACATTTTCATGGTATGTTGAGCAGGTCAACATTCTTTTTTTATTTTCTTTTGTCAACGTTGTAATGCTCCCATCTTCCACAATGAACATTAGTGTCTTTACATACATATTTATGTCAAAAAGTAGCGATGGTAATGACCAACCAGACCAACCACCATCCATTTCTAAACATCACACTATCTTTGTCTGTTCTTTTTTCTTTTTTCTTCCTCGTCTTTTTCATAAAACGATCAGCAAAACCACAAACATTACTGATTAATACACACTGAAAAAATGTGGCAGGGGAGGAGGAATGAGGCAAATACATGTCATCACAGTCAATAGGAGAAAAGACACAGTATAGAGAAAACAGAACAACAGCTTGACGAAAAAAAGAGGATATAAAACCAATAAAATAAACATTACAGTGTTGTTCAGGGGGGACTTTACATTTATACACAAATACCCAGAAAGCCAAACATGGTACATAGACTTTTGCTAAACTAGGATCCAGTGCAGGCACTTCATCGCTGTCCCACGAGAGAGGGATGAATGACGCCTGAAATGAATAATGGAGGCACGCGGGACACATGGGAGGCCATTTTCTTCATTCATTTAAGTTCAGATTGTTGGGTAATTTTAGGGGACACTGGCACAAATTGGGGGATTAGAGAATTTTGGGTTTGCAGTAGCTTTAGTTTCACTCTTCTATCAGGGGAGCCAATGCAACCTTGAGGGTCATGCTCGTTCATGCGACAAAATCTTCTTTCATTTCAATTCACGTGCAGTAACTCTCCTTAGTTCTTTACAGAAGAGGAACTCTTAACTCCTCCTGCATCCCATACCTCCATTACAGATCAAGCTCAAGGCTGCCGGATGTATCTTAAAAGGTCTGTACACATTCTCCGTCTATGTTCCCGTTGGCTTTTCTACAGTGATGGGCGTGTGGAGAAGAGGAAATAAATACATTGGGCCAGTGAACGGTAACAACAACAAGATATGGTTGATGAAGCTCAATAAAGTAAAAGGCTTGTAGCCTGCAGCTGGTGAATTCCACTGAATATTTAAAGGCTGGTTAAAGTAATCCAAACAATTTATTGAGGCCCTCGCCTCGTGTTCTCCATTCAGTGCTGTTGGCGCTCCAAACCGGACCGCCATTTCTGTGTAAACGGGGCATTAACAAATGATTAATGCAAAAGCTTAACAATCAAGAGAGAGGCGTTTTATTAATTTGAATGGTTCCTGTTGCAACAGTGGACAACGTGGCTGTACAGTAATTGTGAGTCATAATAGGATGGTCACTTTCAAAACCCTCTTTCACCATTGCAGGCGTGTCGCATTTTCGTTGAATTTTGTATTCAAATTTCTTTGTAAAATATATATTTATAATAGATACATATATTCATATATCACAGTAATATACAAACCAAGTGCTTAAAAAATAAAGGTGACTGCGATCTTTCGTGAAATAATGGAGATGGTTGGGGAGAGTATGGGTTGGTAGAGGTAGGGTCTGGGAAGAGGTATGGAACTTGTTTGTAGTGTTGGTGCTTCTTTGGTCGAGGGAAAGTCCCCAGTACGTTTGCATTAGATCAAGGCAGATAAGCCATACGTGTGTATGTTTGTCTACAGTCAGATATGTACCAAATTTATAGTACTGATAAAGCTCAAAACTTGTCCTTGTTCTACATTCTTGTTTGTTATCTAAATGTCAATGTGCTCTGCTGTGTTTTGTTGGATGACAAAACGAGAAAAAGCAGGTAGTTCCATTCCTCCTCTCATCACATAAAAAAAAGTGCTTCTGTAAGTATGGAGAGGATGTAAGAAATGACAAATCTGTACAATATATACAAATATGATACAGCCCTACAAGATGTCCAGCCTTTCTGGTGACATTGGGGAAAAGGAAGTAGAGAGGTCCCAAGGGCTTGAGGAGGGGGTTGATGATAGGGCAAAGGCATGATGGCAGGGTAGTTCTTAGAAGAGACATTGTCTTTTGTTGTGACAAATTCTCACAATGAATGTCACCTAATCTCGACTCTCTGACCTGTCCCTGTCCCCTGAAGCAGCCAGTTTGAAGCCTCCGGTCGGGCTCTCTCGCATAAGGTTCTGCTGTGGTATGAGGGACAAGTAGGGGTGCTGGGGCAGGGGAGGCGGCGTGGCAGACGGAGGGGTCATTGGGGATTCCTGGCCCGAGCAGTTACCCCCACTGCTCCCGGAGCTTATGGCCCGGTGTTTGAGTCTGAGTTTGTGGGGCAACGCCGTGCCCTTCACCTCCCCCTGGGGATCCCGGCCCTGAGCCTGAGAGCAGCCCTGGGAGGAGGGCAGAGGCGAGGCAGGACGGTAGAGGCTGGTAACATGTTGGCTGTGGTAGCTGCCCAAATCTGAGCAAGATGAGGAAGGGGACTCATCATCATCAGTGGATGCTTCTTTATCGGAGCTGCGGGGATCTCCGTCGCTGGATGACGTGTCCTTGCTTGAGGGGTTTGCTTGGCCTCGGTAGTAAGCCTCACTTCCGTGCACACCCTCGTAGGTAAGAACAGGTGGCTCCTCGTCTTGGGCACTGAGGTACGAATGATGGGGCTGCTGATGGGGGTGGTACAGGTAGGAGTGGTTGACCCCCTCCACCTGTTGGTGGAGGATCTCTGCAGACGGATCTCTCTCCTGCTGGTGCTGCTCCTGCTCCAGGTGCTGTTGGGGAGGTTGGCAAACCCTGTACCCCTGTCTCTCTCCAGCCTCATTACGGCTGTCTAAGAGCTCATATGGAGGGGAGTCTAATGACTTCCTCTCAAGCTGCTCCGTCACCTCAGTCAGTGTCTCTGTGGAGCTCTCTGTGATCGACTGGGGCAGCCGGCTGGCACAGATCTGGCTGCTGCCACCGCTCTGCTTCTGGGCTGCTGGCACATCGACATCCTGGTGCCTCGTCGGGGCGTCCACGGGGTAGGAGGCGCTGCTGGAGCCATACAGAATGACGCTCCTCTGGGCAGCCGGTGGGTGGGGGGCAGGCTGGCTAACTCCGTTGTTAGCGGTCACAGGCTCCTGGTGGGGCTGTTGTTGCTGCTGTTGCTGCTGTTGCTGCTGTTGCT
Organism: Cottus gobio; assembly: GCA_023566465.1. Taxonomy (NCBI): domain Eukaryota; kingdom Metazoa; phylum Chordata; class Actinopteri; order Perciformes; family Cottidae; genus Cottus; species Cottus gobio. Next base: position 18,182,629 of record CM042232.1, on the reverse strand, counting down.
GCTGCTGCTGTTGCTGTTGCTGCTGTTGCTGCTGTTGGCTGTGATATGCGGCCTCCAGCTCCTGAGAGTGCTGCTGGATCTGGTGGTGAGTTGGCACCGAGGCCAGACCACGGTGGATGTTGAACATGATCTGCGTGGTGGTGTCACTGGCAATGTCCATCTCTAGCCTGTCCCCCTCCTGTTTGATCTCAAAAGGAAGCGGCTCTGGGCTGTCCCTGGAGGAGCTGTCGGACATGTCCGACAGGGAGCCGCGTGGGGAGTATTTCACCATCTGCCTGTGGCCCTCGCTGTGTCCAGACTGCTCGGTTTCTGAGGAATCAGAGTTCATCATCACCTGAGAACCGCTGGAGTAACCGCTGGAGTAATACTGGGTCGAGGAGGAGGATGAGGAGGAGCCTCCATTTCCTGAGTTGCTGCTTGCGCCCATCTGCTGGCTCTTCTCAATGTAAGAGGCGGTGCTTATGAGGCCAAAGCGCAGCTTCAGCTGGAGCAGCTCTGTCTTGAGCCTCACATTCTCATCATTCAGTGCCATGACGCGGTTCTCCAAGACCATATCGTTGAGACGTCGCTTCTCCCGGGAGCGCTTGGCGGCCTCATTGTTTTTGCGGCGCTTTTCCCAATAGCAGGCGTCCTTCTTCTCATCCGAAATGAACTCGCGCTTTCGCCTGCAGCTCAGGCTGGGTTTGCCCTTGCCGAGGCGGCCCAGGCGGTTCGGACTGCCTTCGGCGGAAGGAATAGACTCTTCATAACTGCTGAAGGTCTCGCCGCAGTTATTGTTCCCTGAGTTTTTGTTTAATGTCTTGAGAGCTGATGTCAGATTTTCCATTTTTGTCTCGTGGCAGCCAGTTTGAAATGTTTTTTTGTTTGTTGTTGTCAAAGAAAGAACCAGGTCAACGGGAGGAGGCGGTGCCAAAACAACCTTGAAGGTTCTCTTACAAAGTTCTTGTTCTGCTTATTGCAGTTTCAGTGTATTTGAGTCCAAATTAGCCAAAAAGAACAGCTGGGGCTCAGCATTAGTAACCCTCATTTATTCACTTGAAGGGGCTTTGAGGTTCAGTGTCCAGACTCGTCACAGATCATAAATGGATCAGATCAGTCTTGGAAAAGCACAGATTTCCGCTCTTTCCTCTTGCTTTTCCGCCGTTGGGTGTCAAAGCTAAGCTGGCGGAGAAGTGTCCTAGATCCCCACGCAAACGCAGGATGTAGGTCGGCCCGTCTACCTCAGCGTGTCAGTCTCTTGGGGAGCTTCGTTTTCGCGTCCGTCTGTCTCTCTTCAGTTGACTGCAAGATGAAAGGCTGTAGAGATGGAGAAAAACAGAGAAACAGGGACGTTAATCCATGTGGACTGCTGGCGCCATTATGCATTCACATAGCAGCCGGAGAATTATTTATTCTGTGGCTTTTTTTTATTTCTCTGCACAGTGATCAAAGACACACCCCTACATCCCAACAGCTCTCCTGGGCTGTTTTGGCATCGCCCCTGTCTGACCTTTTGGCCCCGCTATTGATCTGCTCTGTCTGCAGCCTATGACCCCTGACATTTACCCCGGACATGTAGATGTTGACTTTTGTGATGTATTGAGGGGATTGAGTCTGCAGGCGGTCCCGTTTTGAGACATTTGAAACTTGTCGAAATATTTTTGTTGAGGCAGCAGAAATCCAAACTAGAAAAGACTAATGCCAAAACATGGCAACTGAGGCAAGTGCATGCATGAAGTTAATAATAACATATTGCAAGACCGCAGAAATTGCATCAGTCTGACACAAGCTGAGAGCACAAAACGTCGACTGTTTCAGGATTAGCTCTCTTTGTTTGGACCCAGAGGGTGAGTCAGACGCAGGCCTGGTCGGGTTTCCTGAATATATTTTAGAACATTTCACACCCAAAAAAAAACCCAGACACAAGGGACTGCGTTTCCACTGACACACCCCGATCCACAAACACTGCAGAAGCACCATTCCTCCCCAACCCAATGCGTTTTCGTCTGCAGAGATGTGGCAGCATTCTTTGCCAGAACAACTCCAATGTCAAATCACTGATGTGAGCAGATAAAACAGACAAAGGCAGCAGGTCAAGGATGAAGAGGCCGAGACCGGGTAGAGATTCGGAGCAGGCTGGGAGGTGGGGCCCCCGACAAATATAGGTCAAGACCTCCTGGAAGGAATGGGGAGAAGGGGGGGGGAGACACAGGCAGGAACAACACAGCCTGTTAACGTGTTGGGGTAACACACAAGGGTGGTCGGAAGGCTCATAATAACCATGGAGGCGGGTTCCTCAGAGCTCGGACGCGGCAGGGAGCCCTCTGTAACAGGTGCAACCAGTACGATGTGGTAATAAGGCCATAACACCAGTTACTAAACTGGATCTACATATAAATGCAGCTGTAACACCAGAGCCCTCGTCTGTTTTTACCAGCTGCAGCGTACGTGCGTCTGCGCTTCTGCATAAGCACTATTACACTGTCTGAATCTGTAATCTCATAATCTGGCATGGTGTTTGCGCTGCTTATACTCTGCTTTTCTCAGGATCTGACACCATTACGCAACTAAAGGTGTATCCTGGAAATTAATAGGAATTTGAGCCCCAATTCTTGGGGTGTGTGGGAGGGGAGGGGGTGGGGAGGTGGGGACTGTATCTTACCTCTATAATGCAGACCCTTCTCCAAAGAATGAGGGATTGTTTTTACCCGCTTGGCCAAACACTTGGAGGTTAGCCTCCCGAGCCTTCAACGGGTGGCTACTGAGCCCAAAAGAGTCCGAATAAGACTTCTTGCTCAGCGCGTGTCCCACTGACCCAGAAACTGGGGACCGACTGCAGTCTGTAAACACAAGTCTGAGCAGCCGCCACTGCTGCGCCGCCCTGCCTGCAATATGTGGGTCAGCCAAATTGCGGCGAGGTGAAGACGAGGGAGAGATTTAAAAAAAAAGAAGAGCAAAAAAAAATAAAAGGAGACGATACAAGAAACAAAGAGGCGCTGAGAATTAGAGCATTGTCCTAATATAGACGGAGGTGAGAGCAAGTGAAGCGGAGACAAAGACCTGAGAATCAATGAGGGAGAGTTAAAACAAAGAGAGGGATAAGATAAGAAGATACTGTTGCTGGATCGGAGGGGGAGAGGGCCAGAGGAAATTGCGACAATGTTGATATTGCATCAATAGGAGGGATATGTCACCCATAGCAACAAAAAGAGGGGAGAACAGAAAGGGCAGCCAATCATATCGGACTCTCTCTCTCTCTGTCTCTCTCTCCCTTCCCTCTGAACCAGTGGCTTGATACAGCCGACAGCAGACGACGTTCCGTGGCAACAAGGGGACTTGGTCGACGTCACCAAGCACGCGTCCACGGCGCGATAGTCAGGATGAAACATGAATGAACCCGGGTGTATTAATTAAGTCACGGTGGTGGCTCTGTTTATGCGCGTGGATTCAGGATTCTATCACGTGAACGAGCTACATCCGTTTCTTTCACCCTCTTTTTCGCCGAAATTACAACGGCTGTGGTTAGAGCAGGAACATGGCGAGTAAATCCCCGCAGCCAGGTTAAAAGTCCAGTTTTGCGTGCGCGTGCAAACGGACGCGAGCCTCCAGCTCAAAACACACCACCCCGCCAAATCGAGCGGAACCCACAGCACTCCTCAGCTCGGGAGTTCCGTGACCTAGATTTACTTCATCCGGTCCCCCGTGTGCTCTGCAGGTGTCACCGCTCGCTGCTCTGTGGCTCTTGTGGAATGATAGCGCAGTGAGGAAAAAACTAAAAACCGCAGGACTGCGCGCCGCAGAGCCTGAATGTGGCGATGGGCTCTGGAAACGGTGGACCGAGTCAACCAACCCCTGACTGGCACGTGCTTGTGTGGAACGATTCAGAAAATGGGAGCAGGTCTAAAATAAAAAGCCCCCCTCCCTCCCCCCGCCGATATAACGCAGGCACGTGGTGCAGGTTTTTGGAGGTCGTGGGTGGGGTCTTCTTTAATTTAAATTCTGAAGGGCTGAATTTATCTTTCCAACAAAAAAGAAAGACAATGGAAAATCCGGTTAGGAAATCCGGCAGCACGCCAGCAAGGCGGATCCCATCCAGAGCCTAGTGCCTCATGTGTTGCGCCGCTCACATGCGCACCCTTGGCCCACTAAACGCTGTAATTGGCCTCTGCGCAGCTCCAGAACCGCAGCACAACGACAAAGCGCGGCCCTCGTAGTTTGGTCGTCTCACGTGGAACCAGGAGGCCCTGAGAAAGCCAGGAGGGCCACAAAGTCGGACAGCATGCATAGCCGCTCCCCTTCATCCAACCTAACCGCAGAGTTGGCCAAGCATGGTGATGCAATAGGCTGTACGAGGATTTTAGAGTGTGTTTGGTTTCCTTATTGAATACGTTTAGATAAGTCTTTATCTTTCTGCATGCTTGCCTCTTTTCTTTGTTGTGGTGGAACAAGGGTTTATTTTGGTGGGGTTTTTGATCCTCCCCCCACTAATGTGACCTACATTCACCTGGCATAGAGACCCAGTGTGCGCGCGACAGCCAACTGGCAGCGGCCGCTCGCACAGCCACAGACTATATATGTGATTTTCTGTCGCGCACTTTGATCCGTTTTCATTATTTAATTCGTGTTATGCAACCCGCATAAACCCCCTCGGTGTCCCCTGCGCGGTACGCAGCAATGGATGCGGCACACGCGCACACTTTGCAATGCGTAAGAAAGTCCTGGACACTTGAAACGGAAAAAAACACTCACAAATCTTTGGCTTTCAGTTTGGAAATAAACTGCCGCGTTCTGCCGCTGCTGTCATGTGATGATTATCTGAGTATAATTGTTATTACATGATGAAGTGAAGACGGCGCTGCAAGAGATGGAGGTGTGTGTGTGTGTGTGTGTGTGTGGGGCGGGGGGGGGGGGGGGGCCCACGTGCAGTGCATAAACCACAAAGCCGGTGTGGGAAATAAATATTATTGTTTTGTCTTTCAAATCAAAACGTAAAACATCCCATAATACACACAGATTTGCCTCGAAAAAAAACCGTCATCACCTCTATGTGTGTCTAAGTTATGAAAACGTCTACAAACTGAGTTTAAAATACGCGTTAAAGTTCATTAGAAGGCCCCTATGTGGTTTAATTCCGCCGGTAAAAAAACAACACATATCATTCACAACATATTGTGAGAAATATGTTTCCCCCCCACCCCGCGTGCCTCCTTTGTTGCTCCGTCTGACAGATCGCATTCATGCATATTTAATCGGATCCTCAGTCATCCGAGGCGACTGCATGAATCCATCTGTGCTGCGAAATCCCCCCCCCCCCCACACCCCCCACCAAATAAAAATACAATCTACACATTTTCATCCGCCCCGCCTTCAAAAGATGAAACACCTCTATATAGTAGCTGCATGTTGTCTGAGCCGCTCTGGAATAACATAAAAACGTTTGATCCATATGTTCTCATTCGCGCCTCACCTGGCAACACCGTTCTTCATCCTTTATCTCTTTTCTATTTCTGGCTCCCGTCAAGTCCGAGCCGAGGTCGTAAAAGAAAAGCCAAAGAAGTGGAGAAAAAAAAAACTAAAAATGTCCACATGTGTCTCCAGGACGGGTCTGGTGCGCTCTGGATCGTGCGGCTTCTCAGTCAGACTGCAAATAGCCATAAGGGGTTAACCCGGAGAGCCGCACAGCCGCGTTAACCTTTACAAAGAGCTGACACGTGACACAGAGAAGCGTGTCCTCATGCCTGCATGGAGCTTTTTTTAAAATTACCCTCAGTTGTCTGCGTGGACTGCTCACCCAAAACAAGCTGATATTTAAAAAAAAAAAATCCAACATATAAACCTGACCCTGAACTCAATTGTGATATTCTCCTTATGTAAAAAAAAAAATTATAGCAAAATGACCAATAATTACCCGAAAGCTATGGCGTATTCCGAAACAGAATATGGGATAAACGTACTAAACAGGCTCCCTGAATGCACCACAACAAGCTGCGAATATATATGCAACAGAAACACTACAGCGCGGAGGTGTTGACCCTGCCTCATTACTACTGTGGCACCGCTTCAAAACGATATCCACATCCGCCCGCGTGCGTTTCCACCAAACCCACCGCACCTTTTTTCTTCTCTTTTTTTCTTCCCTGAAGGAATCCCGAAACCTTTAGCTATACCAACCCTCACGCCCCCTCGTCCCTCCCTCCCTCGCACAGAGACCCTCACACGGTCCTCAGTGGAGAGGGGGGGCTTGCAACCTCGCCTTGACATTGAGAAAACGCACCAAGCACCAAAACAAACACTCGTGGTGCGAGAACGGGAGCACGGACGCAAATACCCAGAGAGCCCCGCGTATGCATCCTGCGTCACATATTAATAACGTAATAATGCCGTAATGAATAATAACACCAACGTACCCTTTTTGATTTCTTCTTTTGTCTTTTTAAAAAGGACAGCATCCACAGAGGACACCGATTTCCCGTCCAAACAATCCGCTTTTGTGCGTCGGCTCCCGTCCGTCACTTCCACAAGCTCAGCTCTCCGATGAGCGCAGGTATGAGCAGAGAGTGTGAACACAGTGCCGCTTGTTTGCAGTGCGCTCCTCATGTCATGTTTGCTCCAGTTCCTCTCTCTCTCCCTCCCTCCCTCTCGCTCTATTTCCTCCTCCTCTCTCTCTCTATTTCCTCCTCCTCCTCTCTCGCTCTCCTTCTCCCTCAGAGTCTCTGAATGTATGTTAGTAGGTCAGTTGTTGCATAACAGGACGCTTTGAGTGCCTAGTCACGTTTTTTGTTTCTCTCTTGGCTCTGCCCCCTCTTTCCCTCCCTCGCCTTCAAATCCTGTTGCAGGGGAGGAGATTCTGGAGGGAGGGTGGGGGGGGGGGGGGTTTGGGGGGGGAGGAGGAGGAGGAGAAAGGCCTGGAGGGGGAGGGACTTGGCTTAAAGCCAGACTCAGTCATAAACTCCTATGTTACCCATAATAAGGTTAATAGACATTACAATAAAAACAAAAAGCAGCGGAAACACACACACACGCACGCTGACACACACGCACGCGCGCGCGCACACACACACACACACACGCACACACACACACACACACACACACACACACACACACACACACACACACACACACACACACACACACACACACACACAGGAACGAGCAGTGAGCTCAGGAGTATGAAAATAGCCCTGTTTCTACTCACAGCTGTGTTTTTGGGAACAAGCATATTCTCGTTTTTTTTGTGCCAAGAGCAGACTTTGTCTCACGAGACTTTCTGAGTAACCGAATGCTTTTTCCCCTCCTTCTCCTTACGTGTTTCCTCTGATGACGTAACGGCCAGATATAGCTTACCTCGGTCTTCTCATCCAACAGCCCGTGTACATTTACCTAAACGTCAAACTGTTGTTTTAAGGTCGAGCAGCTGTGGGAAGTACTATATAATTACAATTTGAAGGTTTACTTTCCATTTGAATGACGTTAATACTCACTATATTAGACAGACAAATAGGGTACTTTAAAGATATGTTACATCCCAATTTAGTTTTACATAACTCTAACATATCATTTGTTGTATTAACTCCGCAGATTGAATGAAATGAGTTCCACCTCAACTAATCAAAACATGAAACTGCAGCTTAGATCTACATCTTTTAATATGGGGTTGATTTTTGGCGCAGGTCGTGGTAGTGTTTCTTAGCACCGGAGTGCCTTCAGAAAACATCAGCAATAACAATAAAGTGACTGTTAGAAAAACACAGAGGAGTAAAAAGTACAATATCTTTCGCAGAAATGTCTCCAAATATGAGTACTAGATGCAGTATCAAGTACTCGACCCTGTTCTTCAGGAGGAAACCACAGACACTGCTGCCATTGTGAGCCCACAAACACAAGTGGAATCTCTTTGGAGTTTTTGTATTTTTGTATTTAACGGCCCACATGGAGGTCGCCTGGCGCGCGCTGCGTCCGCCATTGAGCTCCAACGATAAGCCCCGAATTCTCTGTTCCGCCGCTCCACGTCGACTAAGCTCCTCTTGGCCTGGAAAACACAACGATGTTACGCAACCCGAAGAGAGGGAGAGAGAGAGAGAGAGAGAGAGAGAGAAGAGAGAGAGAGAGAGAGAGAGAGAGAGAGAGAGAGAGAGAGAGAGAGAGAGAGAGAGAGAGAGAGCGTTTTGATTCAATACGCAGGAATGCGTGTCGTGTTGGCAAGGGAGCCCGGAAGAGGAGGGGGGGACTATTTTGTTATGTCACTCTGATTTAAACTCTATATATGGGGGGGGGGGGGGGGGGGGGGTAAAAGCTCGTGCCCTTTCAAAACTATTTTTCTACAGTTATATTTCAGATGGTGAATACAAAAGCCTTAATTGCAGCAATTACTCATATGATTGCATTGTTTCGTGTCCTTGAAGAAAGTTAAGGACTCTTCAACTTTTTTTATTACTGCGGCAATTCTTTTCTATTGTCTTTGTGTTCCAGCGCACCTGTGTCAAATATGCCAAGCGGACTTTATTTTTTAATTTCTCTGAGAAACACTATCAAAGCCTATTCATTCATTCAGTGTCCCCGCCTCTCCTCCCGTCACACCGCGTCACCAGAGGCCAAACTCCGGATGCAGAGCCTGCAGTATGAAACCGAACGCGCATCCTCGTTCATTTGCACCTCTTTGTTTCTTCCTCTTTAGGCTCCAGCGTTGGCCCGTGAACTTGCATCCCCCTTCCCCCACAAACACACAAACACGCACGCACGCACACACACACACACACACGCACGCACGCACGCACGCACACACACACACACACACACACACACACACACACACACACACACACACACACACACACACACACACACACACACACACACACACACACACACATATATATTTCCACACACCACGCACTCTGTCTCTGCATCACTCCCTCTCTTTTTGCACCCCATCCTTATCCCCACCCTAGCCTAAGGTTTTTTCCCCCTTCCAGCAATGTCTGCAAGCGTTGTCATGGCAACTGTCGCACTGCCTGCCTAGCAACAGGCCTTCACTGGATGAAAAAAAAGTGGGGGAACAGAAATGGGGGGCTGTGTTTTTTTAAAAATACATATTTATATATTTTGTATGTGGGTGAGGACGGCAGCATACAGCAGCATGTTGCAGTAGATTTATTAAAACTGATTCTCCTCCTCACCAGCAGCCTCTCATACCTTCCCGTGTCACTGCTTCTGCAGTTCACTGAAAGATTTGTGGCCAAAATGAGTGTTTGCATTCTTACACATTGCCACCATAAATACATCATATATCATTTCTGTCACAGATATCACGTGAAGAATCTTTTAATGCAAAAGCATGTGAGCATCTTAATGCAACATTAGAGGGTTGCACAGTGATGACGTCTGTATCGCATGGACTGCATCTCTTTGCTCTCATTTTCAATTGACCTTTTTTACACTTGGCGCATCAGCTCGTGCACATCTCTGCCCTCACGCACGCACGTTGTGCGCACAGTCGCCGTATGTATCCAGGAACAGAGCAGTCATCCTAGCATGATTCATATCTAAAGAGATGCTGAAACGCGAGACTCCAGCGATGCTGATGGTGTTGTCGTTGCTGCCCCCTGCTGACGCAAAAGTGGCATGTTTTATTTTTACATTCCGGAGAACATATTTGGCGTTGATCCAACATTGCATTTTGTTGCCATTGCGTAATGATGATCTACAGTCACAGTCTCGCTATACCCGAGTCTTCATCGACTGAATTCCCCCTCGAGCTGTTGGGATTAAATGTTCTCATGTTTTGAAGGTTTCTAATAGAGAAGCGTTGAGTAATTGCCGCCTCACCCTCTGTCTCTCTGTCTCTTTGTCTCTCTGCCTCTCTGCCTCTTTGTCTCTCTGCCTCTCTGTTATTATTGCTGTATGATGTATTTGCAGCAATGGACATTACACAACAGCGGGCCATTGTTCTCTCGGTGTTTTTATTTTTTTTAAAGGGTGCACTCAAGTGATCTAGTTTTACAAGAGACTTGCAAGAATCCCCGGCCGTTATTCCCGTTACACTTCCCATAATGCAGCTCAGCAGCACCTTCCATTAGAGCCACATTGCCCTCTGAATGCCCACTTCTGTAACAAAGGCCCTCTGTTGACCCCGATGACATCAGTGTTATGACATAATCAGGGTTGTTTTTGTCGAACTGCACGGAGCCCCCCTCCCCAAATCTATACAGCAGACTGTTTCTGCTAAAAAGTGTGTGTTGGGTGCCACCAGTAATCACCACCAGAATCTCTTGTCAAATGTTTTTTATTTTTGTTAATATGAAAATGTACATGAAAGACGGCAGACATTAAATTATTCCCCATCACTTCGGTACAGATAACACGGTAGTTCAAATAAATGCACTCAAACCGGGGAACAGAAGACCATGAAGGGAGACGCAGCACGTCAACACGGAACACAGGTGTGCAGCTCCTCGACATGAGGCGTGATGAGAAACGACCTCGTGAGGGTTTAGTGGAGGAACAACCAGAGAAAAGAAACCTGTCTTTTGGAGGATTTCCCAGTAAGTCCAGCTTCATTTCCTGCGCGTGCTCACTGTCCGTCTCTGCGTGTGTCCGCAGCCTCCGGGCCGAGGGACGGGATCCCCCCCTTTTTGTCGCGATATTTCGCGACAAAAAACTGCTCGCCGGCTTCCGACCGAACCCGCTGTAGCTAAATAACAGATCGCGTCGCGATGCTGTGATGTCACAGTTTGGTGTTTTTAGTCGTCACAGTGTGTGTGTGGTGAATAGAGAAACTGATCTCACACGACGGATAAGACTCCCTGACTGAGCGGCTGCTGATGAGTTTTTTTTTAAAACATTTATTACAATATAATACAGCATTCGAAATAAAAAAAAAACAAGTACAAGACATTGGTAAAAGTTCTTTAGACTTGCAAGTTTCTTTTTGTATCAGTCCGCGTGGTCCAGCGCTCCTGAGTTCACTTACAGCAAAACTTTAGTTTTTCCCTCAAGAGTCTCGACGTCTTAGGAAACTCTCGCACTCGCACACACACACACGCACGCACGCACGCACGCACGCACGCACGCACGCACACACACACACACACACACACACACACACACACACACACACACACACACACACACACACACACACACACACACACACACACACACACACACACACACACAGTCCTCAGTTGACCTTGGCCATGAGCTGCTCTGTGAAAAGCTTCTTCAGTTGCGCCACCTCCTCGCTCAGAGAGTTGAGCTGCGTCTTCAGGTGTGTGTTCTCGTGCTTGTACTGGACCTCGGTTTGTCCGTGTGCGGCCGGCGGATGGAGGCCGGCAGACGAGGGGCCGTACTGGGGGGACTGCCTCCGCTTCCGGCTATCCTCGCCTTCCAGCTGCTGGAGCCAGGAGCCGCCGCAGTGCCCGGTGGGTGCCGGTTCACCTGCACCCGGCCCTTTGGGGGCCTCTCTTGGGCCTTCCCGTCCCGTTACGTACGGCGCGGGGCTTCGCCTCTCCCCAGCGGCATCGAACGCCTCCCCGCAGCCAGGGGTCTTGAAGCGCAGCTTGTGGGGGAGGTTCCTTATCACCTCTGTATAGTCCGACTTCCCCCCAGCGGCTCCAGCAGTGTGCTGGACACTAACGGGGGAGTGGTGGAGGTCGCAGCCCAGCTCCTCCGCCCTGTGCGGGGATAACTTCCCGTGGTCGCTCAGCCGGTCCTCAAAGAAGATCGGACTGCCGACGCTGGACCCGTCTGGCGTGGAGAACCCAGAGTCCTCCGACATGTTGCCAGCGTCCCTGGAGGCCCTGGAGCTCAGCTGGCCCGTCTGGTTGATGGCATGGGAGGCCGAGGAAGCGTGAAGGCCTCCGTTGCCTCTATGGAGGTAGTAGTGGGGAGTCAGGGTTTGGGCCCCGTGGTTGGGGGCCGCGGCGAGGGGCAGAACGGCGGCGCTGGATGAGTCCTTGACCAGCCCGAAGCGGAACTTGAGAGCCAACAGCTCGGCCCGGAGGCGGGCGTTCTCCTCCAGCAGAGCCAGGACGCGGCTCTCCAGGACCATGTCGTTCACGCGCCGCTTCTCCCGCGAGCGTTTGGCCGCCTCGTTATTCTTCCTCCGCTTGTCCCAGTAGCCCTCGTCCTTTTTGTCCACCGGGATGAACTCGCGCTTGCGCCGCAAGCTGGACGAGGGGCTCTCCTTGCGCTTGACGGCCGAGGTGCGACCGAGCAGGGAGCGCGCCAACAGGCTGCTGGAGGTCAGGATGGACACGGCCTCATCTGTGAAGGACAGAGGCCCTCCTCCTCCTCCTCCTCCTCCACTGGGACTCCCGGGCGACTCAAGAGTCTGGAGCACAGCCACATCCTGCTGGCCCATCACCTGCTGGCATTCTTCCTCGTACATCATGCCTGTCGGGTCAGGCTTGGTGAACCACTGAGTGCTCGCTGCGCTCTGAGGATGCAGCAACAGTGCCACCTGGCGGTCAAACACAGAGAGGGACAACATAAGTGGTATTTAGTGGTTACGCAAGAGCCATTACAACACAATGTTATGTAACTCCCCATTACATCTCTCCAGTAAAACGGGAGAGACTTGTTCCATAACCTCGTTACATGTTCAATACGGGACAGCACGTGCTGTCAACACAAAGCCGACAGCACAGACAGTTTAATACACAAGCTGATCGTACTGATGGGTTTCAGTGCGACACGAGCCCATTAAAAGTGTAACCTACATGTCGGTGTTGTCCTGACATCTTCTCTTTAGCCCGTGATCGGTTTCCGGTCCGACTCTTCTATACTTGCTTCATTAGCCCTGACCCACATGTCTGACTGGGACATTTTTATTTATTTTTTACTTATCTAATCGGACCCAGCTCGTCTTTACACGAACAGCAGCATTACCGGCACTTGAGACTTTAGACACTTTAGACACGCGAGCGAATAAAACGTAGAAAAAAACTTCCCGCATCATCTTGAAATCACAGCTGGACTAAGGTTAGAAAAAGAGTCGGAAGCATTAAAGTGTTCAAACGGGATTAAAGTCTGAAGAGAACGCTAATTCTGATCATCTTCTTTTTTACGTTGTCGTTTTTCAATTAGCGAAATGATACTCAGGTTTCTATTATAATAATAATGATAACAATAATACATGATAACAGTAATACAACTTATTTAAAATAATAATCGTACCTGTAGAACGATCAGTTTTTCTCCGCCGGTGCGCAAGACTCCTCAGAAAACGTCTCTCCGTCCGGTCCCAGGAAGAAGTCTCTCTCTCTCTCTCTCTCTCTCTCTCTCTCTCTCTCTCTCTCGGGGTTTTAACACTGCGGATCCACGCGGACGGTCTCTATCCTCGCGTGAACCAGCGGGGCCCTTTTTGTGTGCGCGTTTTTCTGGGACCGCCTCCATCTCTGATCCCCCCCCCCCCAATCCCCCCCCCCCCCAACCTCCCCTTTCCTCCAGTTCAGTCATCATCATCATCACCTTCGTCAACACCGCCATCACCATCATCTGACCTCCCTCGCTGCGGCCCCTCCCCCCTGTGACAATAAAAACTCTTTCTGACATTTTCTGTTCAGGCGTGCAAATATTAGTATATATATACAGTATATGCAGTGTATGCCTACCATAATATTCGTACATAAATTGGATACTTTTGTTTGTCTCAGAAGTTGCATGCAGGACATCTGTTACATCTGTCTTACGTTCACTCAAACCAGTTTGTGCAATGAACACAGTCTCAAAACAGCCCAACAGACGCAGCAGACAGTTGCACCGACAGGCAACAGGGTATGTTGATCACCTGGAACCTGTAAATAGTGTGTTTTCAAGACAACATGCAAAACTATGTCATGTGTCATACAGAAAACAAAATAAGATCCGCACTCACAAGAAAATAATAATAAAGCATAATGATCCACGGGTGTCAGAGGTTACCCAATATTGGTTACCCAATATGTGAAGTCATAATGTGCGATTGATCCTCTGCAGTGCATTTGAGTGGGCGTCTGTTTGTGTGTGTGTCTTTGGTATGCTGACAACACGTGTGCCGAGTGTGAGGGGTGGCATGACGTGTCACCTGACCCCATGTTTTTACAGTGACTGGGACAAAATGAACCATGAACCGCATCATATCACATATGTAAACTCCCTGAGCAAACAGAGCCGGGGCCCCTCGCCCCTCACCCCTCACCCCTCACCCCACACCGCCAGGCCACCTTTGGTTCTCTGATAGAGACAGAAGCCGGCCCCTGTCAACTATGACGAGCAAGCCCTCGTGCAGTCACCAAGGCCGTTGGACAGTGCAATGCTAATGGTAGCCGGTTAGCTTGGCTTACAGCACAAAGACTGTAAACAGGGAACGGCTATCTGATCCCGAAAGGCCTCTTAGTCGGAGGCTAACAGGCAAAGAGGATTTTTCGGGCGTTTTCCAGTAACAATGTCCGCTCTACACCTCCGCAGTCTTTTCAAAATCTACTAACGTCTTCACAGGGAAAAACGTATCAGGCTCCGGCAACAAAGCCTCTTGGTTATGTTTGGGATTACACCCTGAAATACTTAGTTAGGTCAAGGTCATGGTCTTTAGGCGCCCTTGAAGACGCTTCAAGGGCACGAGCCGGCGTGTCACTCAGGCTGTAGGAACTTCACAGCTCAATGGAAACGGATCGCTGGCACAAAAAGCAAACCAAAAAAACTGCTCATAGGGGTATTTAATGGACCGTTCTCATCGGCCAGCCAGGCTACCGCCTTCTGGCCGCTCTCACAAAGGAGCCATTGGGATGTTCCATTAGTAGGGCGTCGGCTTTGCAAACTGCCACCAGTGGGTATCTTAACTTTAAAGTGCCAGGAGTAATCTTTATATAAACAGACAATGGCGGGAGAGTTATAACACATGTTATTAAACTGTCAACGGGTTTATAACCTTAATATGAATGGTTATGTAAGTTAAGTTTCTGAAATATCTCAAACCACACTCGCTTCTACAAAACACCCATAAATTAACTTTTTAGTAATGCGAAATTCTCTGCTTTTTGTCCTTTAACCTCAGTGAAAAGATTTTAAATGGTCAATTACTCTCCAGCTGTAACCGATACATGGATGGGAAGAATACCAAACCAGAAGTGTTATTGAGGTGATTATTTCTTGTGTTGAACGCGCAAGTCGTCTCTCACAGAGTTACAAAACGGCCGCTCGGTGTGTGCAACAGGAAGTGAGTTACACCATACGTTTGGTTAACAGTTCAGCTTTTGAAATGTCTGCATGTAACACATCTGCTTGAGAAAGTGTTTTTTACTTCACCCCCCAAAGACTTCGCTGTGTTTGTGAAGATGTTCACACATGATATTGAGTTCAAGTGTATTCGGCATTTGCATGGCTTGTAGCTTTTATCCCCGGAGTGGGTCGGCGTAAACACCCCAGCATCGTGGCGTGGACAATTTAGTTTTACCTCACAAGTGCATTACCTAATATAAAAGCATCAGCAAGTAGCCCAGCGAGGTGTCGCAACGGACTTAGTGAGAAAACAACATAAAGAGAGCAGGGGAGGGAGGGGTGTGTGGAGGGGTGTGTGGGGGAGGGTGTGTGTGTGTGTGGGGGGGGGGGTGCATGAGTTCAACAAGTTTGAGCCGAATTCTTGACATTCTAGCACAGCCTCTTTATGGAACGGCTCACCTTGTAACTTTGACCTGCGGGGGGGAGGGGTGGGGGCGGGGGTCAGACACCGCTGTAAACAGAACGCGTTGTCTCAACTGAAAATCTTCTCGCACATGTTTACAGCAGAGAGTCACGGCGTAAAAAGTCCTGAACAGAGCTGCTCTGCGCAAAAATAAAGGGCAGCGTTCCCAAAAGTCACAAAGCAGCAGGTAGGATCACTTCGTAGCAAAGTGCAGAGAAGCTTAAAGGCTTGTTGTTCTAAGTGAGTCTTAATCCCAGAAATCTCCAAAACGACAGTGTTATAGTTGAATAACTTGGCACTTGGGAAAAATTAGTTTGGCATGTTAGTTTGGTGTTTTTTTTATTTTATAGCTGCAGTAGTTTGACCTAGCTCTCTACCTACTGTAGCAGCGTCATTTCCAAGGCTAAAGAGCACATCGTTCACGGACTACATTAACCTTTGTTTACACTAGTGCAAGGCATCATGGGAATCTACATCCGCCAGTTAAGAGGACACAAAGCGCGGTTCATTGACTTTATTCTATACAAACAAAATGTACTGGAGACGAGCGCCAAAAGACACTACGAACCATCCTCCCAAATGTTGTTTGTAGTTAACCCTCAAACTCATATCACATATTCATGGAATACTTTATTTCCTTGATAATATCCCTGTTAAGAAAGAAATCAACTATCCACGACCAGCACATCCTCTTGCAAGGATGTCTTTTGTTTTCACACTTTTTCTGGGACTAACTAGCTCCATAGTGCAACACAAGAAAAGAATGCAACATATTCATTTCCATGTTCTGGTATTCGATCTTAAGGCCCAGTATTGTTGCACAATGTAAGACCTCTTTTACCAGAATAATTTGCTTAAAAACATTACAAAGTCAGTTGGAGATGGCATTATTTCAATCATATCATGCCGCTAATGCTAGCTAAATTAGCGAGCTAGCAGCTGGTAAAGCTCACCAAAAGACGTTTACTGTCTCCTTCTCTCTGAAATCAGGCTGGTTTTAAGAATGATTAGGAGTCTAAACTGTGGGTCTGCCACGGTTAGCAGGTGATGTGCGCTTGCATGCTTTTCTTTTCCTGAGGATTTGCTGCTTTTGTTAGACAATATGATATTAAATATAATTGGGGTTTGGTCTGACAAAAAAGAACATTGTTTTGGCCAAAAGTCACCTTGGGTTGGCATTTTTCACTGCTTTATTTTTGACATTTTATAAACAAAGCAGTCAGTGGACAAGAGAAATAATCATTCGTTAAATTAAATATAATTTATTGTAATTCTATTCAAGAATTAAGAGGTTTTACTCAAATAAACCTGATTAACATTCTCAGAGCTTTCATACTTATCGCATACAATAACGCTATTTCCATGAAGTATCCTCAATAATTGTTAATTTCGCCCCGTCACGTATCAGCAGTAATAGTTCTTAGGTTTTGGATCATTTGGGCGACTGTGGCTCAGGGTCGGTGGTTCAAACCCCGGCTCAGCCAGTCCATGTCGTTGTGTCCTTGAGCAAGACACTTAACCCTAATTGCTCACCGTTGCTGTGTCTACTCTCTACTGTATATCATGTAAGTCGCTTTGGATAAAAGCGTCAGCTAAATGAAATGTAATGTAATGTAATTTGTGGCGTAGCGGTAATGCAAATGTATTTGATCAAAGCTTGGAAAACAATGGCAGAAGTTGTAAAAAAAAAGCACCAGTTTCCCAGAGGACAGCTAACACAAGTATTTAGAGATTCTCCCGCCTGCAGACAGCATCATTTTTGCATCCTGGCTTTCTTCATAATTCATCTGCCCTGGGATCTGCAGCGGTGGTGGGTAGCAGGGTGGATATAAATACTCCGCGCCCTGCTCTTGCCAAGTGGGTGGTGGTGACGAGACTCACAGCGCGGCTGTTTACACCAGCCTCCAGGAGTCTGCCAGGAGGGGGGTGTCAGACCAAGTCGACGGGGCAAAAAGCATGTTACGTAAAGAGCTCCGCAGGAGGTGGCTGGGGACGGGCCTAAAATACACTGCGAACTAGGCCACAGGGGAAGTCCGGAGAAGAGGACAGTTGGAGGGGGGGGGGGGGGGGGGGGGCACTTTGCTGACACACTTAGCTATTGCACGTAGATGGCCACTGACCACCTTCAGCTTGAACTTGAGCACCTGCACCTGTGTTTTGTTCCACGCATTTTTGAAATGTCCCTCCTTTTGTTTCCATCCCCTCTCTGCTTTAACTACATTTTGAGTTCTTTTTTTAAAATCATGTCGTAGAAATCCCCACTGCAGTGACACAGTATCATCAAGCTGTACGGGCACCAGCTCGGCCTCATGTAACGTTATCCGATGTGATAACACTCAGCAATCGTCAACTGCCATTAAGAAAGATAGCTGTCATATAACAAATACAAATGGCGTTTTCATGGTGAACATGTTGTTCCGATTTGATGTTTATCCCATCAAATTGTGTTCAGCGCTTATCCTCCCTTTTCTTTTTTTATCTTGGCTCTGCACCATCTCTTCCTCCAATTACACAAACACACTGCATTATTTACACGCTGCTCTCGCAGCATATGTGATGTCACTTTGGAACTCGACTGCAACTGCGAAAAGGCCTGTAGCACCGCGTCGTTTGTCTTTGGGGGAACGCGCTTGTTCGCTTTCATGCCAAGAATTTTATATGAGAAGATCGAGGCCACTCTCATGTCTCAATGGGAAGCTATAACCTGCAACCCGATTAACTTGACATAGCATAGCATAGCATAGCATTTTGACATTTTCAACACATAAAGCTCCTATTAAACAATTACAATGTGCATTCGCGAGGGACAGCATAGCATGAAGACTGGAACAGTGCGTGTTTTTGTTGCGGATTTTTCTGACAAAGCAATGGCTAGCTGTTTCCCGTTGTCATGCTAAGCTAAGTGGCTAAGTGGCCGCTTGCGGATGCCGCAGGTCTCAAAACTCTCGGCAAGAACGTGAGAAAGCTAATATCCTAAAAATGTCGAGCTTTCATTTAAATGTTTATTTGCACACCATCCCCCCATCCCTCACCCCCATTTTATATCTAGAAAAGTGTGTGAAAGCAAAACTAAATTTAGCTTCCTCAAAACTTTTTGTTTTTTGCTGGGCTGGTGACTAAGAAAAATGCAGTTAAAAAGAGAGCCATGCTTATGCTATGAATCACTGCTCCCCTGACACGTGCACGCAGAGCCACATTTACGTAACAGCTCGTCTATACTGCAGACACACAGTAGCCTCCATCCACATGAGAGATGTATTGCGGGAGCTATAAATAGGCCGTGACTCACTGTGTTTGGCTTGGCGGGGGGTTGGGGGGTGTGGAGCTGTTTCGTAACAGGCAGAGCGTGCGTGTCCGTGCACATGCAAGGTATAATGTTTATTGATGATTTGTCATCGGCTGAAATATACGCTCCCCTCACATAAAACCTCAGCCGTGACCTCAGTCTGCTCCACCAGGTGAGTTTATCTTTGTATCTGGGGAGACCACGCAGCTCAGCTCCCCGACACAGAGGCCGCCTGCTCATCAGACAACAGACATGTCAGCATCATCCGAGCCTCTGGCCCCCCGACACACATCAGAAGGAAAACATGTGGACATGCACTCAGACCCGCGCGTCTATTCTGGGGCTCTGAACTGCGTCACGCTGTTTCCAAAGCAACCACTTTTGATCGTTTGGGGCGGCGGCCTGGCTTATGAAATGCTCATAAAACAAATCACTCACGTTGGAGGGCGTGGCATGCGCACAACTGTAGAAAGAATAACAAGATTGACAATTTTTGATAAGAAAAAGTGAAAATAAAAGTTGAGATTGTAATAAAGCCCTTTTAAAGTCACAGGAGGGTTTGTTTTCTTCACCAAACATCTCCTCGGATCTGTCACAATAAGTGACGGCAGCACAGCATCGAGCTATCCTGACGTCTCCAGACGTCATGTGACACAATGATTCTGTTGACCCAGAACTCAACGCAGCAGCAGCACACTGCAGCCTGCTGTGTTCCCATTGCAGGCCTCATAGATATGCAAATAAACAGGAACAACAATAACGGATTTGTAGTTTTAGATGAGTGTTATAAAACTTTATCAGCAAGAAAGGAAGAAACATTCAATCAAACTAAGGGACTGTTTGAAAATGCTAATGGTTGGTTGTGGTTTAACTGAATCAAAATATTATAAAATAAATATTGTAAACAAAATGTTTAATCTTATTTGGACGCTTCCCCTTGACAACACAATATATCTCAAAATAAAACACGTATGGGAAACAAAACAAAAATGAGGAATACTCGAACATGTCAACAGTTAATCCAACGCAGAATGAGTCGACAGAAAACTCATGGACCTGAGCACAGTCAAAAAGCCTAATAGGAGCCATCTCTGTGATGCAACTCTTTTATAACCTTTTGCCTTTTTATTTTTGACAATAAGTCTCAAATGGTAACCTTTTTGTGCCTTTTTTCGAATAGCCGTCAAGGGGCAACTCCCCTGGCTGTCGGATTTTTAAAAGAAAATGACTCTAGTTCTCTTGATTTTAATTCCCTCAGGAAACATTGTAAACATGAGTTTATGTCTCAATCTCTAGTTTCAAGTCTTCTTCAATACAGCATGACGTTCATTTAGTAAATTATGGTCCATTTAGAGTCAAACAGACCATAAATTAGGGAACGCTTTAGGGCGGGGCTACCTTGTGATTGACAGGTCGCTAACACAAAACACAAACACACATTCAGCCCCTAAGATGTTAAACTGACTGCAGCCAGAGCAATAGAAAATACGTTTATAAAACTGTACTTCAAAGATTTAAGAGGAGACTTTCCCCTTGGTGCTCTCTCAGCGTTTGTTTGTCCAAGTTACCGAAAATGTATCTGAACGGCACAATGTTATCAGCATAACTCAATGAGCAAACATTCCCCCCAGAAGCTGCTGTTTTGTTCGCGTAAACAACCCCATCCGTCTCATTCAGCCACTGATTCACAGCACTGTCATAATGCAGCTGCAGCTCGGAGCAGAAGCAGAGCGGGAGGAGCTTTGGATGTTGTAACATGTTTGATTAGACGTCAGGAGGGCAGGCGGCTGGGATAAAATGGGGCCGGCGCTATTGAATAATTCAAGTTGAAAACAAAGGGCGTATAGAGGAGGAGAGCCTGGCAGTTGCTGGTTATGTAAAGCTCGCCGTGCGGTTGCATAATCCGTTCGTAATCAGAGGGTGAAACAGATATAGATGGCCCAGTTTCCACCTCGCCCATTCCAGCATGGCGGTGGCATAGTGTCCCGGGCACTCGGGTTCACCCGGGGGAGCGCTGGCAGAGGGTTTGATTCTGGTGAAGCCATCGCAGCCGCAATTGATCATCATTTCCAATGATCTTCTTCTACTTTCCATTTGCTGCTGCTTGAATTTGGACAGATGTCGCGGTTGGCGTGACACTGCACGCAGCGCACAGTGGAGCACAACCCCTCTAAGCCATGTCACACAGATTACATCCAGAGTAGTCATGCAACGCTACAGTGTTCCATCCCTCACTGCCCGGCCTCGCAGCGTGCCACCTACCAACGGGACGCTCCTGTCTCCTGTACTTTTGTTTGTCTTCCTTTAGTGATCCTTGTCTTGGCAGCAACAAGGTGGACTGTAGGGATGTAAACAGATATGAATACATTACGGGTGGAATGTTCTACAGCTTCTCTGTTTAACCGATACCCTCCCTTTTCCCATATGGGTAAGGCCCTGGAAGACAAAGATCTGTAACCTCTGACCAAGGAAATGAACATACATCCCAAAATCTGCACCCTTTTTGCATCGTCTTCCCCAACAGAATTTCTACACGATAGGTGTTGACAGACTGAAAGTACTCCAGAACAGTCCTGTTTAAAGGGCCAACGCAAGAAGAAGAACCCAGTGTGAACCCAGCGCAACATCAAACCCCAATCTGAGCTAACCACATGAGTAAATCACATCAGGAGGAACAGCATCAGTTTCATCTCTGCAAGTAAGGCAAGGCAAGTTTATTTGTACAGCACATTTCAACAATAAGGCGATTCAAAGTGTTTCACATAAAACCATTAAAAGCATCAAAACATAATGCTGAAGAAAAGAGATTTAAAAACAATTATGAACATTCATTAAAACATAAAAAAAACAGTTAAAAAGCAAAAAATACAGAATTGAATAAAAGTAAACCAGCAGCAGGATTTTAAAGTCAATTCTTTGTTGGACAGGAAGGTCCAAATATTTAGGACTTTAGGAGTGGTTTAATAACTGCAGTTTTTAGGGCTTGTGGGAAGACACCTGAGAGAAGGGATGTGTTTACAATCTGTAAAAGATCAGTGATCATGCAGTGTGAAATATTTTTGAAAACGTGTGATAGAATATCTAAGCAGCAGGAGGCTGTTTTCAGATGTTGTATAATGTCTTCTAGGCTTCTTTGGTTGATTGAATGAAATTCTGTCATGATGTTTGGATGGATGTTATTTAAAGATGGGGACAACACACATCCTGTGGTTGTTGTGGAGCCACCAACTGCTTGTCTAATTTTCTGAATTTCGTCAGCAAAAAAGGAGGCAAATTGATTGCATGCCCAGGTGGATTGGAGCGTAGCCGGAGGTTTTGTTAGCCTGTCGACGGTAGCAAATAAGGCGTGTGTATTGTTATTGTTTTTGGTTATGATGTCAGAGAAGAAGGACTGCCTTACATTTCTAAGTTCCAAATTATAATTGCGACGTCTCTCCTTATAGATATCACAGTGAACCTGGAGATTAGTCTTTCGCCACTTGCGCTCAGCTTTCCGACACTCTCTTTTGAACTTCTGAATAAATAGTTCACTGGTGTTTTCAGTGATGTAACTCTGTCACAACCTCGGTTTGGACCTTTGTGTGCAGGGAGATTGCACTCTCAAAGAAAACACAGAAATGATCAGAGAGTGCAACATCAGTCACAGCAACCTTGGAAATGTTCAGACCTGTGTTGATGATTAGGTCCAGAGTGTGCCCCTTGTTGTGGGTAGGACCTGTTACATGCTGAGTCAGCTCATAGTTATCAAGGACACCACATAGCTGTATAGACCCTCTGTCCTGGGGATTATCAACATGGATATTAAAATCACCAACAATGACAACACAATCCAAATCAATACCGATTATAGACAGCAGTTCAGTAAACTCATCGAAGAAGGATGCACAGTATTTAGGTGGTCTGTAAATGTTAAGGAATACAACTCGAGTGGAATTCAGAGCCACATATTCAAAAGAAGTAAAATGACAAAAAGACATCCGCTTGCATTGAAGAGACTCATTAAATAAAATAGCAACTCCACTTCCTTTCTCATGCGCTCTTGTTTCCCTGAAGCGGGCGAGGAAGATTGTAGCTGATCCCTCTCACCCTGGACACAAACTGTTCGTGTCCCTCCCCTCTGGCAGGAGGATGCGGTCCATCAGGACCAAGACCTCACGCCACACCAACAGTTTCTTCCCGTCTCCAGTCGGCTCATCAACAGAGCCCGGGTCCCCCACTGACTAATGACTCTGTCACCCCCAAACAATTCCCACCGGACACTCCCCTGCACATAGCCTTATACTTGAATACACTTAACACTTTGGCATTGCACTTGCCACTTTCACACTCATGCACATTCCATGCACTTTATCTTATTTTTGGTATTTTTGGTATTTTGATATGCTGCTGTTTCAATGTAAATACTCATTCATCCATTCATCCTCATTTATTGCACTGCGTTAACTGTTAAATGTGTATTGTTAAATGTTAAATGTATGCACCTTCCCGCCAGGACAAATTCCTTGTATGTGTAAGCATACATGGCAATAAATGGTTCTGATTCTGTTTCACTCATGGAACTGAAGTTGGGAGGTGTTGATTCAATAAGAACAGCTGCACTGTTATCTTGGTCTAACCAAGTTTCGGTTAAAAACAAAAACTGTGCCTAACAATTAAATCATTGATTAAAAATGTTTTTCCTGACAGAGACCTGACATTTAATAAAGCTAAGTTGAATGTGTTTAAAGCTCTATTTGTCCAATGTATCTGGACAGGCTGGTAAATTTTGATACATTTGCAGATTTACTAATGTTTCTTCGCAGCCTCACCTTTCTTTTTCTATAGCCGGATTGTTACTCAGATTTCTATCAAATGAATTACTGCCGTCAGCCTATGGCATGGTAAAGAGATTTTTCTACCCCAAAAAGTCCCAAAAATATACTCATAAAGCCTTTTGAGGGCAAAAGGCCTAAAGTCCCCAATTCTTAGTTGTCTCCCCGTGTTAATGCATCTTTACTTGGTGCATCTTTCCCCTCCAGATCCATTCATGGTGAACAACTAAACATCTGCACACCATTATTTCGCGCCGTGTTACTCGCGTGAGTTTAGTCGCTCGACTTTATGTGGTTAATTCCCGTCAACGCAAATTCGCTTTAACGCGTCTGAAAGGGGGCGGGGCTTATCTCCGTGGCTTATCTCCGTAAAAACAGTACAGTTTCCCCCATCCACCATTAAACTAACCACTAGTTCTGCTTTAAACGTCTTGTGGAAGTCCCTCTAATGTCGGACCATCAAACGCCCCCGTGTCCGGGTTCATAATATCATCCGTAGCCGCACAACAGCGTCTGAATGACGGCCGCTGCCAGCGCTACTTCAGGTGGATCAGCAGCCGTTTGATTCAAACCGGCAGGACGGCGGTGATGACGCGCAGAGCTTCTCAACGCTGATTGGCTTTCGCCAAGCGATTTTTCGCCCGAGTTGGAAAATTTCAACTCACGCGAATTTCGCGTCAAACGCGCCGCGCCAAACGCGTCTAATGCGCCGCCCGGCGAAATTTTGCGTCTGTCGCAACCAAACGCGTCTGTGCATTGACTTTACATGTAATCTGGTCGCGCGAAAAATTCGCGTCGCGTTCGGTGTGAACACAGCATTAGAGCTGCACTCTGTCCGTAACACACAGTCGGTAGCCCTCCTTCCACCCGGCCGTAATTGGTGAAATATCGGCTACCGTTGTTGCAATATCCTCACTTACGACCTTTTTTTTTATACCAACTCTGACAATGATCAGGCCAGAATAAATTCAACCTTCGGTTTTCATCATTCAACAAACACTAAACACCAAAACCCAACACCCTGAGCTCAATAGAAGGAAACAAATCAGTCACTTATCACAGAGAATGAAATGCTCAAATGAATCAAAACCAAATTAATCTGAATGACGATCCATTACAATTACATCACAATACAAATGAAAAAGTGAATTACGCGTCAGGATCACTGCTTCCATGGCTGAAGGTCACGAGAGCCACCCGTGAAAACCGTTAGCAGCAGAGATCTTCTGCAGTGCACGGCGGTGCCACCCTTGCACAATGTTGCATAATGTTCCTGAGTAACTGGTTAATTCACAATTTGATGAATACTAAAGGGAAGTAAATAGAGAGCTAGGTTTGGATGGGGTGTGCTTTGGACAGTTTAACAGTTTAATAATGCTCTCTGAACAGATATATTACGCAACAGAAACATTTTCAGATTAGTGTTCTGACTTTCTGTAGTCTCATTTAACCCCTTGTCAGGGGCTTGCCCCTTAAGACACGTAAAAGCTTCTACACCTTTTCTACTTTCTTTATAGAAGAGGAAGAAGAAGCAGAAATAATGGGATGTGGCGAGCCGAAGCGTTTCATAACTTGGAGGTGGGAATTGTTCTGTCTCATGCTCCCATGACCAACTAAGGTCAGGTTTCCCAAGATCCCTTTTTTTGCTCACAGAAGCTTACTGTATCTCCTTTTCCAAATCCCTGTTGAACACAGCAGAGGCCTAATGATCCTGCAGGTAAGTCTGGCAGGAGTGTCGAGCAGTCTCTGAGGACCTAAGGAAGGATTTATGTATAAATATTAACACGATCATGAAACATTCACAGATATCTCCGATTAAAGCGGGATGGAGCCTAATTTATGCCTTTGATAGGCCGGTCTGAGGAACAACGGGTAAAACCTTCCACAGTAACGAACACGTGGGCTTTTCCTGACCTTGCATTGATTTCAATTAACCTAATCCTTAAACGGGAAGTGTGCTGGATGTTTTTTTTCTCTCTTCCAATTTTGATCGCATTTAACAAGTAATCTTTTCATTTTTCATATATTTTCATAATCAAAAATAATGAGTACTTGGTTGTGGTTGTTTCATATGGGGTCAGATTGGTCTCATAATTCACAAATGCACACAGAACAATCCACAAATGCACACAGAACAATCCACAAATTACATTACATTACATGTCATTTAGCTGACGCTTTTATCCAAAGCGACTTACAATAAGTGCATTCTACGGTTACAAACAAGAATCAGAACAACAAGAATCAAGAAGGTACAATTTCGTCAGAGGTTCGACTACAAAGTGCTATCAGTAAGAGCCATTTCAGTGCTACTATAGTGCTACATCCTTTATTCAAGGTATAGTCGGAAAAGATATGTTTTTAGTTTGCGACGGAAGATGTAGAGACTTTCTGATGTCCTGATGTCAATGGGGAGCTCATTCCACCATCGAGGAGCCAGGACAGAGAACAGTCGAGACTTTGTTGAGTGTTTAGCTCGCAGCGACGGAGCTACAAGGCGATTGTCAGAAGCCGAGTGGTGTGTGAGAATTTCGGGAGGTTGAAGACCAGTCGAGCTGCAGCATTCTGGATGAGCTGCAAAGGTCGGATGGCACCAGCAGGTAGACCCGCCAGGAGGGAGTTACAATAGTCTAGACGCGAGATGACCAGAGCCTGGACGAGAACCTGTGCTGCCTTCTGGGTGAGAAGTGGACGTATTCTCCTGATGTTGTGCAGCATGAATCTGCAGGAACGAGTTGTTGCGGTAATGTTGGCAGTCAGGGAGAGTTGACTGTCCAGGGTCACACCGAGGTTCCTGGCAGTCGGGGTCGGGGCCAAGACTGAGTTGTTGAAAGTAATCGTCAGGTCGTGAGTGGGGGAGACTTTCCCTGGAAGGAGAAGTAATTCCGTCTTGTCAGGGTTAATCTTCAGGTGATGTGTGGACATCCATTGTGAAATGTCAGTCAGACAGGCCGAGATTCGTGCTGCTACCTGTGTTTCCGATTTGGGAAACGAGAGGATCAGTTGGGTGTCGTCAGCATAGCTATGGTAGGAAAAGCCATGCGAGCGAATGACGGAGCCAAGAGAGTTGGTGTACAGAAAGAAGAGGAGAGGACCGAGGACCGAGCCTTGAGGGACCCCAGTAGTGAGAGGACAAGGGTCAGACACAGATCCTCTCCAGGTTACCCGGTAGGTCCGATCACTGAGGTAGGATGAGAGGAGGGAGAGCGCAGTGCCTGAGATACCCAGGTCCTGGAGGGAGGAGATGAGGATCTGGTGGTTCACTGTGTCAAAGGCAGCAGAAAGGTCCAGAAGGATAAGGACAGAGGAGAGAGAGGCTTCTCTCGCAGTGTGAAGCTGCTCTGAGACAGCAAGGAGGGCAGTCTCTGTTGAGTGGCCTGCCTTGAATCCAGACTGGTGAGGGTCCAGAAGGTTGTTCTGATGGAGGAAGGAGGAGACTTGATTGAAGATAGCTCGCTCCAGGGTTTTGGAAAGAAAGGGAAGGAGAGAGACAGGTCTGTAATTGTTGACTTCTGACGGGTTGAGAGTGGGTTTCTTCAGGAGAGGGCTAACTCTTGCCTCCTTCAGAGAGTTAGGGAAACAACCAGTTGAGAGGGAGGTGTTAATAAGATGGGTGAGAAAGGGAAGAAGGTCAGGAGCAATAGACTGGAGGATGTGAGATGGGATGGGGGCCTCCACCACTGAAGTAACCACTAGTTCTGCTTTGTACTTGTTGTGGAAGTCCCGCAAACGGCGGATCATCAAACGCCCGTGTTGGGGTTCATATAAGGATAATGTATGTCATCTTTCTTTCTGGATCGCGGAAATGGTAACTGGTTTTACAGAGACAAGTCACGGAGATAAGCCACGCCCCCTTTCTGGCGTAAATGAATTGAATACCGTGATTTAACCACATATAGTTTAAATATATATTGAACTAACCACTAGTTTTGCTTTATACTTGTCGTGGAAGTCCTTCAAACGTCGGACCATCAAACTCCCCCGTGTTTGGGTTCATAATATTATCCGTAGTTGCACAACTACTTTTGAATGACAAACGCTTCTAGAGCTGCTCCAGCAGCAGCAGGACGGCAGTGATGTGATTGGTTGACAATGAGGGTGACATCTGATTGGCTACAGATAGGTCCATGTTGAAAAAACGCATTTGTGGATCAGGCGACGTCAGGGGAGTCTCAAAAAACCCACACACGAATGTGTAGCGATTCACACACGAATGTGTAGCGATTCACACACGAATGCAGTGCGATCCACAAATAAATACATACAAATCCACATTTGTGCATTGGAATGTATTTGTAATTCGATCTGTGTGCATTTGTGAGTCACATTTATTTGTCAAATGTATTTGTAAATCCTTCTGTGTGCATTTGTAAAGCAAATATATTTGTAAATTGTTCTGTGTGCATTTGTGAATTATGAGACCGATCTGACCCCATAGTTTCATTCCCTTTCATTGAGGCCAAGAAGGTCTGAGCGTCTGAAGACTCTGTATGTTTCTGAATGCCGTTCTGTTGACGAAGCCTCTCGAAGCATTTTTGTTCCAGACCCAATTCCCACCACGGCACACATACCGTACTGTCGTTCTCATGGGAGGCTTCCTTTTTTGGTTCAACGTCCATCAAGGATGGGATCTTCACTTTTTACGCAACACAGACTGCATCCTTAATCCCAGCGGAGTTCCACACAGCGCATTGAGGGGATAAATACTGTCACTCCTTTTAAATCCCTAAAATAGAACGAGAGGCCGTTCTGCAGCAGCCACAAGGGAGGCATACCGTGCAAAAAGGGGCTTTGAACAGTTGAAAGAGCTTCACCCAAAGTGAACCGCTCCCCTGATGCTCAAAGCCGACCGCCCAGGCCAGAGTCCAAGGGACAAGGACTGGGGGTACGGGGGACGGGACGGGGAGGACGGGGGTCACGGGGGTCGCGGGGGGACTTGGAAATTAAATTAGATTAGATCGCCGTTCAGTGAAAGGCTTTGTTCCAGAGTGATTGATGACCCCACCCTCACCCTAAACTATAGTTCCAAGCTGGGAACTATAGACTGAAGAAAATAAGTTAGCAGGCATGTATTGTTAGAAAATAATGATTTTTAGTGCTCCTAGTGAGAGCTAGAGAGTTTACATTGGAGGGTCAAGACAAATAAATAACTCTGTATGGATTATCAAATATTAAATGGATGACACTGTATGTACTACACAAATGTATTAATTAGAATTATGAAATGTATTGAGTGATTGTGGAAGGAATCCTGAAAACATCAGGAGCCCACAAACAGTTACGCAGCCTGAAGATTGGAGCAGATAGATAAGGAGGACGTGCTCAGGAATGTGAGGGGGTTGATTGAAGTCCTGAGCACTGTTGTTTAAGCAAGAGGGGGTTTGGGTTGACCAACACCTAAAGGACGAGGTCTTGTCCAATCAATGGACTGGAAGAGAGACTAGCCAGAGGAAGGGGGGCTGACCCCAAACCTGGCAAAGCTGAGACATTTTGAGAACATCAGCAGATCTCTGGGTGCCTTCTGCCGGGCAGGTATGTATGGATCTGCTGCCCGGTGGGGGGGGGGCACTGGATCTCTGTCTCATGGGATTTCTCTCTCCCATGGGATATATTTGTATATATTGTGTAGTTATTAGTGTGATTCATTTTGAAATGCTGTTCATCATCTTTTTATTAAATCAATTTTTATTATAACTTTCTGCATCTGGGACTTCTCTTCACACAACCGCCCAAAGATTTTTGAACTTAACAATTTGGTGATCCCGACGTGATCTTTGTGGTGAGTTGTGGTTGAAGAATAGTGATTTGAACAAAGGACCAGACTTTTCTCTGGGACCCCTTGGATGATCCCTCCTCTCTGCTCACATGAGGCCTCACTAAAAAGGTAATGACAAGGACCTGTTGATAACCGAACCTTGTTTAGGTAGACCTAGGACAATTTAGTTGTGAGCAGGGGAGGGCTGGTCTGACGAGGTACTAAATTCTTAATGTAAAAATTACATAAGGATAATGTTCGAATAATGAAAGTGGTGCAGCATATAGATGTATGTTGAATGAAAGATGACGTCAGTGTATGTTTGTTGGAAGCTTCGCTGGAGGCAACGGTGCCGTCCGTATGAACTGTGCGAGTGATTGAATGAGAGCACCTCCTTCCTCTTCCTCACTAAGTCCTCTGCTTTTGAGAATATTCATATCAAGCACGTGTATAGTTTGAGTCAGCCAAGTGAATTGACGGGTTGTACTCTATATAATAGTTTGAGTCAATCATGTGAACTGACGGGTTGTACTCTAGTTAATAGTTTGAGTCAATCATGTGAACTGACGGGTTGTACTCTATATAGTTTGGGATATATAGTTTTTGGGTCAATCATGTGAACTGACGGGTTGTACTCTATATAATACTTTGGGTTGGCCAAGTGAATTGACGGGTCATACTCAGTATATAATGCTTTGGGAGACGACCAAGTGAACTGACGGGTCGTACTCTGTAGCATTGAGACACGGTTGAACATAGAGGGTCGAACGGTCTAACAAAGAGTCATAAAAGGGAGACGGTGTTAAGGGGGAAGGGAACTTAAGAGAGAGAAGCTAGATGAAGTAAGAGTGTGAAATCAAGAGGGAACCTCACCCGGTGAGAATTCTGTTCCATGAGAAATTAATTTGAGATGCAACAGATGTGTCCTAGTGAACTAATAATAAATAAGAATAAGAATAATGATAAAGATGCTTTTAAATATCCTTTCAAGTTGAATAAAAACAAGAATGATTTTAGTGGAAGATTGACAGTCACATGATGTCAATATTTGGTTCATCAGATTGAACAAAGAATAAGAGGGAAAAAGGAAGTGAGAGAAGGATTGTGGGAAGTACAAATGTGGTTGGTTGAGGTGTGGAGACGCAAGTGAGAGACAGGTATGGGAAGGGAGAATTAGAGAGAAGAGAGGCACACACACACACAAACACACACACACACACACACACACACAGATAAACTGACACAGACTGTTAATTCAGGATGTAAAGCTGTTTAGAACTTTAGAAGTAGAGGGATGTGAAGTGACTTTTTTGAGTGTTTCCGGAGCATGCAGATCTGTCATTCTAGCACCTGAAAGTAGAAAACTAAATTGATAGAGCAAAAAGATAGAACCATTTGGTAAGAACAGCATTTGTAATCCTAAATCCTTAAACATGACTATAAGCAAAACAGTTGAAGCTATCTTAGAAACTGTCCAGTAAATCTTAAGCAGAGAGCATATTGGTGACAAAGTTTAGGATGTTTGTTGGCAGGATGAGTACAAGGGGAGAACAAAGCAGCATGATATCAGGAATGTAAGAAGAATTGAGATGCCTTCTTCTGTTATCCCCCGACCATTTGGACCACTTGGGTCGTAAAGAGAAAGACTTGGAATGCACCAAGGGGGGAAGGACCATTCAACTATCATTAGCACATCAACTGCTGTCCGCATATCAAAGATAGAGCATCCTGGATTCATCACACCTACAGCAAGAAGGTGCACCGGTTGTCTGCAGAAAACTGCATTACTGAGGACTCCTAAGCGGGCACCCATCTAAAAGGGTCATCTTACAAAGGGAGGTGAAACCAATAGGGACACTTGTCTCAACCCAGTGAAGAAATCATCAAACACCCAGAGGCTTAGGGAGTGTCTGTTTATCAAGGGGAGCTCAGTGTTGATTTTAGAAGAAGAAACTGGTTAACAACTAGATATGGAGCCATTTAGACCACGGCTGGGAACATTCCGTTCCGATTGACAATAGCCAAAAGGAATTGTTAATTATACTCGTGATGCTGAGAAAGGCGGATTCTGTAAAATGTTTGGATTTGCCTGTTTTACTTTCATCCTAAGCAACACAGCTCCTGATGGATCAGTGACCGAAGCGCTGACTGGTCTTACGGCATTGAGTCAGAACCTTGCAGAGAATGCTGGGATTGATGATCCCATCACAAGCTGGTTGGACAGTATGTTTGGAAGATGCATTTCTGTCCATAATAACCTCACTTTGTCTTGCCACCACAGTCGTGATCCCCTGAGGATGCTGCTGCATCCATGGACTTCTGCAGAGATTGATTGAAGCTGCATTTAGTAAAAAACATTCAAGGGAATCAATTAAGAGTTGAAGATGAAGAAATAAGCTTTTGATTGATGCACTGGTTTATCAAGGGGGGACATGATTTAGTCTGTAAGTGAATGACGATTATGGGAATTGTAACAGCAAGTTAAGTTTATGATAATCAGAGTGTCTTGCATGATTTTTGTATACTCACTATAAATAGTGAGTAAGGGGGGATTGTTAGAAAATAATGATTTTTAGTGCTCCTAGTGAGAGCTAGAGAGTTTACATTGGAGGGTCAAGACAAATAAATAACTCTGTATGGATTATCAAATATTAAATGGATGACACTGTATGTACTACACAAATGTATTAATTAGAATTATGAAATGTATTGAGTGATTGTGGAAGGAATCCTGAAAACATCAGGAGCCCACAAACAGTTACGCAGCCTGAAGATTGGAGCAGATAGATAAGGAGGACGTGCTCAGGAATGTGAGGGGGTTGATTGAAGTCCTGAGCACTGTTGTTTAAGCGAGAGGGGGTTTGGGTTGACCAACACCTAAAGGACGAGGTCTTGTCCAATCAATGGACTGGAAGAGAGACTAGCCAGAGGAAGGGGGGCTGACCCCAAACCTGGCAAAGCTGAGACATTTTGAGAACATCAGCAGATCTCTGGGTGCCTTCTGCCGGGCAGGTATGTATGGATCTGCTGCCCGGTGGGGGGGGGGCACTGGATCTCTGTCTCATGGGATTTCTCTCTCCCATGGGATATATTTGTATATATTGTGTAGTTATTAGTGTGATTCATTTTGAAATGCTGTTCATCATCTTTTTATTAAATCAATTTTTATTATAACTTTCTGCATCTGGGACTTCTCTTCACACAACCGCCCAAAGATTTTTGAACTTAACAGTATACACCCTGACAGCCTCATCACTTGTACTTGTTGTATTTTCATAAATGCTACTTTCATGGAAGCAGTTTTTGCTTCAAATGTGACACATCATGCTCATTTCCAGGTTCATGCTTGATTTTTGGGTTTCTACATTTTTCTTATACTGTCTATCTGAATATACCTGTGTTTGCCTGTATCTTTAAGGCCCAGTCTGCTCCGATTGGTTTGCGAGAAAAACGTAGCGCATCTTTGCAAAAGGTGGTTCCTGAGACGGTTCAGAATTGAGACGCACATGAGCGTCAGTTTCCTGTTTTTGTGTCACGTGGGTTTCGCCATTGCCCCGCCCCCTTTAGTCCAGCTGCAGATCCTCCAATAGGAGAAGTGAACGTGAACACAAATTGGGAACAATTACCTCGCTCCATAGTCACCAAAATAATTATAGGACACAAGCCACCCATCTTCCAAACATTCTGTACAAACATGAAAAAGATTTCAACACAAAAATCTGGAGAAATTTGTTCTATGCGAATATGCCGTTTAATAATCTACTACCAACTAATTACCACGTCATATCTTGTCTATTTACGTTCTTTTTTGTTCTTTATTCATGCTTTTGTGCTTTTGCACACCCACATGTTAAACCAAAGAAGGCGTGTGCTCAGAATAAATAGGTTTTGTAACTGGAATCTATGGTCAATCCTACATTTGCTGTTCATCATCATCATAAATCTCACATCACATGTTATGTTATCACATGTCCCAGTTATTCGGTGAAAGAAATAATGCATGCAATCCGCATGTGAAGCTTATGTGTGGAGACTTTGAGGGGCAGATATGTGGATATACAAACAGGCAGTGGAGTCAGGTGACTTCTACTTAAGTGTGTTGTTTTGAACTCTTTCACCCCTGAACTGCATAGCTTCTGTGGAACCGACATAGTGCTTGACTCAATATACGTTTCCAAAGCCTGAAGGCTCAAAAAAGAAAGATAAGTTAAAAAAACAGAAAATATGTGATGACAGTTTAACCCAAAGCTTTGAAAAAGCGAGTGCAGCGAGACAAAGAAGAATTGAAGCCTAAACAAACACTCATGTTCTCGGGCGCGTCTTCTCGACATTATTGTCGATTGTTGTAATGTGGGATCGTAGAATTAGACAATTCACTTGTCATTGTGCCAAATGACTGTGAATAGAGGGGTGTGTTGAGGACAATGGCCCGACTCAGCAGGCCATCTGAGGTCTGTTCATTCTGTCCTTACCTCACGCTCCCACTGCACAATGTTTATTCATTTATTTCCCTTCAGTTATCCAAGAAGGAGCGAGTTCACCGGTCTGAGCATGTCCCTCCTTAGCATGAGAAAACAGTAAACACACTTTCTGTAACACATGTGCACATACTAAATATATACATATATGTGTGTGTGTGTGTATATATGTGTATGTGTGTGTATATATATACATATATATATAGTATATATATACTGTACATACATGTGTGTAAATGTGTGTACATATGGAAATAGAGTACAGTATATGTGTATGTATGTATGTACACATATCCAGAATTTCTGTTGTTGTATACACATATACATGTGAATGTTATTATTAAATAGGTACTTGAACTTGAAATAAAGTATAACTATTACAGCCAGTAACCCACTTAGATCAATTTGAGCTATTATTCATTCTTGTTTTGTTTATTATTCCAACTTTGTAAAGCTTATTTTAATGTTAGCTTAAAATGTATCCACAAATCATTTCAACCATTTATACATTACTGTTTATTACTTTCAAATAACTGTTTCAACCTCTCTGACAACTTGCAGCACGTGGCGTTCAGGCGTCACAGCTGACGCATCATATGAGGACTTTTGTTGAAACCTATGTCATATCTATCCTTGCTTCTGTATAATCCAAACTACACTCAGTGCTGCGTTGAGAACTCGGAAGGGTTTCACTTGGAGCCAAGTGAGAGCTCCTTGATGATCCTGACGATGGGACGCCGTGTCGTCGGAGGGAATGAGTCATCCATCATCTGCCGGCGCGGCTGCAGAGCCGAGTCCAGCCACATATCTCACACCGTGATGTCAGAGCTGTCACTGTTCCACTCTCTCATCAGAACCCACGCACAAAGCTCCGGGTATTGGCAGGGTGAAATACAATAATAGCACTGGAGAGTGGAGTGTATACTGTCTTCATTCGGACTGTTGAGCCAAACATCTGAACCAATGACCACCCACATGCTGTTGCAGAAAATTACGCAGATGTGCTCTGAAGTCACTGGGGTTTTCTTTTCTTTCTTCATCTTGTTCATGGAACTGATAATACTTCAAGTGAAGTGAGTGAGTCATCATGAGACCAATTACAAAGGTTACATAACTACTGTACTAGCTCAGCATATGTTTACTCTCCCTGTGAACGGACATCAATAATGTCCTGAACATGAATATGGTGTTATGTATCAGTTTAGAAGTTAAAGCATCTGGTGTTTACTGTCCATCTTAAAATTCCCATGGAAATGCAAATATACCCTCCCACATGCATACCTACACACAAAGAAGCACTTTAATGACCAGATTCATGTGAAGACATGTCTTCTTGGTTATTGAGGCTATACTGCCCTCCTGTGGTGAATTCATCTTCACATCCATACATGGTCGATGAAGTGTTTTAATCAACGGGTTTAGTATCCGCATATAAATACGATTTTTTGGGAAAAGGAATATGAAGATTTAAAAAGTAGTTTGTGTTCATTTGAATTATTACCTGGCAAAAAAGAAAAATCGGCCAAAGCCTCTTTGATTGGATCATGTAAAATAATAATTCACAATGGACTCTGATGTCTTTTCCGATGTCTTCTAAAGTCTTTAGATGTTAGATGAAGACCTTATTTTAATCTCTATAGAGGCTTATGGGATGGGGTAGAATAACATAATAATATATGTATATATGCCGAGAGGGTGATTGGCCGCAATCTGCCGTCCCTCCAGGACTTGTTTGCTTCAAGGACCCTGAAGCGGGCGAGGAGGATTGTAGCTGATCCCTCTCACCCTGGACACAAACTGTTGGTGTCCCTCCCCTCTGGCAGGAGGCTGCGGTCCATCAGGACCAAGACCTCACGCCACACCAACAGTTTCTTCCCGTCTGCAGTCGGGCTCATCAACAGAGCCCGGGTCCCCGACTGACTAATGACTCTGTCACCCCCAGACAATTTCCCACTGGACACTCCCCTGCACATACCCTTATATTTAAATACACTCGACACTTTAACTTTACACTTGCCACTTTCACACAACACTTACAATCATGCACATTCCATGCACTTTATCTTATTTTTGATATTTTGATATTCTACTGTTTCAATTGTAAATATTCATCCATCCATTCATCCTCATTTATTGCACTGCATTTACTGTTAAATGTGTATTGTTAAATGTTAAATGTATGCACCTTCCGCCAGGACAAATTCCTTGAATGTGAAAACAAACATGGCAATTCTGATTCTGATATGTCTATATGTACTGTATGTAGATGTATATATGCATACATATGCATATATGTACGTATGTATATATGTGTATATGTGGTGACTGTGGCTCAGTGGTTAGCAAGTCGGTCTTTCAATCAGAGGGTCGGTGGTTCGATCCCCGGCTCCGGCAGTCTGCGTCGTTGTGTCCTTGAGCAAGACACTTAACCCCTAATTGCTCACCGTTGCTGTGTCTACTGTATAGCATGTAAGTCGCTTTGGATAAAAGCGTCAGCTAAATGAAATGTAATGTAATGTAATATGTAAATATGTGTGTATGTGTATAAATATGTATGTATGTACAGTTGTGTTCAAAATAATAGCAGTCCCACATCACTAGCAAGATAAATCACTGGTTTTGTTAGAATTTCAACTTCTACACTGCAAGTAAGTTTCTAGAAGGTTTAGTAAAGGTATAGAAAACCAACAGACCCAACAGGCATGACGTGCATGCTGCTGATTCTGTGAAACTGAATCATTTACTCAAAGGGGCTTATTCAAAAAAATAGCAGTGCCGAGTTCAATTAGTGAGGTCATGTGATTATGTGAACAAAATAGGTGTTAAACAGGTGGCCCTTATTTAAGGATCAAGGCAACTGAAGCTGCATATGCTGGCTGTGCATTTGTCCTTGAAAAACAGAGTAAAATGGGTCGTTCAAGACACTGTTCAGAAGAAAAGCGTTCTTTGATTAAGAAATTAATAAAAGAGGGGAAAACCTATAAAGAAGTGCAGAAAATGATAGGCTGTTCAGCTAAAATGACATCAAACGCTTTAAAATGGCAGCCAAAACCAGAAAGGCGAGGAAGAAAAAGAAAAACGACTATTCGAATGGATCGGAGAATAAGCAAAATGGCAAAGGCTCAGCCAATGATCAGCTCCAGGAGGATCAAAGAAGATCTAAGATTGCCTGTGAGTACTGTAACAATCAGATGACGTCTATTTGAAGCCAAGCTACCAGCAAGAAGCCCCCGCAAAGTCCCATTGTTAAAAAAAAGACATGTGCTGAAGCGGTTACAATATGCCAAAGAACACACTGACTGGCCTAAAAAGAAATGGCGTAATATTTTGTGGACTGATGAGAGTAAGATTGTTCTTTTTGGGTCTAAGGGCCACAGACAGTTTGTCAGACGTCCTGCAAACACTGAATTCAAGCCACAGTACACAGTGAAGACTGTGAAGCATGGTGGTGCAAGCATCATGATATGGGGATGTTTCTCGTACTATGGTGTTGGTCCTATTTATCGCATACCAGGGATCATGGATCAGTTTGAGTACATCAGAATACTGGAAGAAGTCATGTTGCCATATGCTGAAGAGGAAATGCCCTTGAAATGGGTGTTTCAACAAGACAATGACCCCAAACACACCAGCAAGCGAGCAAAATCATGCTTCCAGACAAACAGAATTCAAGTAATGGAGTGGCCAGCACAATTCCCGGACCTTAATCCCATAGAAAACTTGTGGGCTGACATAAGAAATGCTGTTCATGAGGCAAAACCAAGAAATGCAGAGGAATTGTGGAACGTAGTACAATTGTCCTGGGCTGCAATACCTGTTGACCGGTGCCAGAAGTTGGTCGACTCCATGTGCCACAGATGTGAAGCAGTTATCAGAAACCGTAGTTATGCAACTAAATATTAGTTTATGATTCTCAGGAAAGTTGAATCTTCAAGCATTTCTTAGTTTATACAGTAAATGTTTTAGTTTGTAAAGAA
This sequence comes from Cottus gobio, assembly GCA_023566465.1. Lineage (NCBI taxonomy): Eukaryota > Metazoa > Chordata > Actinopteri > Perciformes > Cottidae > Cottus > Cottus gobio. Next base: position 18,144,679 of record CM042232.1, on the reverse strand, counting down.
AGATGTCAACACTGCTATTTTTTTTAACATTATATTTCTTCACTTTCTGTAAAATATTATCAAATTCAATTACTTTTTCCAATTTTCTTGCTTTGAAATAGAATGTGCAGTGTCCCCAATGTATTTGTGTTCATTAAAATACAATTTATTTGAAGAATTTTGAGGTTTACTCACCTTTTTAAACACACTGCTATTATTATGAACATAACTGTATATATATATATATATGCATATGTAAGTATATATGTATGTTTATATGTACATGTATGCATATATGGACATATATAGGTGTGTGTATATGAATATATGTACGTATATATTTACATATACCTACATATATATGTACATATATATGTCTATATGTACGTATTTATGTATCTATGTACAGTATATATATCTACATTTGTTTGTTTTGTCAGACTTAATCTAGTCGCAGTAGCAGAACATGTAAATGCTCTCATAGTCTACTCTAGCACCTCACGATTGGTGGTTATAGAAAGTCTCATTGTGCTGCTCGCCTTATGCGTTGTCAATCAGAGGATGAACATGACGGAACACACTTGGAGATGTACAGTGTATCCCACTCCTAAAGCTCAAATGGTCCCATGCAGCTGCTGAGACCTATAGGACATGGCTGCGCGGTCGGCTGCCAGTGGGTTGATGGTAACTGTGGCCAGTTAACACTGGGATATCCGTGCCTGGAAGGGCAGAGGGAAAGTCCTTCCTGCCTTGACAGAGTCACTTGACCTGCCAGATGGCACTTAGATGGGCTAAGCTGTATGCGTCTGTGAGGAGATTAGAAACCAAGTGCTCTCTAGTAAATAGGATCCCTGGTCAACGAGGGAAAGTTTTCCTGAACCTTTTCTGATGGCACTATACACCATATGGACTTCTTTATTAATTCAGGCATGACTGGACAACATTCTAGAGGGCACCAAAACAATGATTATATTATTTATTTTGTCGGTGGAAAATATACCCTCACATTGAAATATTCTTCAGAACACAAGAAAGAAACTTAAAAAGGATTCTTCCTGAGAGATTTGTAATTTTTGTTGCCCGGTGTGCATCAAGCCTCAAAAACCCGGGAACATACATTTCCCATAATGCAATTGGACCGTGCCTTTTGTAAGAACCTCCCTGCTCAAACAAAACACCCATATGTTTGAAACTCCACACCTCTGGTTTAAAGACAGGCTTTCTGTTATACACACCCAAATGATCCCGATGACATCATTGGGGTCATTTTCTGAGGCCTTAGAAAGCTCCATTCACATTCAACTGTCACTCTCTGTGACAAATAAGCAGAAATTACTGAATAAAACCAGCAGATTGCCCCTATAATGGCTCAACTCTGAATTCTGAAAGTATATAGAGCATGTTACAAAAATCATTAAAAACAAGTGTGTGGAAATAAACAACAAACCAAATGTGTGAAAATGTGAAATCCACTTTTTGCTACAGAGCTCTTTTTTTAGTTCATTCGAATCTCAAAGCAAAAGATCAAATGAAAATTTGCTGTGGGAAAAATAGAAAATGACATCATAGAATGACTGACGTGATACAGTTGCTTTATTTATGTGCTGAATAAAACTAGTCTTTAAAAATATCAAAACGGATATTTGACACTGATACAAAGCAGAGTTGGAAGAGACAAAAAGCGTTTAAGCCAGAACTTCAAGATTTATGGTTATATTGATTAATGTTGCACTTGAGCAGCTCTAGCGTTGCAGATCGTTGATATTCTATTTGTAGTGTTGAAGACATCCCAGCAGCCATTATCAGTTCTTTTCCTTTGACGTCTTCCCGTTGATTAGGCCGGATTCCCAGCGCTGCCACAGAGGAGCCCTCTGACCTCCGGCTCTGGGAACCTTTGGCTCCTGCTGTGAGATAAGACAAGCCAGATTTAGAGCGGATGATTAGCTCTCTTGTCTTGATCCCCTAAATTTGAGAACAATTGCAGAACCACTCGTACTAATCCAAGCACTTGTAAAATAAAATAGAGAGCGCGTGCAATGAACACGTCCAATCTAATGCCGTTTTTCAGGTTCAATAAACCGTGATCCAAAAAAGCCACAATTACAGCCTGTTTCCTTTCATTAGCGACAATACAACACAGTGGTTACAGCGTTGAACAATGGAGAAACAAGAAAGAAGCTATTTACATAATGAGATAGGGAACGTCACCTGTGTCTGCTCAGTTTTCATCTGGTCTTTCTTGGAGGGCGGCGGCCAAACCCGTTCCAGCTTCCCCCTGGACTGTTTCATGACGTCTTAAGGACAGAAAACAAGGATCAGGACATTATAAAGGGATTTGACTTCAGGCTTCAATTGTCCATTATTAAACCATTAAGGATTTCACAAATTGAATCAGACTAATCCGTATTTGTTGGTCTGCTCGAACGTAAGCAGCAAACGGTAGCTGCTAACTAGCTTACTACCAACAGTGGTGACCTGTGCGTTAGCTTCCAAGGCCAGCAACATTTCCTACTACATTATTTTGTGGGGTAACATGTTACTTAAAACAAAAAAAAGGTTATGACAAGCACATCCACGTGTAGACTTCCTCAACTGTGTGGAGACCAGTCCTGGGGTTCTACTTTACCAGAATGGAGGCTAACGTCAGCGACTCTGTCCCGCTCAATTGGATTTGGGGAACCTTTACACTTAACGCTAGCCAAACTCACATCGTTCCCACTGTGGCGCGGCCGCCAAAGCTGATTGTGGCCATTCTTAAAGATCTTGAATATTTCCACCAACCAACACCAACCCAAACAAACCGCACCATGGGGGTAAACCCTCCAGGGTTCAGACTAAACAAGGCAGGAGTGAGGCAGCCCTAGTTGGATTATTCTAGGTGTGCACATTTAGCATGCTTAAAATTGGTGCTGATTTGAAATGAGGAAGGCTTTGATGTGATGCAACCTCATTATTCACTGTGTATTTGACTATGAGGGGTTATATTTTCCAAGTGTCCTGTCAAAACTGTGCGAAAACGTCCTCAGTGAAGACATCACAGTGTATTTTGGGTTCTACATTCTCATACAGTATTGTGTCCCGGCTGGTTAGGATAACACACAACAGCTTATTTGACTTATGACTAAGAATGAGTAATTTCCTTCAGTTTAGCCCAGTTTTACCCCGAGACGTATTGTGTTGCTGTCACATGCAGCCTCATCATCCTCACCTCGAGTCAACCCCACACATCATTATCCTGTTGCTGTGGCTCAGAGTACTAACTCGGTGCTATATAATGAGACACTCCCTGGCCGGCTGCCCCCAAGCTCTCCTGCAATGCATATAGGCAATAACAGCACATAAAAAAAGAAAAGAAAAATGCACACAAACTGTCATGCTTTTAACAAGACCTTGCAACTGTCTGAAGTCATTTGTATTTACACAACACTATGACTGAACTAGAACTGCCCCTGGCTCCAGCTGGAGTGCAGACAGTAGCCTCCATGTTGTCACTCAGCCCACTGGCATCTGCTGACTCCGATCAAGCCGCCGCTAGAGTGACTCGCCCTTAACCGCTTGTGACAGGGTTGACACTAAGTTGTCGATAAGACTCCTTGGATAACGCTGTGTGACGCTAATGTGGGGAGGCATTCATTAAAGTGCTCAGACGGAGTGTCAGAAGGCCGCAATGTGCAATGAATAAAGATCTAAATGACTCTTATTAGACATGCAAGTGTTTCCATGGTGCATCTGAACTATATTATACACTAGTGGTACTAATGTGAGCTGCATATTCCAGCACAGACCATGCAGACTAACCTGGCACAAGCATTGTTTTGAACCGTGACCTCTCTCCGTCTTCACCACTGTTCTCGCCGTACAGAGAGCATCTCTGTCTGCGCAGCTCCTCCTCTCTCTCTTTGGCCTCCCGGATGTCCTTCTCCACCTCTGGCTTCAGACCGAGGGCTGGCCGCAACTTGAAAAAGGGGTTTCCTCTGAGGATGGGAGATTCCTGCGCACCGTTTCCCTCTCTAGTTTCGCTCCTGGTACCCACAGAGGATGTAGAGACGTCCATGCTTATGGAGTCCATGCTTCTGGAGTTCATGCTTCTGCTCAGGTGTGCCGGTTTGTCTTGTTTTGCGTAGAGAGATGAACGTGTTTTGTCTCGAGAACCAGCAGTTAGGCTCGTTGGTTTTAGGATTTTGTCATGTGTCTCAGTTTCTTTATACAGCCTGAAGGAATGTGCTCTGGAAACAGGGCACATTTTGAGTGACAACATCTCCAGGCTGCGAGTGCGCTCTAGCACAGAGGGGTAGACGCGACCTTTCAGAGGGGGCTTCCGGTGCCTCGTCGGACCCTCCATGTTGTCCTGCTGGAATGTCTCAAACAGCAGTTTTGTCTCATGTAACTGGCGAACTTCTCCTTTGCTGTAATCCCCTGGGATCCTCCCCTGGTTGAACAGCACCAGCTCTCTCTGAGTCTCCTGACTTATCTCCTTCTTCATCTTCCGCTCGGAGAACTGCCAGTCGCTGCGCTGGTCTGGGCCATCCTTGGTGGGAAAAGGCTCAAGCGAAATATTGTTCTTAAAGGGGATCTCCAGTACATCCGGATTGTCTGCGAGGTTGTCGACACCGCAGGCTCTCTGCAGGCTCTGCTTCCTCTGAGCTTCCTGGACGACCTGCCTCTCAATGCAGGCCTCAGCGACCGAGAGTCGGTGGCAGAAGGAGAGAAAGGGAATTTGGGTGGAGGATGTTTCATTGGGGTCCATTTGAGACAAGTCTGCAGGTACCCAGCCGTCACCGGGATCACGATCAGAGTCTCCCGCCTCTGCTTTGGCAATCTTGTGACGCTCTGACTCGATAGGCGTTGTTGGCGAAGACCTTCTTGCCTTCACTTCGACGTCTTTTCTCTCCTTCTTTTCAATCGCCATCAGGTTCGACCTGGCTCCCTCGCTCTCGACGCTGTGAAGTATACTCACTTCTTCCTCATCTGCACCTGTCAGGTGGGCTTCTCTTGCTTTCAAGTCATCCACTTCGGTCCCAAGCCTCTCGTCTCTCGTCTCTTGGACAACCTGCTGTGAGGCTTGTGGGCTCTCTGGCATACTTACATCCTGACGCAGCTGCACCAGTTGCAGACGTTGAAGCAGTTGCTCCCCTTGCTGGATACCAGTAGATATTCTCCTGCCCCCGTCTCCCTGCAAGTCCTTTGTCGCCATCTCTTCGTCGCCATCGGAGATGGAAAGTCGGGACACTTGCGTCTCGCTGTTGCCACTCTCTCTCCTCACCCAGTTGTACTTTGTGAGGGTATAGTCCAAAGATCTCGTGTCAACATGCTCTTCATCCCCATTGGACTCCCCTGCTGGGACCTCTTGTACCTGTGGCTGACCGGTTGCTCTGTCCATCGTGTGTTGGTCGGATTTGCAGAGCTCCTGTTGCCCGCCGGACTTAAAATCATCATCACTTGCACGGAGGCTGGACACTGCCGGGGCATTTGTCTCCACATCGCTGCAGTCAGCATTTTCTGAGTCCATCTTAGCAGGACCACAGATGTCCTCTTTGTCAAAATGCGTCTCATTTTCAGAGTTGCTTAGAGGTACCTGTTTTGGGTAATTGTCCTTTCCGGCTTCAGTTTCCCTGCACGTTTCCTGCCTCGCACTCAAAATCCCAATATCCTCAGGTTCTTCATCAGACTCTTCGTCTTCCGTTGAGTTTTCCTGATGGTGTCCTCCGGTTGGATCAGAAGATGCTTCCTCCATGGATGTTTGGTCTTGATCTTTAGGCAGAATGGAGTCTTTAGACAGAGATGCAGTGTCCATAGACGCCGTAGAAGTCTGCTCCGTGCTTACTATCACTTCATCCACCTCATTCTGTGTTGCCATTAACTGCTTCTCCCCGGGATGCCAGTCTAAGCCACTGAGATTATCTTTAGCCTCTGTGGCTTCAGCTGCCCCTTTTGTAAGGGTCACACTGGAATTATTCACCTGAGCATCTGTGCTGCCCTCTTCGGGCAGAAAAGGAGCCGTGTGGGGTGGAGGCGGGAAGTCATGGTCCTCATCATCCATCACACTGTAGTGCCTGGTGATCACTGCTGGGCCAGGGGGGAGGGCTTCGGTCTCATCTTGGGGCTTCTCCCCACGCCCTACCAATGGGCTCCCTGTGCGGTCTGTCACAGGGTTGATGTCCATCTTCATCCACAGACCACAATCATCTGGGGACACCGGACCTTGAGGGCTGGGCCGGGGTTTCGTTGCTTCCATGGTTACAAGCTTTTGAAGCACACACAAGCAGGGTGTTTTCTCTCTCTTCCCCTTTAGGTGAAAGACATGAGGTTGATCATCACTTTGTATAAAACTAGAAGCTTTATTATCATCTATTAATAATAACTAACGCAGAAGTGTGTTTACAAAACTTGACAGGATTTAAATTTTTAGATCAAGATTATAGTCTTTAATCATATTTCTCTGTGACTGCCACGGCCTACAGGGCATGGCCACTGCAAAGGGTCCACGTCGACCCCTGTTCATCCTGCTCTCTATGCAATGTGCACAGGCTTGCTGTGGCATAATGATATCTGGCCCCATGTTTGATGGTATAACTGAAGGTCTTGAAACTAGTTTTTGACAAAAAAAACTAAGAAGAAAGGGATCGAGATCAGATTATAGACCAGGACCCACCTGAGAGGTGTCCTGTGTTTTTTTTTTTATCAGTTTCTTTGCTTTGTTCTCATGGACACACATATAACACAATAATATTCAGATTCCAAGTTTAAAAAGCGCTAGATCTTTTTATCAGGGCATACAGCTTCTGTCTTGTTTTGGGGACTCCCCCCCTACTGTGACCTAGCACAGCCAATTCTGCTTACAAAGGGAAAGAGTAATCGGATTTGCTTCGTCTGTTTTGGCACGCACACCATGCAGCCTCTGCCGGCCACAGAGGCTCTCATCATCTCACCATGATTCCATTGGGCCCGTTTATCCCCGAGTCATGGTGACTTGTACCGTCAGTGGTCTGTGATCCTCTTCCATCGGACCCGCTTTGTGCATTCACACTGTGCTGCAGTGTCATCGAGTACTTATGTCAAAATATGTTCTCCCATTAATATGAATATTATCCCGGTATTATCTGGTTCCCTGAGCTGCAGGTTTAAATCTAGGAGTCTAAATTTACACCTGCATTCAGGGGCTTAATGGCAGCTACACTGTGTTTCAGGATTAGCAACAGCACCAGCACATTGTGTATAGAGCTTAAGCAACAGGACATATTAATGCGCCTTAATGAGCTTAACCTGTTTGTTGTTATGAAGAATGCTATTCAAAACTATTCAAATACTTGTCTACTTAAGGGACGTGCACTTTCATGAGTCCATTATCCAGTATTCGGGCATAAATGGCTGCACTGCACACATATTCTCACATTTTTAAAGATTATGACATATATTATATTTTATATTTTTTTCATTATTGCTATGAACGGATAATACCTAATCATATCATCACATAATGTCAAAATGCTGAAGGGAGAGAAACCCACCTGACCGTCGCGCTGCTGTCACCTCCTGTACGTGATCGAAGCCCGATGGAAATATGAACGATCCGGCCGGCGATGCAGCTGATCTGCTTACTACAGCTGTACCTTCCTGTCCTCTGGGTCATGTGAGCATTGAAATCCCTCTTTGAGAGGCAGTTCAGATGACTGCAGCGGGATGGTAGTGATTCACGTGTGTGTGTAAGTCTTTAGTGAACCCCTCATTGGTGTTTTGTGAAGAGATGTGGAAATACAATGTTCTTTTAGGCATTTGGATACAAATTTGCAAGTACAGTTAACATTTCATTTGGGATTTTAAAGTAATTTTAAAACATGAATTCTTTTCAGTTTTATCGTCGTAAATTCCAGTAAACATCCACCGTCATGACTAATTGAAGAACAAATGACAGTGATACAAATAATAAAACAACTAGCAGATAGTTGCACTGTATCAGCCATGAAGACCTATTTTTAAAAATGGAGATTCCTCCAGTGTTACCCAATGAAACATTTGGGAAATTTGTAATTTTCTTTTCCCAAATTGTGGTAATTTACCCTTGATGTTGTTTCAATGCATGTTTGAAGCCCCAAATAGTCCAATCTAAAAGGCACAGGTGGACCTTCGCTCTCTTGCCAAGAGGGATCTAATTTAACAGAAATGAAAGGACTCTCTTTGTACGCCTGTCCTTCAATTTTTCTTGAAAAAACGTTGATGCGTTTGACTTAACGTCGGTGCATTGCTCAGGACCCAAGGAAGCAACGTGTCGAGTGTGAAGTGGTTTGGATCTGCGGCTCTCGAGGAACACCGGAGGCGATCGCCCTGTTCTGAAGCTGCACCAGTTTCCCAAAATGTGCAACCATTAGTTCAAGGATTTTGACAGTGGAAGAAACTCAATATGTTAAATTCATGTTTATTGGTAGAATATGAACCCCTCCCATGCCATTATGAATCCCAAATTCTCAGAAACGTCCCATGTGGAAGCTAAAGCCCTGAGTGTTCAATTGTTCAAAGGATTTTATTCTACATTTTCAAATTAACATTCATTTAGACACAATGAATCGCACCGTGATTACTGTCAAAAATACAAAAGATTCTTCCGCTCTTTGGCTTTTTCCATTCATTAAGCAAACAACAGCAAAACATATGGAGACGTTTTGGCTGGTAAGGCATGGAACAAGTCCTCAGGGACAGAGACGTTTGAGATGAGAAATAGATTCTTGAGGCTGTGTTGGTATTCTCAGCTTTGTCCACCAGAGGGAGGAAGTGGATTGTAGCAATCCCTCAGAGCGGCCATAGAAGACCCACAACATGATACGCGTGTCTTTCTTTGGTCAATGTGAACAGAGGTGATGGGCGCTCAGAGACCTCACCGGGTGGTGGTCCAGCCTCCCGTATCAGTTGTTTGGGCAGCAACGCAGCAGCGAGCGTCTCTCCCTTTGATCGTATTCTTACATGACAGAGCAACACTTACAGGTCTTGCGCTTGGAAGTGGCTTTACTGGGCGAAGATGAGTTCTGCCGCCCATTATCACCTTCCTCTCTCCGGACTTCCACTCCTGCCCCGTTCCCGTCCAGGGGGATGTCCTGAAACACCCGGGAGTCTTTCCCCTGTTGAGGTGAAGCAGACTCTTGAGGCCCTAAGACGTGCTCTTCTCCCTCCTCGGTGATGATGACGTGCTCCGCGGTGAGCATGACCCCGTGGTCCTCTCGGTCGTCCCCCTGGTCGCTGTCCGTGTATCCCAGGAACACCAGAGTGACCGGGCCTTCCTTCAGCCTCAGATCATCCACGTTGGCCACTTCTCCTGCGATGTCTCCGACCGCCAGGGTGCTTCTGTCCTCTTTTTTATCCTCCTCATGTCCCATACTCGTAAAGCGCTCCTCCATCCCCACCTCAGCTTCCAAGTCGTCGCCTTGAGAGCTGTTGAACTGCGCACCATCCTCCTTTGACGCGGCACGACGGGTAGAAAAAGAGACGACTTGTCCCTCCAGAGCTCTGCCGGCATCTACACTCTCCGCCTCGGCCTGGAAATCGTCCAACAGCACCGTCATCCCGACGCCGTCTACGATGCTCAGGATCTGCCCGAGCTCTTCGGTCGACAGTTGACTTCCCGATCCGCCGACGGCGTGGATGCTCTTCCTGCCGTCGTCGAAGACGGTGGTTGCCGTCGGCGCGCCGGCCGGCGTGGAAACGGGCGCCACCGACCGGATGACGGTGGCGCCCGTCTTGGGGTCTTTCTCAACCTGCACCTCCAACATTCCCAGGACTGCAAAATTAGACATGGCACAGAATAGAAATTATGAAGATAAAAACCATAATATTCTCAACTCATTAGCAGTCCAGGACGAACTGTCCTTCATGTATCACAGACCTGGGAAAGTTTAAAGGGTGAGAGGTTCAAAGGTCAACGCCAGGTCAGGACTTGAGCTTTGTGTCACTAACAGGAGCCGACACAACCGACAATACAGAGACACAATAAGCCCTCCAGCGGCATAAAGAAAGGAACAAACAGAAATAACGAAGTGGGCTAAATATAACACTGTTGTCAGGCCTTGCACCTCCGTCCCATCGTTAAGTCTTACTCAAGTGATAGAGGGCTTGAGAAGAGAAAGAATAACTCAAATGCTCTGTTCCCTAAATCCCTGTTTATTTGTGATTATTGATTTGGGTTAGGGCTTCCAGCACTGCTTCGTGAAATAATCACAAAGAGCTGCAGTCAAACTTTTGAGGACCTTCAGAAACTGCATATCCTCAGAGTGAGCTGCAGCCCCGTCAGTACATCTAAAGTCATGGTAAGTTACGCTAACTAACTCCTGTGAATCACCTGATCGGCCTTCTTGCCCACTTTCATGAAACATCCTCTGCGCCATTTGTTTGGAGAAGAGATCCTCGGCCTCTTTGTTCACTGAAAAAGAAGGCGTGCGTCTTTCAGTTAAACTCCAATGAAAATCAGTATCACTTTACTTAGAAATCAGTTTCTTTATCCTCAGTGTTTGTTTTGTCATTATTTTTGAAAAATTGAAAATCAGCAAACTCTCAAAATCTTAATGCAGTTAGTTATCGTTGGCGATACCAGCTGACGACGCGATACGGCGCTAGCTTCTTCTGCTACTACAGCTTTTCACTGTCGATGGACGAGTCGGGTGTATCAACGTTTGTAGGACTTTGTGCAACTGTGTGCAATTATTTTGCCTTTTAACTTCCTATCCACACAGGAAGTGGTAGTCAAAATATATTATGTTACATATTTGGGTTGATAGGATTTCTGACAAAACAAAATATATAATATATGTTTGTGAAGAATGTTAATGACTCCGTAACCTTTTGATAGCTGAGAATCTGAAGCTTCCGCAGCACTAAAAGCTAAAAGCTGGTTAACGTGGAATGGAACTTGTATTTTGAATCCGGTCTCCACGGTGTCCGGTACGTGGTGTTGTCCGGGCCGTACGACCTGCACGTGAATGTGGACCTGTGGAGCTAACGTTTGAGAAGTGTGGACCGATCAGGACCGAGTCCTCAATTTTCTATAGACGGCAATAGAAACCGGTAGTTTAGAGACATAATCAGAAAAGAATTTAAATGAAATTAAAGAGTAAAACTTACTAAAAGCCCTCTTCGTTTTCTGGAGCTTTTAATATGCTAACATTACTTTAGCGTGACTCCTAATTTTCATTAATTTAACATTCTTTGAATGAAGCTTGGATTTGTTCTTTAGTCTCTCGAACGCACGGGAGTCAGCTTTTTCTGTAACTCCCCTGGTAACTTTGTGCACATTGACGCTAAAAGGTTTTGGATAAACGCCGGCCCTCGTGGTGTTTTCCGCTCAGCGGAATGACTCGCAAAACGTCGCTGTTGGAAAGCAAAGCCGTTCCCGCGGCTCCATTCTGTCTCTTCACGCTAAGTCTTAGTTCGGGTAGATTATCATCTGTCAGGAGAGAATGGATTATGGGCGGGTCTAACAGTCACGAGAGTAACGAAGAAGAGCGACGAAGGGCGATGGAGCGCTGATGATGACCACAGCCCTGTAGCCCCGCCCCCCCGGCGGACTTCTTTACCGTCTTGCTCGGCCTTGTCAGTGCCAGCCTGCGGGGCAGAGAGAGAAAGAGAGGAGACCATTTGAGTGCTCTCCTCGGTCACACATGTAAAACACACAGAGCCTGTGACTAGTGCCCAGAGAAGTGTTGAACGCCATCATGGCGAGAGGCGCGGAGACCGCTTCGCCCGACAGCCGCTTCAGTCCCGCTGTCGGCTACGCACTCGGCTGAAATTGGGGCCGGAGTTGAAAGTTCACGCGCCACCCGTGCACTTGCTACAATTGTATGACGGATTCATGGCGAACACACACACACACACACACACACCTACACACACCTACACACACACACACCTACACACACACACCTACACACACACACCTACACACACACACACACACACACACACACACACACACACACACACACACACACACACACACACACACACACACACACACACACACACACACACACACACACACACACACACACACACACACACACACACACACACACACACACACACACACACACACACACACACACACACACACACACACACACTTCATTATTCACTGAAATCGAGGTGAAGTTACGTGTGGGTTCAGTCATGCGGCGATATATCATTATGTGGCAGCGCCCGTTGTGCATTTGTTCATTTGTTATTCATGATACATAATTCGAAGCACTCACAACCCAGCCGTACGGGCTCATGGATTATTTTGCTGTTTTGCTGTAACGTTTATTTATTTAACACTCGACTGCCTGGGTTCGTGGCACGAGGCCCAACTGAATACAATTTGCATCTTTTGACCCAAGACATCCTTCTGCGCCCTATTTAACATTCACCCTAGATGAGATTAAAGAAAACATTTTGGGGGAGTGCACGGTTCTCCAGAAACATCTGGCCGTCTCACCTGGCCGTGTGTTCTGACTGCAGCTGTACGGTTGCCAGACTCTTTGTTTTCTTCTCGGGATGCCCGCTCCTCGCTTCTGCCGTCAGCTGCCTCCTCGTCCTCGGGCGTCTTTTGACTTTCGGTTCGCTCCCTGACACACATCAGCACAGACGTAACACAAAAACATCAGAGCTCAGAAAAATAAAAGCAGAGAAAATATGTGTGTGTGTGCTTGGCCGTAATCCACCACACCAACTGTCACATGGCAGCCTCCTGTTTGATCTCGTCATGGTCGCTATAGAAGTGTATCTGTGACGAAAATACTGTAATACTGTTCTCACCGCTTCAAAAATAAAAAGATCTTTAGAAATGTGAGCCTTGCATTTCTGTTATCTGTGAGCCAGCAGAGTGCAGACTCAATCGACTCAACCCCCCCGATCATGAACGTCTCAAGCACTTGTGATTGAATTAAGTGCGCGTGAATGAAGCTGGTAAAATGTGGCTCACCCTGTCGCGGGCTCGTCAAGGACTGGAGGCGCCTCACTGAGCCACTGCTCCCTCAAGTGCTTCCTCTGTGTGAGAATGTGACAAAATAAAATAAAATCAAGTTTAAAACTAAAAAGTCGAGATGGGGACGGACAGAATGTGATTGTATCACGTGAGTGGTCCACATTCATCGGTAAACCTTAAACCCTTTGCCGTCAACATTCTGGCACTCTGCTGTAGCTTGTTAGCCTCTTAAGCTAACGTTAGCTCAACTACAACTTGGGAGATGACTAGATTACTTTTTAATGTGTCAGGGTCATTTTAAAATACATCTTAAACATACACTTTATGGCTACAAACACGGTATCACGCCCGAGGCTGACGGCCTCAACACATCTGGGGCTTGATGATAAATGACGCCGTGATACGAAATACTGAACGGTTTACTGTCTTCAGACCTAGTTGTTGTACATCGTTGTACACGTGTACATGTACGGCTCTGAGTGGAAGTACTCGTGACAAAAACAACGGTTTGGAAAAACACAATAGAGACGTGCAAATTAATATGACATCATACTTGAAGCCCCCCAAACCCCTTTGTATCCAGCTCTATGTATCCATGCACTGTGGGCGGGACCAAACTAGATAGACAGCAGTGAGCCTTCTGCACGTCTAACAACGTGCTCACGCGGATTTGACTACATCAGCGTCATAATGAAGCCATAATGAAGTCATAATGAAGCCATAATGAAGTCATAATGACCACACCCAGAACATTAGAGCTAGGCGTCGGCCAGCAGCTCCACCTGGCAGAAGTCAGTATTGTGACATGAGGGTGGGACACACCAGTGGTCATTTTTCTTAACATGAAGCAACTGGGAAGGATGGAAAACAATGAAAAACAAAATGCCTAGATCGCAGCCGTCTTTTTTCACAGCATCTACGAGAAAAAAGTGCATTATTATTTCAATATTCTGCCATTTTTATTGGCCGGGAATTGATAACTATCTGCTTCTCAAACTCTATTTAAGACAGCAAATAAGCATTTCCAAAATCGTTCAGAGGACCAAGTGGGAAAGAATTTGGTTCATTGGAGAACTGTAAATCACCTTTCCCTGAGCTGTCTTCAACCGCTCCTCCTCCGTCTCCCTCGCCAGCCTCTCCTCTTCTTCCTGCCTCCGACGCCTCTCCTGGTGACAGAAGAAGTAAAATGTGAAGAGAAGATAAAAGATTATCTTGGAGGGTCTTCCCGGTCACATTTGTTGAGGCGTGTCGTCAAAGAGAGGCGACAAGTAGCCAATCAGAGAATTGAGACGGACACCACTGAGAGAAAAGCTGATAAAGCAGGACGGGAAAATTCCCTGTTTTTACAGCGTCTTTTTAGCAATGCTCAATCCCAACTCCCCTCTCTGTCCCGCCGCAGCTATCACAGGAAACGGCAGATTGTCGACGCCGCCTTTTCACGATTTAAATTGCTTGGGAGTCGTTTCTGCAATCAAAACGCACACACACACAATTTACTCAACTTTCTAGGAATGTTAACCCTACTTACCCTTCGCTTGTATTGAGTCCTCCTGTAAGTTATCTCTCTACAGAAAAGAAAACTTGAATCGTCCCAAAGCAAAAATAATCAGTTTAAGGAGAACTTCAGCAGCTGCTGTTTCTTCTCCTAACAGACAGAACTTATGGTGGTGGTTACACCCGCTTTGCTAATATAATTCTTTAGGAACACCCCTTTGCAGTCCTGGTCCCTGAAGACAGGGACTTCTTCTGTACGAAAGCAGAGGGACAGGGAGAGAGAGAGAGAGAGGGAGGGGGGTGGTAGAGAGAGAGAGAGAGAGAGAGAGAGAGAGAGAGAGAGAGAGAGAGAGGAGATATTTTTAGGAGAAGAGGCCCACAGATTAAAGCGGGGAGATGCAGCTGGCGGAGCGCAAGGATGCCGGGAGAAATAGTTCAGCGACGCAGCACATTGCGCGCATGCCGGCTCCGTTTCCACGTGAGCTGGACACTCGGCGACGCTCACTCCGCGAAGCGGGGCGCTCGTGTTTTAGGACGGATGCTCTGCCGGCAGAGGGGTCGGGCGGGCTCCGCTCAGGCCCTCCAGCCTTTCTCTTCGCAGATCAGCGACCGCTTCGGGAAGCGAGTCACTTTCGACACAAGGTGAAGGTCCACGTCGGTTTAAGGCGGACTGAAGTGGACGGTAAAAGGGCAAAGGTCAAAGACAAAGTCAAAGAATGACATTCTCACCGCTATGGCTTGCAGCCTTTGTTGGTACTTCTCTGCCTCGTCCATGCCGAGGCCTGAAAGAAATGAAATAGAAGTGTTAGGTTGGTAAATAGACACAAATACAAACACACTAAACGGGGAAACCTGGGCTGGTAAAAAGCAGTTACTTTTAAAGAGTTATCATACGACAGTGGGATTAATAATACGGTAAATATGACATACAGGTTTGTTTAACATTAAGCTTTAATTAAATAAACTATTAACAGCCCAACAGACACAACAGGGATATATATATATATATCACACTATTCTCCAGAAGCAGCTGCATGTTTATGAGAGAAAAATAGAAATCTAATTTAAAAGATATCTCAAACATGTTGTGGCATGGGGCTGGGGTTATTGGATATTTTTAGCCTTGCTCGGGGTGTGGCTTGAGGTGCGGCAGCGTCGGTCGCTTGTGTTGGTTGGCCCACCACTTTGGTCCAGATGGAAATATCTCAACAGCTTTTGGATGGATTATGATGAAATAATAATAATAATAATAATAATCCCCCACCGCCCCAAGGATGATATCAAAAGACTTTGATGACCACCATGAGGTTGAAACTGATGGTTTTAGAGGACTGTTGGATGGATTGCCCAGGAATGTGGTTCAGACATTCATGTTCAACAAGGAAGAACACACGTATGGAAACTGCACTGGCAAAGGGCCGTGCTCTCCGAGTGCCCTTACATAAGGAGGGTTATGTTTTTTCAGTTTCTTTCTGAAAAAAACTACAGGCCTGGTTCTTATGAAACGTGGTGGGCAGAGGAAGAACCCATTCACTTTGGAGAGGATCCGGATCACAGGACAGATACACGTTGAGAGACGGTACCTTTGCCCTTGGCGGAGGTCTGCGCTCTACTTCTAGCTTTCGACAATATGAGAAATATCGAACACCATCAGCTTGACCCTTTAAGAGTCTTAAGAAGTGCTGATTCCCACTAGCTGATTCGGTGATGTTCCCGAAACAAGAGAAAGGTGACGAGCTTCGCCAGTATCCGGTATCTCACGGCCGGTCGGCCCTCCACGATAAACTCAGAGAGTTATCGACTGATGGAGGAGCACTCGGTGAAACACAGGAGGAGGAGGAGCGATAGAGAGACTGCGCTGCACCACAGAGATATTGATCACTTCCCACCCTGACTAAGATTGAATAACTAAACCCTTTGCCAAGAAGCGGGATAGCGCAGCCTCAGCTCAGAGTGTGAGGGAGGCAGCTGGAGATGCATGTAGCTCCCCTTCCTCACACATTTAACTTGCCCTCTGAACTCTCTTCATGCGGCCCAGGCGGCAAAAGTGGACTCTAGCTCCACCTGATGAAATCAAGTCTTCATAACTGTGACCCCGATACTGGGGATACAAAAGCTAAAGTAATAAGGAAGGAAGACACAAAATCATATTAGATGCTGAACAAATCAAAGTCGTTATCTTTTCAATTAAACTTTCTCCAGAGACATTAGGATTCGCACAAAAGCTTACTATTAAAGTAATGCTCCTTGGTTCATTATCCTGCGACAGACTTCAGACTCGCTGCATGCACATTACATCAAAG
The DNA here is from genome assembly GCA_023566465.1 of Cottus gobio. Lineage (NCBI taxonomy): Eukaryota > Metazoa > Chordata > Actinopteri > Perciformes > Cottidae > Cottus > Cottus gobio. Next base: position 18,127,960 of record CM042232.1, on the reverse strand, counting down.
CCCCTCAATGAGAGCGATATCTCTTTGAAGTCTGCAGGCTTGAAAACCCTATGAGATGTAGAATAATCCACCGTTAATGACGGTTTGTTAGTTCCCCAGAGATAACGGAGATGAGTCAACGAGCCGCCCCACTCGAGAGCGTCAACTCCCCATCGCCTTCTGGCAGAACGCCATGCTGGAAGAAGTCCTCGCGGTAACTTCGGGCGGGACAATGTGGATCAGATCCCACTGTGACCTCTGTGGGAATCAGTGTCACACACCAGGAGGTCTACGCCCAACGATGAATCAATGAAGCATTCGATCGTGAAGCCAAGAACAGCTGTGCGCCAAGTGGCTCTCACTGCACGGTATGATTGGTTTTGGCTGGCTCGGTCATCTCAGACTGTCCTTTCCCCGTCCTCCAGGCATCCCATGGTGCAACAGCACCCACTCTGGAAATCGCAGGTCCTGCCTGTTGTCCATGTTGCACATTTATACTGCTATCTGTGTAGTATTTACAACTGCTTCATTGTTGGTATTGTACACACAGTCATTCACATGGTTAATCTCCATATTGGCACATTTCGTTTTGTCTGTGTTCACCGTTTAGTATCATTCATTGATATTTATACACATCTCTACGCACTTTGCTGCCGTTTGCGTTTTCCAGTTAGTTGCTAAGCTGCATTTTGTTGTCTCGGAGCTGCAACAATAAAATGAAAATCCCACAAATCCCTGCAGCCGGCCTCCAAGATCTGGAGGAAAGCCTTCCCCAGGAGAGCAGGCTGCTATGCAGCAGATTAAAATGCTCACCGTTTTGGAATTACGCATTTGGCAATTACACACGTGTGCTGTTCCGTGTGCGCACGTGAATATTGATTTGAAATGATATAAGAGACAATATAAAAAAGCAGAGCCGGAGTCACAGCAGTGGGAGTAGTGACAATACGGCAGAGTTACCTGTTAGTCCCATCGACAGCTTTGTCAGAGAGTGCAGTGGAGATAAAAAAGAATTTGAAAAAAAGGAAACGCAGAGATCAAGACCAATTAGATCTGTGACGACATCCGCGCAGTCCCACGGGTCTCGGGTGGCGTGCCGCGTTTTCCGCGACATGTGAAGGAGGAATAATGAGGAGATGCGGCTGTTCGTGAAGGAGGAACACCGCTGGGAGTTGAATATGAGGAACAGAAGCTCATCGGGAAGCACAAAGTCACAGAGGAGGTGGTGGTGGGGGGCTGCTATCTCCTCATGACAGGATGCTGTGTGGGCGTGCGGCCTGGAGGTGAATGAGCTCACGGGGCGACGTTTCAGCGGCCAGCGCTTCACAGACACCCTCTATTCTCATGGTCGCCCCGTGGAAATGTGACGCCCCGGCTCATGTGACGGACGTTAATCTTTGGAGACCAATATGTATCGTTTCACATCCGGACATGTACGAGGCGGTCAGGCAACCCGATGGCTGGACCTCCAGGAAGGGCAGCGATCCGGAGCGTGAAAACCAAGAAATGGCAAACAGATGTGGATTGAAAGGTTTTATGACCCCAGGACACCACCGTAGGTCACCGTTTAGCTGTACAAAGTAGGTTTGTGATTCGGCCGCCATGCCCACCTCCGTGGAACCCTCCATGGTGCAATGCTCAGCTTAACATGTTTACAGTCTGGTACATTTTTTTCATCTTTATAGCTTCATGATAACTGTACAGGGCTGAATGTTTTTATAATTCCCTCCATTCTATTAAAGCTTAAAGTAAGGCATGATTGACAGGCGGGTGCCTTGTTAAGATCGCTAGCTGATAGCGGTCTGCTCAGAGAGACTACGCCCATATTTCCTACCGTCTATGACTATAACCAATGCATTACGAGCCTGTTGAAATAAAAGAAGAAATACATAATTTGGTTCTTTCTAGAAATTACAGAGTTGACATTTGAAATCAGTCTAAAGTGGTGCGTGGGAAATGAGATACAAGCTATTGTCTTCCCACATTGTACAGTGAAGAACAACGGAGCAGAAGGACATGATTTACATTTGGTAAAGTAGAGAACGTCCGCGTCTCATTCATGAACACGGTGGATTAAACTACTTCAAAAGAACTCCCCGTTAAAAAGCAGAAATCCTTCCCCTTCCAAGGCGGCTGTCTCTACCTCGACCGCTTTTGATCTTTTCCCACAGACCTTTCTATATAAAGATAAATGAAGGCTGCTCGCCTGTAGCAGGTGAAATGTTTACCGAGGCTTCTGATGCACAGTGAAAAGTGCACACAGAGCAGAAGAACATAACAGTGGGAGTACTGCAACAAGCAGAGAGGTAGCAAAGAGACCAGCTAGTATGGAGAGAATAACAATCAAGGCCGCGATGAATCGTGTGTTCTGCTTCAACGCATTGAGGAGCAAAAGCTGACTTTCCTTCTGTTACCACTTGACAACACAGGCACACATTAGCACAGACATGCCGTGCTAATGTCGACTGTGCCAAAGCATTGTGTCATCAGCCATACTCCACTCCATCAGCCCTCACCAAGCACAATGCCATTGCCACGAGGACCGGTCACGTTAGCATTAGCTCAGGTTTTCTGCCACACCACTAACATTTTTTTTACTATACTATGTATCCCTGAAATCACCATTCTGAAAAATACATAAATGGCAAGTGCGTGGTCCTGCGTCGTGACTGACCTATCTGGTGTGTACGTTATAACGATTCAAATATATATATATATATATTTTAAAAAAAGGCTAAATCTGACGTTATGACCGTCCTCCCACGTTCATAAAATCAGTTCAGATCTGAAAACCCTCCAGTGTGCAGCGGCCATGAAGGGCTAGAAAGCGTCAAAGGGGCTGAACACCAGATCCTCTGCTCAGGTGGACTTTACTCCTATATTTACCACGATATCTTGACACAGCAAACAGTTACTGTTGCTAAAAGACGACAATAACAAGATTAATAACACAGAAAAAAAAGTGTCACACAAGCAGCGGGTCTGGTTTCATACCACAGAAATGCTGAGAATACCTGACCGTTCTCATGAAGTGAGTGAGTGAGTTTTAGCCTCATGTCCACGGGGGATGTCATTTGTCAGACGTAGGACACTGGGAGGCAATAATTCACTGCATTCTAGTGAGGCCACGTATCTTCTCCTCCTCCTCCATCATCATCATCATCATCCAGCATGTTTGTGCGTGGGCATCAGTTAATCCGTACATTTACCTTCTCAGGCAGGTACTAGTGCACCCCGTCCCGTTTCTCGTGAACACGCCCACTCTCTCATCTGATCTCATCCTCGGAGGTCACTGCCAGGCGGCTTTACTTGTGTAGACGGTGACATCTCTTCAGCCATCGTGTGCGTCTCCTTCCTTCAAAAGGCCAGTGTGTGTGTGTGTGTGTGTGTGTGTGTGTCAGTGGGACTTACTTCGTTGGCACAAATCAGCATCAAGGCCGGCGGCAGACGCTCGCCGAGCACTTGTTAATTAGAAAGAAGAGGCGGCCCGTGCTCCCAGCAGGGGGAACGCCGCCCCTGAGCTGCCTTCAGTGTTTAGCCCCGTCCCTTCTCCTCAAAGAACTGATCGGTGAAATGCGATGTTGATCACTGTTGCACACGATGCACTGAGCACATTTCTCGCTCTCTCTTGTTTTTTTAAGTCGCTCTCCCGTGCACACTTCCTCCAAGCGCCCCTCAGTGCACATGCTCCGGTGCTCTGTTGCTCTCTGAATATGATGCGTTATCTAGAACGTGTCTGAAAGCGGTCAGTACAGAGCCGCTGTGGGATTGTTGAAGCTGGTGATCAGCACTTTCAACAGGCAAAATAACAATGCACACATTATTTCCACGCAAACAAACAGGTAATTATTAACATAGTCACTGAGACGCCACCCATTTGTTTTTGGCCTTTGCCATCTTGTTTATTGTATCCTAAAGTGACACGAAAGAGTGGAGCCGAGTACAACAGATCTTTGAATACGACATTTTGAAATTTGTAAAAACTTAATTAATTTGGAATTATAAACCTAATTTTTGCGCACAGTGTATTTTTAAATCGACCCTGGAGAATTTCAAGGGGTTATTTTGGTCACTTGAGTTAATATGAGAGCTACAAATCATGCGAGTGCTTTAAAAGAAAAACCATTAATTAGCTTCCTTTTCCCGCTCTTATTCACAAACTGTTGACTTGGCTGCAGTTTGTGTGTGTGTGTGTGTGTGTGTGTGTGTGTGTGTGTGTGTGTGTGGTGCAAGAGCGCGCACACTTAACGCTGCATGGCAGTGTGTTGAAGTGGCGGTGTCATAACTGACCACATGCTCTCCCTCTCCCTGCATCACCTCCGGCAGGACATTATTCAAATGGTTTCATGCCCGAGCCTCCTCTGCCAGCCGTGGCAAATCGAGCGCAGTTCAATAAGTGAACCAATATAAAAGAAAATGAGCGCGCTTGTGTGCGTAGAGCGGATGAAGTCGACACTATGCAATTATCTCACAAAGCTAATAAAATCGGAGTACTTTATGCGAGGAATTATTCAGTACTCGGCGAAAGAAAATTATGCGCCCAGATCATATTAACTGTCACAAGACATTTTTTACACAAACTGTACGTTCTGAAAAATGTGCTGCGAGACCTTTTTATGGCTCTTTATCTCCTAAAATAACCTCGGCTCTGCTTTGGTCAGAAGGAGCTGATCTCTGCAGGACCGGGAGAATCCCAAATGCCGACTGAGTATTTACAAGCCTCCTAATCGCTTTGCCCCCCTGATCCGTCCTTTTGTTGGATTCAGCTGAACTGAATGCTCGGCTGGGAGAACTCGGCCCTGCAGGCTTGGCTGTCATTCTATCAATCACACGACACTGGTAATTTGCTTTCAATTGATCTTTAAGTTGACAATCAATACATATTGTTTCAGAAAATGAATGCTCACGGAGCTCAGCCTTTAAATATATATATACACACACACATATATATATATATATATATATATATATATATATATATATATATATATATATATATATATATATATATACACATACATATATACATATATATATATATACATACACACGTAGCATTGGTATGAAATGCAGCTGTGATATAGCATTCCTTCCTAATTTAGAACCGGTCGACGTTTGGAACCGGTTTTTTTTCACAGAATAATTCTACACATTAAAAAGCTGCACTATGTCCGGCTGAGTCTTTGAGCGAGTGTTTGTGTTCCTCTGATGAACAGTCCGGTCTCACTCGGGACGGTGTCTGAACTTCCAAACCTCACACTGTTTCCCAGGCTTTAGTCTTCTCAATCGAGTTACAAGTTCAAAGCAAAGCTGACTGCGTAAACATATACGACAACAAAAGCTGATTAAAAAGGAAATGTAATCGGGCATCTGCTGCATGTTTGAACAAAACGTGTGAGAAACGCTCAGTGAAGACCTTGGGTCGAGCTATTTGGACACTTTGCTGACTCTCCAATGACCTCTGACCTCTCCTTTAGGAGTTGCTGCTAAGACACACAGAACAAAGGCAAACGTTACCATGCAGGCATCTGCCTGCCCCTCAACTAAGGGGGCCCCTAATGGCTATACATATACTGACATTTTTTAATATAAAAACCCAGAAATATGTTCATTTTTCTTACAGAAAAACATAGTACATTGTGCCAGAAAAGGTTATTCCCCTCACCCAACGCTCAAATACAAATGAATGGACTATTCCACTAAACTGTTGTTTCTTAAAGTAACTACCAGTAGCTGCTCCAGGAGAAACAGACTGGCGGCCTATTTGAGCCGCCCACAGTGCATGGTGTAGTGTGCAACTGCATTTAAGGCGTAGCCAACTCTGCTTAAACGGCGCACAAGCTTTATCTGCACGGTTGCAGATAAAGTCGCCTTCATCTACACTCGCAGGCAGAGAGGGATGAGCAGAGGCCCCTGAGCACAGGCGGAGGGCGGCATCCACGAGAGGCGGGAAGCAGCACTCCAGCGCTCATCGTGCGTGGAGGAAGCCTGCGAGTGGGTGACGGAGAATTTATTGTTTTCTTTAACATGAATAAAAACATTGCACACCAAAAATTAATCACAATTCAGGAAAGTTTTCGTTGTGAACGCAGCCACGTAGTCGCATCTTACTATCTGTGATAACATGCCCATTACATAGCGGGAAGAATACTGATTAAGACCAGTGTGTGTTGGTCAATGGTGGAATCTCTGTCTGACCGTTTGCTACTCCCACAACACGGCCGCTTGGTGTGTAAACCACAACGGCGTCGCTCTGAAACTAGCGATGACAGCGGCGCTGCAACCACCATCCATTTCAGATCTGTGGCATTCTTAACAATTATATTTTCAATACGAGAGGGTTAGTATCAGGCGCTAGGGAGGCCTAACGTCTGGTTTTGACCAGGGTTCCCCCAAATCCCTAAATCCGCACCATGCAGCGAAGGAGCACATAAGGCTTGGCAATCTTCTGTTTACATCGTCGAGGTGTCTTTGCTCGCACAGAGCTCGAGCTCTCAGAGTCATCGAGCCTGTAATCATCTTCCCGCCGCTTGCCGCCGAATAACGCGCCGGATAATGAAAGCTATAAAGCCCCCAGTGCCTCTTCGTGGGACATTCCCCTCCTGTTGAAGGAAATCAAAGAGCAGCTGAAGCCGATACCCCGACGATCGCACGCGTTCTTCAGAAGGGGACCGTATGATTTCACCGAACGCCACTGATCCACCCACGAGGCAGCCAAGGGGACGCGAGCATGCACCGAGCTCAATAGACATGACAACGCGCGAGGGGGGCATTAATGCAGCATTGTGTCGTCGTCCCCCCCCGCAGAGTAAGCTCCGTCTTAGTCTATCTGGCAGCGCTGCTTAATTCTTGTTTATGCAACATGGGACATGGTGTGCTGGGGGCACGCACACACACACACACACACACACACACACACACACACACACACACACACACACACACACACACACACACACACACACACACACACACACACACACACACACACACACACACACACACACACACACACACACACACACACACAGTGCTTCAGGCGGCCTGTGAGCTAAATCCACATGCAGCAGCGCCGCTCCCGGCAGAGAGATAAACAGGAGGCCCCATTTAAGCTCAACAACCCTCCTCTGTTTCCCATTTCCTTCATGTCCAGGCTGCCCTTCCTCTCCTCTGCCCTTCACATGTCCCAGAGAGAGGGGAGGCAGGGATCAGATGTTCCAAGAGCACAGATATAATGGGTTCACGCTGCATGAATAACGGGATTACCTATCACCGAAGGTCAATATACTGTATATGGCGCTAATGGCAGTTTTAAGGGGATTAAAAGGAGCATGAAACACGCATGTGATGGGACATTAACTTGCACATGCTTAACATTTTATGAGTTTCCCAGCACGGCGTGATGATCAGAGGCCGCCGATAATCTATAAAAGTAAATGTTTAGTCCACTTATTTGATGTCCGGTTACTCATTTATCAAAGTGCGTCACCCGTCGAGTTGCCTTGAAGCGCTCCACGCTTCCCTCCGCGATTTCCGTCGCATAACGTGTGGAAAATATATGGATGTGAATGTTGGTTTTGCCACGGAGCAAAAAGTATGATTGTTGCAGGAAGTCAGGAGACGTTTGTGTGATCACAAAGTTCCTTCGGGGAACGCTGCTAGCGAACAAGCCGCCGCTATGCCGGCGAGTCGCAGAGAGAACTTTGGACTGCCGAGGAAAGGTTTGGCACTGAATCCTTCATAGAAACCCTGAGAAACAGAATTTGTGAAAGTTTACAGTGAATTAAGGTCAGACAGCTAAACAATAGAACTGGGCAATGCATCAATATGATATTATATTTGTCTAAGAGTTTGGACATTGTAACATGGTGTGTTCTCTTTTCCTCGCTTTAAAGGCGTCACAGTAAAGTGATGTCATTTTCCTGTTCTATTATTTGCGATTACCTGATTAAGTTATTATATCCACATTACTGATGACTTTTTGTCAAAAATCTCACTGTGTTAAGATTTGGTGAAAGCACCAAGAGTCCAACCTGCAACATCAATATCGAGGTATGAAACATTGTGATATTTGATGTTCTCCACGTCGCCATGCCGTACAAACCAGGAGCTGGAGCTCAATACAAAGCTCCGATAGGCCGAGGAGGTTCATCACTACATCACAGTTTCACATTGTCATTTGCTGCATTGTTACTATAACCAGGCACGTGCACAGATAGACCCCTAGTGGTGCTCAAGCACCTGCCCTTTTGCCCTGAATGAGAAAAGTGCCCCTTCTACTGGAGCCCAATTTTTTCTTCATTCATCAGTATTTAAGAATAAGAATGTATCTCTCTGTCATCAATTCCCCCCAAATGTGTTTTGATATCTTACGGGGCATATATTTGATTTCTTGTGAGAATTTCGCCCCGACATGCTCCGCGGCGCTCACAAGCCCCGCCCCCCCCTCTCCCTCCCTCCTCCTCCACTTAGTGCTCATGCAGTGCTGAGCGCCAGGCCAAACGGGTGCAGCCTACTTCTCCTCTGACCCGCAGCATCAGACAAACAGGTAATGACGGTGTTTGTGCAATCCCCCGACGTTGTTCGGTGATAAATTAACCACAACATTAGCGCCGCTGAAAACATTACGTCACAACTGGTCCGACGTTTCCTAAAAAAATAAACAAACAAAAAACTCACGAAATCCGTGATTTCAAAGCCTTGTCCAGCTGTTTACTGACGTTAGTCATGTTTAATGAAGAGAGAGAGAGGGAGAGATATACAGGCAGGCATCTTCTTGGTGTTGTTGTATAAATGCCGTTTAGACAATTTCCAAAGTATGTTGATCAGTATGTAGTATGTAGCCAATCATCTTTATTCATAAGGAAAATGTAAGCTAGCTGTCTAATCTAGCTAGCTGTCTAGTCAGAAAACAGTAAAACATGTGTGTACTGTGTTGTCAGCTTTATAGAGATTATGTAAGTCACTCTTGATTATTATGCACAACATTGATTTATCTCATTTACAACATTTGCAGCATAATGCCAAGAAAAGACAGACTCCAAAAGCAGAAGGACAGGGAACTGCAGCAAGCAGCTCAGGGTAGCAGCTCTCTTTTATCTTGGATCAGGCCATCAACTAGTAAAACAAATGAGGGAGAATTTATTTATTTATTACTATTATTTTTAATTTCATAAATAATTTTGGCGATGGGTGCCCTTTTTTTTGGTTTGAGCACCTGCCCCCCAAAATGTCTGTGCACGTGCCTGACTATAACACATAGATTATGACTGCTTTCAGACTTCGGTCCTGGTTGATATGGCAACACCTGTGGTTAACAGTAAAGGTCCCCGAGTTCAGTTTGAAATAACACGTGTACAGATCACTGGGGATGGTGAGGATTTATCTTGTCGCTTTAAAAAAATCATAATTACTCTTCCTCGATAAACGGCCCGCTCCAGCTGACTCCAGCTGTGACATTAGCACCGTTTCAAAGGTCTCATAGAACCCTGCACAATAGAGGTGGTCGCTGCCAATCGCCATCCAATAATAGAGAGGCAGTTAAAGAGTGCGAACACACTAAAGGGGGTTGGTGCAGACGCCAGCTGAAGAACTAGTGTCAAAAATGGGATTTAATGTTGTGAAAAACGCAAAAGGATTCTCCAGCAACACAGATTGTGAATGCTATTTCCCCCCCCAGATTTTAGAGCTTCCGAAATGCACCCGACCACGGCTGCATTACAAAACCAATAACTTTATGGCCCACAAAAAATCAAAAGTGTTCTTTATCGCAAGCAAGTTTCTGCAGGTTTTCATCCAATAAAAACGTGAGCTGAACCAATGGCCCTCTGTCTATGTCGGTATATGGATTTACCGTGAATCATGCCCCATATACATTACATTTATCTCCGCATCGCAACGTGGAAAACAAGGCAGCCAAAACCCTTTGGAACAATTCCTGCAGCTCCTTCAGGAACACAGTCGACCGGCGTCCGACCTGTTGAGGTGCGTGACAGTCCTTCTACACTGAAACAGCCTGAATATAAAATGTATAATAATGTGACTCTACAATTACAGTGCCCATTCACATTTTAGAGGTTTCTGCTTTTTTTTCTTCTTCCAGGAATGTATTTTTATGCCTGCCACAGATACCAGGTTGGTAAAGACAACTCTCAAAATATGACATAATATGACATCTACCTATTTTGGATCGTTAGAAATACCATCCTTTATATATCTGGCATCTGCTGGCAATAAAATGGGAACGAGGGAAAACTATTTTAGGCATTAGCAGAGATATTTCTGGCCTCTGCTGATGCACTTCCTTTAAATAGCCCTCTGTGGCTGTGTTCCTAATATCACATATTTCTACTTCCACTTCACTTAATCGGCTCTGCTTCCTGTTCAAAGATGCAAGTCAAACAGCCTTAACCTGGGATCCATTCGAGAGAATCATCTCACTCCCCGGCCCCTGTAAATAAAAATAATCATAACTGAACTAGTAACCACTATAACATAGGTAAGAATAGAAGCCTTTTGCTTTCCATTGTTAGTAAAGAGACATTCAGTCACATAATGTAGTGGGAAAATATTAAAAGTTGTAGACGGATATTAGAAGTTGCAGACGGTGCATATTTTCACTGATAAAGCAGGAACAGGGAGAGAAGGGAGGATCGGAAGAACTTAGACACACACACACACACACACACACACACACACACACACACACAGAGAAACATTGTGAGACACAGAAGAATAGTATTGCACCTGCAAGATAGTTGGACAGCTCTCCCCCCCTCCTTTGCACTCGACAACATACACACACACTGACGGATCCAAGAAACAACGGAAATGAGCCGGTGTTGGATGGACATATCCAGGCTCCAACCGGGCTGCAACTAGTAAAGGTTGTCCCGCCTGCTTCTTTGACTTTGACCAATGGGGACTTCTAAAGTCTAACCATTATAAACAGCTGCACATGATGTTTAGGGGCCTTTTGTGTGAGAAGCGAACTAGTCGTGACTGCCATCAGGTCCGTGCACGTTTAACTGCCCGGAATGTGATGTTTCTGCCTTAAATTGAGTAAATACAGTGTGGTCCAACTTAAATTCTTTCGAGTGTTTTATTGCACCGTCGCCTCCTGAATTTATTGTTGTTTTCCGCACAACAAACTTGGTAGCAGAGGATGGTTTGACAACGATCTGAATTCGAGGACAAAGTTTTTAAACTTCTTTCCTCGCCCACCGGCGACGGAGACGGCGGAATCCTAGTCAGACGGACGACCCATCCGTGAAAGACCTTCCAGACTTGGACTCGGGAACAAACTGATCACGAGCGCTCAAATAAAAGGTAAGCAGAGCCTGTTTAACTGAAATCTGCATATTGTACTATATGATAAATCTAAATTGAGTGATCAGTAGTACCGAGTGTGAGTATGGAATGTATATAAAATACTAAATTGTGACACACTGTAAGGGCAAAGATAATACATTATTTTATTGGCTGTGCGGATTCATCACATTCTGTATATTTGGCAATGTTTGTATATAGCTGTGTGATTAGAGTATGAATGAAGAATGAATGAACCTTAAGGATGCCACGGGCCCACATCAAGTCAGTAACATTTCCCATAGGGACCCGGATGTGAGACCAGACCGTCAACCTGCAGGGCGACGGGCCTATATTATGAAGGGCAATGTTTGTTATTGGGCTTGAAAAAGTGTGAATGTATCAGATCCGCGGGTAATTCCCATTGGGACCTGGATCCAGGGAGAAGGGCTTTAACCTGCAGGAAGAAGCATTCTCTCTGCGACAGGCTGTGTTTATCACCTGGTCTGAAAGTGTGAACGCGAGTGTGAAAGGAGACAAGGTATCACGGATACTTGCCGAATATCACAGATATTCGTCGAGGATGCCACGGGCACTCGAAACGAGGATGCCACGGGCACTCGAAACGAGGATGCCACGGGCACTCGAAACGAGGATGCCACGGGCACTCGAAGCGAGGATGCCACGGGCACTCGCATAAAAACGAATATTCGTCGAGGTTGCCACGGGCACTCGAGGCGAGGATGCCACGGGCACTCGCATAACGCGTGCTGTATATAGCTAAATGTTAACTGTGTGTGCATGAAGTGTGCTGAAAATGGTATGGCTGAACAGACTTGGCATGACATCATAGAATTTGACTCAATAGAGGAGAGCGGAGTGCTCCAGGTTAATTTTCCCGTGCCTTCTGCCCCTGCCGTAAACAGTAATAACCCAGCGACCATTAGAGCAGGGTGTGACAGGCTAGTAAGATTCGAGAGATCGATAATCATTTGGTTCCTCATCGCGCTGGTGGGGTTCGCTATAATCATTTTAGGATCAGGGATGATATATTTACTGCATAAATATCCAAAGAGCAAATTGCACCCAAGCAACTGAAAAAAAGAGAGAGACACATAACGCATTGCATCACATAAAAAGCATACACATGGCGTCTTACGGAGAGCAGGTGAAGGCTGAGTTGAAAGCAGCAGGAAAATATAAGAAGGGTGAGGGAAAGATAGTGACAAAATTAGTTGCTAGATGGAAAGAAGGTGGATGGTTGTCAAAGGCGGGACCACCGTCCAAACTTGAGTTGGACAAAATTTTGGCTGATTGTAGAGAAAGACGCTGCCGCGCTGTGAAAAATGAGCAGGAGGAAGAGAAAGAAGGGAGGGGCCGTTTCACTGCGAAACCACTGAAAGCTGCCAGAGCAAGACAGGATGTGGAAACCACAGTAGCAAACACCATAATGGCAAAAATGTGGAAGGACGGACAGGGCCGTGACGACACCACGCCCATCCGTGAAAGCCAAGCAACGCCTTCTCTGTACCCACCCCTTCCATCCCCTCCCACCGCTCCTCCCCCTCCATACGCAAACAATGTTGACCCATTCATCACTACAGCAGTCATACAAGTTCCTTTAATGGAAGCCACAGTAAAAAAGGGGATGTTGGATGTTAATGATGGAGGAGCACAGGAAGTCATAGTAGCCACCGCACTCTTTTTCCGGTCTCACTGAACCTCTGCTCACGTTGACAATCAACAGCCAAGAACACCTTATGTTAGCAGACAGTAGAGCTATTTTTTTTGTTTTTCCCTGTTTTACCACACCTCAAATTCTCTCAGACAATGGAACACACTTTAATAATAAACTGATGCAAGAAGTAGAGGGAAGCCTGGACATTGTACATAGTTTTGGCTCAGTGTATCATCCTCAATCCCAGGGATTGGTGGAAAGAGCAAATCAAACGTTGAAAGCTAAAATAGCTAAAGTCTGTGCAGCCACCAAAATGACATGATTGGAAGCTCTCCCTTTGGCCCTCATGGCTATGAGATCAGCAAAGGGGGGAGAAATGCATCTTTCACCGCATGAGCTTTAACTGGTCGGGTGATGCCCGGCCCACCCAGGGATGGAGGTCATATGCCATCCCTGGATGTATGTCAGATTGAGATGACTATATGACTATATGCATGAGCTAACATCTCTGGTCTCAGCCCTCTCTACCCAGGTGGCGAAAGCACTGAAAAAAAAACCACTGGCAGCAGAGAAGGAGCCAACCATTAAAGTAGGTGACTGGGTCAGGGTCAAGGTTCACAAGAGGAAGTGGACTGACCCCAGGTGGACTGGACCGTACGAAGTGAAGGAGGTTACTTCACACTCGGTCCAGGTCAGAGGTAAATCAGGCGTTCCCTGGCATCACCTGACACATTGTGCCCCAGCTCCTAACCCAAACAGAACACACTAGGAAGTGCGTGCTGATTTAGCACAGCATATCAATTAGACAATGGGGAATTCATTTCCCTCTCTAAGAACAGAAGTGTGTTGTTTGCTTTAAAAAACGTTGTATATGTCTCGGCTGAGACAGAATGGTGTGCTTGGTTTAATGTACATGTATGTGTCATAGAAGAATCATAGATAATGTTAAATAGTGTTGAAAAGTGTATGAATGCAACCACACACTGAACTTGACAATAAGGACCAGACTTTTCTCTGGGACCCCTGGGATGATCCCCCCTCTCTGCTCACATGAGGCCTCACTAAAAAAAAGGTAATGGCAAGGACCTGTTGATAACCGAACCTTGCATAGGTAGATCTAGGACAATTTAGTTGTGAGCAGGAAGGGATGGTCTGACGGGGGAATAAATTATTAGTGTAACAATTACATAAGGATAATGTTCAAATAATGAAAGTGGTGCAGTCAGTCATCAGTAGTGGGCGGATAACATAATAAAGAGTACTTAAATAATAATAAAATAAATAAGGTAACGAAGTAGAGCACGATAAAAAAAAAAAAAACTGAGCAAAATCATTTCTTGATTGTTGACGCTGGTGACTGTGTGAGATCTGAAAGGGGGTCATGCAATGCTGGTGGAGCCTTCCTCTGATTTATACGGTTAAAAGGATTTATGGAGTTTCCTCATAGTCAGGGTGAATAAGCCAAAAAAAAAAAAAAAAGAAGACTGACGATGCTCTCACACAGTTATGATTGACATATCATTTTTATTTCAGACTCAAAATATTAAGCCGGGCAAAGTGAGCTTTTAAGAAGTAGAGAAAACTAAAAAAGACTACGTTGGTAGTGTTGTGCTATATAAACTTTGAATTGGATTAAAAGTATGTGTAAAAGTTGGAGCAGGGTCAAGCCTGTGCAGCCAGTCTACTAAGTCTTATCGTAGGGATAAGAGGTATGTGGGAGGAGGACAGACAAACTGTCCAACAATGGGAAGAATGAATTTCTGAGACAGGCAGTTTCAGCTGCAACAACTGGAGCAGCTCGGAGTGTGTGTGGAGCGGAGAAAGGAGGGGCAGCAGAAAGTAAGGAAAACATTTTAAAAAATGAGTTTAATAATAAATAACATTAATGTGAATGGATGGAAAAGAATGCACTGCTAAACCGTGTCCTTCTTTGTCCGAGGTACATGGTCACGAGGATCCTGATCTGGACTCCGTGCCGCCTCTATATGCTCTAAAGGGGGAAAGCCGTCCAACCACCAGTCCAAAGAGGAAAAGAACCGACCCTTCACACGGAAAGCTGAGCTGGAACCATGCCAGGACACACCCAGAGCCTGCTTGCCCCTCTCCGAACCCCAGGTTGAGATGATGCCCATGGGGAGGAAAAGACATTGAAGACGTGAAGAATCATGGGATAAGCCCAAAGATAAACTGACTGAGGTTGAAAGAACTGTTCTCTATTCTGTTGGAGAATGCAGGCCAACAGGCCACCTGATGAGCAGAAGGCTCAAACTGGACATTGACAAAATTGCAGTTGTGTTTTCGAACAAGATTTCCACCCGAAAGAGAAGAAGGGGGCAGGCAGAGGAAGAACTGAGGGCCAGAGACTTTGACCCACATGAACCAGAGACTTTGTGTGCCACCTGTGGCAAAGCTGGACATCGGTGAAGGGACTGCCCACAAGCACCGTGGAATAAAGACAGGACTGGTGGGAGGACCCGGCAACAATCCGACTGAGGGGAGCGGAAGGTGGCGGGACGGACCCCAGGGAGGGACCACGGGACGCACACACAGCTCAACACACAGGGTGAGCAAATTCTGATTGGGATTATGACAAGCTTGTTCATGCAATACACACATTAGAAGTTAGGTGCACACACACAAACATATATATTTGAATGAAAATTAAGGTTTTAGAAAATGACCATAAGTCATATTAATTAACTTCCATTGGTGCTGCCATATATATTTATCAGGCCGAGAATGCTGCTGTTGTCTCTGTTTTTCTGTCTTCCGCACAATCTGAGTTGTTCAAGGGGGAGTTTCTGCATGTTGGAAAGGAGTGAAGGACGTGGCTGGTTGGCTGAGCATGCAGACTCTGCTTCCTGACTTGAGGCCTACAGATGATACTGTGAACCGGTACAGTGTAAAAGGCAAAGTATACAAAACAGAATGTACATTACTAATAGTAAAAAGAGTTATTCAACGTATGTTTAATCAAAACATAGACACCATGGGGTCTAATGTTCCATCTGTCGACATGGCTGAGCTGTCTGAGGTGCCCACCTCTCTGTGGTCTGCGCATGAATATGACGTAGGACCGATGAGGAGAGCGACACTCAAAATCTGATTTCAGGCCAGGCATGAAATACTATCCACTTTAGCAGGAGGCCATTATTCTGAGCCATTATTGATGGCTGGTGTAATAGTCAAGAGTGATAATTATCTGGTGCGCACCTTAATATATGTGGTAAAGACAGTTTGGGAAAAGGGGGAGGTGATGAAAGCTTTGCAGGCTCCCTGGTGGTCTCCATACATGTTACCCACAGTCAACAATCATTTCCAATGTACAATTTAATGTATAAATATATATTCTGATGAATACAGGTAAACTAGGAAGAAGGCAGAGTAGATGAGGGAAGGTAAGAAAGTGAAGAAGGTTGGAGCCAGAGAAAATGGATAAAGAAGAGAACGGAAGGGGAACATGGTGAATGTAGAGGAGAGTGGGAGGGTTGTGTCCAACGCAGAGGACTGATGGGTGGGAACCTGTGGGAGGGAATCTCAAGGTGTATTATTCCTCCTCAGTAAAACCTACACAACCACTGAGTTACTGTAGCAAAGAAATTAAAAAGCAGTCTGAAAACACGTGAGACATCTTTCCCTCTCCTCAAAGGAGGAAGAGGTTTAGAAAATAATTAATAAGACCTTATGGTCAAAAGGGGGAGCAGAGCCTGTGACAATACAAATACAAATAGGGTTAGGCCTTTCCAGAGATAATATCCAATACAACCAGAGGCTGCTGAGAGAATAACACCAGTAGCTGAATAATCTTTCTTTAGACTCAGGGGTATTATAAAAGTCCTAAAGGCCCTTCTAAGAGAATGGCTGCTAATCTAGCTGAAGTTGAACCTCCACAGTGGAGACAGATTTGACTTTATGTTGATGACATGTTCCAAAACACAAGATACGTGCAGAGAAGACACTCTGGAGCTATTGACAGTCCTAGGGGAACAGGGACATAAAGTAAGTAAAAGACAATACATTAACTGCAGCTGTGGTGAGTAAAAGTGAAATATTCTGAACTTCTGAAGCTGACAAAGCTTTAGTGATATTTAAAAAGATTTTAGCTGAAAACAGAGTCGTGAATTACAGAGAACTAATTCAGCAAACAAGACTATTAATTCAGGATGTAAAGCTGTTTAGAACTTTAAGAAGTAGAGGGATGTGAAGTGACTTTTTTTTTTTTAGTGTTTCCGGAGCATGCAGATCTGTCAGCACCAGAAAGTAGAAAACTAAGTTGATAGAGCAAAAAGATAGAACCATTTGGTGAGAACAGCATTTGTAATCCTAGATCCTTAAACATGACTATAAACAAAAGAACAACAGTTCAGGTTATCTAAGAAACTGTCCAGTAAATCTTAAGAGAGAGAGCATATTGGTGACAACATTTAGGATGTTTATTGGTAGGAAGAGTACAAGGGGAGAACACAGCAGCATGATACCAGGAATATAAGAAAAATTGAGATGACCATCCCCCGACCATTTGGACCACTTGGGTCGTAAAGAGAAAGAAAGGGCCGTTCACCTATCATTAGCACATCAACTGCTGTCCGCATATCTAAGAGAGAGCATCCTGGATTCATCACACCTACTGCATGAAGGTGCACCAGTTGTCTGCAGAAAACTGCATTACTGAGGACTCCTAAGTGGGCACCCATCTCCTCTGTGGTGAAGTCTGGTTACAAAGGGAGGTGAAACCAATAGGGACACTTGTCTCAACCCAGTGAAGAAAACATCAAACACCCAGAGGCCTAGGGAGTGTCTGTTTATCAAGGGGAGCTCAGTGTTGGTTTAGAAGGAGAAACTGGTTAACAACTATTGACAAGAGACAGACAAATTGTTAATTTTACCGTGTTGGCTGAAAAAGGGGATGTCTGTGTTTGGTGAGATCGGATGACTAACATGTTTGGAAAATGGAAAGCACTTGTCATGTCTATTATGGTGTCTTTTGCTGTCTTTATGGCTATGCTGATTGCCTGTGGATGTTGCAGTATCCCCTGCATCCGCACTCTCATGAGCAGGCTCATCACTACGGCTCTTTCAAAAGAACCTCCTCCCCCTCCGTACTCAGCAGCTTATCCATTGCTCTCGCTGAGGGCCACAGATGATGCTCCGCTCCCCGACAGAGAAGGACCGCCTGAGGTAGATATGTCACCATAGATTTATCACACCAAGTAGGTGTGAAAAGGGGGAGATTGATTTTCATGTTTTTCATCATTTAGTTTGAAATCACTATCATTATTTAGTTTGAAATTACTATCACACACTTTCTCATTATTTTGTTTTATATTACTAATACGCACTTAGACTTGGTGACCATGTATTTCATTATTTTGTTTAGTTACTGACACTCACTTAAGGTGTACAAGTAAGAGTGGAAAGTACTCAGGAAAGTTAAAAGCTGCAAACAATGCATACTTGTGTTGATAGCAGGATGTTAAAGAGTACCACAAGAATGATTGCACTAACAATTACACCTCTGAGGGTCCACTAGAAGTAGAAATTGACATCTTAGATTGTTCACACCTAGCAGGTGTGAAAAGGGGGATTTGTAAATAAAAATAATCATAACTGAACTAGTAACCACTATAACATAGGTAAGAATAGAAGCCTTTTGCTTTCCATTGTTAGTAAAGAGACATTCAGTCACATAATGTAGTGGGAAAATATTAAAAGTTGTAGACGGATATTAGAAGTTGCAGACGGTGCATATTTTCACTGATAAAGCAGGAACAGGGAGAGAAGGGAGGATCGGAAGAACTTAGACACACACACACACACACACACACACACACACACACACACACAGAGAAACATTGTGAGACACAGAAGAATAGTATTGCACCTGCAAGATAGTTGGACAGCTCTCCCCCCCTCCTTTGCACTCGACAACATACACACACACTGACGGATCCAAGAAACAACGGAAATGAGCCGGTGTTGGATGGACATATCCAGGCTCCAACCGGGCTGCAACTAGTAAAGGTTGTCCCGCCTGCTTCTTTGACTTTGACCAATGGGGACTTCTAAAGTCTAACCATTATAAACAGCTGCACATGATGTTTAGGGGCCTTTTGTGTGAGAAGCGAACTAGTCGTGACTGCCATCAGGTCCGTGCACGTTTAACTGCCCGGAATGTGATGTTTCTGCCTTAAATTGAGTAAATACAGTGTGGTCCAACTTAAATTCTTTCGAGTGTTTTATTGCACCGTCGCCTCCTGAATTTATTGTTGTTTTCCGCACAACACCCCCGAGCTCATTAAAACATACAAATAGCTGGCAACTGGCCTGGCTCATTTTTTGGACCCAGACTTGATATAAATACGGATCTAAAGAGACACTGGGTGTTGCAGAGGGGCAATCCAGTTGAAGGTTTAATAAGGTTGATTAACTGTAAGAAGGAGAAACAAGCTATCATAATCCAATCACAGTTTGCAAATGGAAACGATATCCATGCTCATTATATATTTATCAGACTGACCGTGTAATATAATGAGGTATTTTCTCTTTCAGTCTGTGGTTAAATAATCCGTAAATAGGTGCTTTAAACAAATGTTTAGGGCTGCATTTCAGAAATAGTCAAAATTTGTTCACACCAGTTTCTCAAGGTCCAAGATGGTGTCTTTAAATGTCTTGTTTCGTCAGTCCAAAACCCAACGACAGCCACTTTAATAGGATTTAAAACCGAGAAGAGCAGAAAATCTCCATATTTAAGGCTGAAAACATCCCCGTCTGCCATTTGAGAAATACTTTAACGATAAATCTATTTCAGCTCTCCGAATGGTCAACTGTCAAAAGTAGTCCCATTCCTTAGCAGAAGAATGGGGTCACCAGGGGTCAATACTACATAATGCCCTTCAGTTTGTACTAAATACGGAAATACAGCTTATGCTATCACAGCTGCATACAGTTATATCCATATCTGTCCTCTGGCAAGCTAAACATTGATAAATAACAGTTGAATTATTCACAGGCATAGAATATTGGATGTCCTACAGTAGGACCTTCATTTGCAGAACCACGTCACTAGCAGAACAATACTGGCCACAGTGCGGTGCTTCATCATTTATGTATTTTTTTTATCGCTGAGCTAGAGTGGGCTCTGATTGCACATTCAACATCGGAATGATTGCACAGTGTTTCCAATAAATGTTGATTTAAAAGCCCCACGCTGACCATATCTGCACTGCAGGCTTCCCCATCATAACTGGGTCACCTGACGAGAGAGTAATGGGTCTGTGGGACAGAGAGCCTCATAAATTATGCAAGTAAGAGAGCGGTAAAAAGACAAAGACAGAGGCAGTTTGATTGTGACAAGCAGCTGGGGGGGGGGGAAGAGAGCGATAGAGTGCCTGAGACCGTGATCGTATTCTTTGTTCGTCTGTGATGAGTCGAAGAGCCGTGGCTTTTAAATATATCAGATAAAGCAAACAATAAAAATCAGGGCCGGGGTTTTGCATCATCCATCATGTTGCAAAGGGTCGGAAACTGACAGCTGGTTGTGTGCTGCAGGCCCCCCGCAGCACCCGGGCCTCTTTGTCGGCACGTCAGCCCAGCGTCTTCAACCAGTTGAAGCCACATGATGGGCATCCACAGCCTGGGAGGTTTGGCTGGGACGGGTCAAAAATCAGTGAGTGTGTGTGTGTGTGTATATCACTGCAAAACTGAGTGATACGTCAGTGTAATTGTCTGAAAAAATGCCGGCATCCTCAACTCAGGGAGTAACCCATCTGGGGGAAGCAGGGTGGAGAAGAGAGGTGATAATCGAGTCGATGACTGAGAGCTTCACCTTCATAGGCAGAAACTTCAAATGAAGTAACATCCGGCATATTCATAGAACATTAACTACACTGAAAACAGAACACACCAACAAAGGAAACAAGGAGACATTTCCCAAATGTGTCAAACTCAATTTAATGTTGCAGCCCTGACTGTCTGTGACAAACAGGATAATATTCAAACCAGTAACACAGAGAGGGTGTATCGATGGCAGCGTCTGTCTGTTGGTCCGCCACATTGGTCCTAACTGAAATATCTCTACAATTAGTAAATGTAAACTTCGTCCGGTAGCTGTACGGACGGTGTTCATTCATATTGAACGCAGTTGCGTGTTGTTCGTCTGATCTACTTCACACCTGGTCGGTGTATTGCTATGATAGCAATACACCGACCAGGTGTGAAGTAGATCAGACGAACAGTTCTCGAGAGACGCAAACGACATGCATGCATGCTGACAGATGATCCTTGCTGAAATATTTAGACGTAGAGCTCTACTTCAGAAAAAACTAATCCACGGATGCTTGATGCCACTTTTCCTGACACGCCGCTCTCAAAGACATTCCCGCATTGGCAAGGGATGATTCAGACCTGATCCGCCCCAAAGTGGATATACTTATTAATCCTCCATAAAACGCCAGTATATTATTAGCTTGACTAAAACACTTTATGCTGGGGTTTTAATTTATCACTCATCCTTAGCACATTTATGGCAAATCTGAGTGCTGCAAAAACTGTCAAATGACACGGTGAAATATCAATTACACAAAGTGGGATGTAGGATTTACGGAGAAGAAAGGATGTGGAATTCTGTCAGGTGAAGAAAAGCCATTAAGGATAATAAACGCTAACAGCAGCTCACCTAGCCTCTCGCCCTGTGGCTCAGCGTACTCCACATTTTGGCCCTCACCACCCATAGTGACCACGGTGACCTACCCCCCCCCCCCAATTTCTCCGTGTCGCCAACCCTTTGAACTGCACGCGCGAAGTCCCGACTCGGCAGGAGCGTTTTCTTTTCTTTTTTTTAAGATTCTGTCCAGATGGAGCGCGAAGAAGCATTCCCCTTCATCTCTCTCCTTCTCCCACCCACCCTCTCTTCGTCCCCCGCCCCCCACCACCGCTGCTGCGTGTCCTACCTAATGAGGCGCTCCAATTCAGCATGTGGGTGTCTTTTTAGCGAGTCTCAGCAGCCTCGGGCGCCACATCCGGAATGCTTGTAACACCGTCAAAACTAGGGATGCACCGATACCGATACCGATACCGGGGCCGATACTGCGTTAAAATACTCGTACTCGTATCGGTTTCAATTGCCGATACCAAGAACCGATACTCACTCAACAGTATTTCGCTACAACAAACTGGTCGCGCTTTGTGGAGAAAAAGATTTGTTGTCCTACCTGACTTCAACGTCTAGGGCAGGGGTCGGCAACCCGTGATCCAGAGCCGCATACGGCTCTTTCGTCGCTCTCTTGCAGCAAGGTGTGTAGAGTAATGTGCGTCGCGTTCACACAGTAAAAAATGACTGCCGTCCTGAATCAAACTGTTGCTGGTCCGCCAGAAGTAGCGCTGGCAGCGGCCTCATTCAGACGCTGTTGTGCGGCTACGGATGATATTATTGTAGCCGAGTGTCTGTTGTGTGTCTATATTTGTAATTCTAATAAAATGAAAACACGCTGCAGGGTAACTTGAACCACTTTTTTATCTCCTTCACACACGTATATCCCACAATTCCACTCCTCTTTTCCTTTCCGTTTCTCCCTCCACAATAAAAGCACCGGAAACATAACTTGGAACACAGCTTCCTATATAATTGCTCGATCCCTAATATTATCGCTTACATTATGAACCCGGACACGGGGGCGTTTTATGGTCCTTCATTAGAGGGACTTCCACAAGACGTTTAAAGCTTGGGATAGCCTTCTGTTAATTTTGTACTATAGTCTTGACATAATCTGCAGAGGATAAAATAAAATCTGCCTCCAAATTAATTGCACTTTCATGGAGACCAAATCTAAGAAGTATCGGTATCGGTACTCGGTATCGGCAAGTACACAAATAAAAATACTCGTACTCGTATCGGTTTGTAAAAAGTGGTATCGTTGCATCCCTAGTCAAAACCCTTTGCCGTGCTGCAGGTTTCAGTGCGTCTCTCTCTCGCTCACAGCTCAGACACAAACACATCAGCTTCTCAACAATCTGTACGGGATATGACACCCTCTGTCCAGACCCCTCGCTGCAGATAAGAAAAAGCTCCCCTCAAAGAAAAAGTACTTTTACTAGAGTAGGGGTTTAAAAACAAGACTTTAATGTGTAACGGAGTAGTTTTTCATGGTTGTATTAGTACTACTACTTCAGTTACTGTGAGGAACTGCTTATGAAACAGTCTCAACTTAAGACTGATGCCTGTGTGACCTACATACGTAAGCAAGACCATCAGCAGGAAGATATGCTACTCATGTATAGTTATTCTTCATTTCTTGCCATCTGTGCAACCGGATGTGGATTCTACGCAAAACCACATTGCGGTTGACCATGCGGGTTGACCAGAAACTCCTTGAGCTCAGACTCCAGCAGACAGGCAGCGACCGACAGACCCAGACTTCGCTCTCGACCTGCACTCAAAAGCTCCGGCGGTAGGAGGAGACATTACATTTCATTTAATTTAGCTGACGCTTTTATCCAAAGCGACTTACATGATATACAGTAGACCGTAGACGCAGCAACGGTGAGCAAGGGTTAAGTGTCTTGCTCAAGGACACATTGACATGGACTAGCAGAGCCTGGGATCGAACCACCGACCCTCTGATTGAAAGACAGACTTGCTAACCACTGAGCCACAGTCGCAGCAGCTGCTCCTCGCTGCTCTGCCGGGAGCCAACACAGACACTGTGCTGCTGGAGGTCCAGGTCGCATTGCTGGACAAGCCGGAAGAAAGGGAGGCCCAGGGGAAGCAGAACCAGGACTGTGCGGAGCAGACCGTCAGAACCCTGCTGCAGTAAAGTGAGAGGTTTTCTAAAGGGACTCTGGTGCTGGGAAACACTATCACTTTCGTCCACAGGTACCGCCAGAATTAACGCAAAACTAAAGCTCCTTGCAGTAACTAAGTAGCTTAATAGAGTCTATAATCTATACTCTATATAATATGATCTAAAATTATGAGGTGTTGGATAACTTTGGCTGAAACACTGCAATGTCACCATGTCATAGATGGGCTATTACACCGGACACGCATATCTTATAGTGCCACGCCGTTTCCTAATCTGGATTCTTCAACTATTTCCACCCTAAAGAATGAGAGAGAACCACACGGGTGGCAGCAGTGATGTGGATGATGTGGATGATGAGGACGATGACAGTGATGCTGATCGGTGGTGGTGTGCCGGGACCGCAGCCCCCACTTTGAACAGCAACCGGTCTTACCGGGCTCCCTGCGCCTCGGGCGACAGCCAGCGTGTCCACAGCAACTTGTCTCCTTAACAGTTGGGCCACATTAACTCTGTCTGCTGCCCCGGAGCGAGGACTTTGTTGTTAGAGGAGTGTCCACTGGTGATGATGAGGATGATGAGGACACTGCTGTTACTTCCCATCTCCATCCTCCTCAACATGTTTTTAGAGTTGGATTCATTACTGAAGCAGGTTGTGTGTTGGAGTAATAGTATTTTAGCTGCTTCCTGCATGCATTATTACTGGATTTTGAAAGTAGATGAGATGTATTTTGTAACAGCACGTCGTCAGAAAATGCACTAAATAACTGTTTGCCAAGCCGGAATAAACCACAATGAATGAAGTGTCTTACCTTTCCTTTCACAGCTTCCAGGCGGCAGAGTTCTCAGCAAGTAAACAGGAGTTATTATAAAATTCACAGACTGCTCGGGCGTTTCTGTTCACTGCGTCCCTCGGGGGCTTTTTAGGGGGACGTTTGGAGCCCAAACTGACCAGAAGTTCACAAACTGTAGGTGGGAGGGACTTTAGCCTGGTGTGTGCGCGTGTGTATGTGTGTGTGCGTGTGCGTGTGCGTGTGTGTGTGTGTGTGACTGTAGCGTGTGTGTTTGCGTCCCTCTGCAAGAAGACTACGTCGCGTTAGCTTGTTTCGCTATCAAGCTGTTAGCGAGCAGCACACGGTCTCAACAGAACTAACTTCTCTCCGGGGCTTCACTGTTTTGCTCTCTGGACTACGAACAAACTCCCGCTCCCCCAGACTATCGGGGTAAAACAACGAGCCCCGCCCCCTCCTCTAACTTTCGACCAATCACATGTACGCTGTCTCACACAAATCCCTGTCATTGGTCGCTGAAAATGACTGACAGGCTTTCACGTCTGGTCAACCTCATGATAGGTTTAGAGGCACCCTGGAAATCTCAGAAATATCTCTTAACACCGTGTCAATCGTGATAAATAGCTAAACACAAACATGTCGTCCAGCTCGTGGCAACTACATGAAACACTTAACATATCGAAAAGTCATAATAACAGATTAGCTGTCAGGACTATCAGAACTTTTTTTCTTTAAAAAAACAAAAACCTGGCCACATGGGCAGAGAAAAACAGCTATGGGTATATGATATACACACACACGCACGCACACACACACACACACACACACACACACACACACACACACACACACACACACACACACACACACACACACACACACACACACACACACACACACACACACACACACACACACACACACACACACACACACACAGCTACATATTAACATTTAGTAACACATTTCTGTCCTACTGGTGAATGTAAGTCCTGTAGTTAAATTGTTTTGGTCTGAACTAACTTAGAAATATTAGGTTCATTCCCTTTTAGTTGCAAAATTCCCCGTGTGATGGGAGAGGAAACACTCATGACAGCATTTGCATAGAATGTTAGCTAGTAACACTAATACCACGTGTCAAAGTCCTACATTAAAAATGTCCCCAAAATAAAACTACTGGAGCGTTATCAGCTGAACTTACATTCAATATTAATTACGCAGGATGGCACCTTGCAGATAGTAAGAATGCATTAAAATGTGAGCAGCGTTTCTCGTGTTGTGGCTGGTTGAGATACAGCTCATTTAACTACGTCATATGCCCTACTACAGCTAGTTCAGTTTGTAAAAATGCATATTTCATGCTTGCCTTGTTTTTGTTTATAGCTTCTTTTATGTATACAATTCAAAACATTAAAAGTGGCAAGCTTGCCATCTAAATATTGGGTTTAGAACCCTTTTGATGTTGGCTGCTGGGTTTCAAATAGGCCCCGGTCCAGGAGGGGCCGTGTCCTCGGTCTCATTTATCAAAAGAGATTAATTTTCTTGCAGGTTTGCTACCTGTCACTAGAATGATTTTGCACTACTTTGCAACCCCCTCCTGGAATGAGCCTTCCCTGTCACCGTCCCCACCCCGGAGTCGCCTCCATTTACATCTCATTATGGAGAGATCGCTGCTCCATACCTCCATGTTCTCCGCTTCGGGACCCCATCTGGTGTGTTCACAATAACACACATCATCCCCACCCCCCCACCACCCTGTGCCGGAGGGGTTTCTAGCAAGCTTCCATGGCCAGGGGTGGGGGTGGAGGGTGATAATAGCCAACTGCGGCAGGAAATCAAATCACATGAGATGGAATTTATTTGCCAATCACAATGAAAGAGGGGAACACCTGCTTTAGCCCCCCACCCTCTTGATATTTGCTGAACCCTGCCCACATGATGTTATTATGGTCTGACAGCGATGGCATTTGCCCATGCGGCAAACCATTCCTTATGACTGGCATGGAGCAGCTCCGCTCCGTGATCAAACACAGACCTGAGGCAGGAGACGACGTTATGAAACAAATCCCTGAAGAGAACTAGTCGGGTTGAACTAAACGAGACTCCTGAGGAAGCCTCCCGAGGTATTTTGTGCGTCGAGCTGCTGAAGAGTCAGATATCTAACGAGTGATACCGTTTGATAGCTGCAATATACTTTCTTAAAGGAGCAGTGGGTAGGATTTGGAGGATATTTTTTGGTATAAATTGAATATATCATGATTCGTAATATTCCATATATATGATTGTGTTTTCTTTCATGTGTAATCACCCCGAACTTAGAACCGTTGCTTCGTTAGCTTAGAATAACCCAACATAGGGCGCCGGGTCCTCTTCACAGAGTCCGCCATGTTCCATCGCCGCGCTTCTACAGCAGCCCAGAACAGACAAACCAAACGGCGGCTCTAGGGTGAGCCTTTCTTGTTTTTTTACGTTACCTGAAGGTGTTTGGAAAGAGAGAGTTAAGTGGAAGGGTGTTCAGTAGGACCTAATCTGCAACCTCACCAATAGATGCCACTAAATCCTACACAATGCTCCTTTAAAGGTGAGACATGAAAACGTTGTTTCTTTTTAATGATCGTTTTGCGATCTTGGGGTGTGCCTCTATAACATGTCTTTTTTCAGACTGGGGAAGCTCCATGGTTGTATATTAGTTAATTTATTGTACTGTATTCCAGTGGCGGAGCATGCATTTTCTCCCTGGGCCTTCTGTGCCGATGAAATGGTATACATATCAGACATACCAGGTATACGTGCTGCGGCTGCGTACCGGCACAGCGGCAAGGCGTACTGGCGCGGCGGCGGTGGTGAAAATATAAATCATGATATTCGTTATATATTCTTATATTCTTGTCTATGAAACATGTTCAGGTTACTTAAGGTCAGAATAACAGATCATGAAGCTGTAGAGGTTCCTGGGAAACTGTTGTCTGTCTAGACTAGATACACGCCGGGCACCGCCACAACACTCATGCATGTTATTATTATGTTAGACCAGGTGCAGTGGGACTGGCCATGGACGCCTCAGTCTTGTGAGACAAGGAGAGGACATGTGTCTTTCCTCCTCCTTGAAGGGTTAGAGCGAATTAGATGTTAGGATGATGCGATGAAACCTGTGACGGAAATCTGTGTATAAAACAGCCGAACATCCAGTTGTGGTGGAAGTTTGTTTGGTTTCCAACCTGCGTGTTGACGAAACGACTCCCTGCTATTGCAATTGCAGCGCTTATACTTTGCTTGTGACCAGAGAAATAAATCTACCAAAATGAGAGAAGTTGTTCGGCTGAATTCTTCCGGAGTTTCTACCAGGCATCCAATTTGGATTACGCTAACAATTTGGTGACCCCGACGTTGGTTGGTTGACCTGGATGACCTGGATAAAGATAAAGAGCGGGGACGTCCGTTTCCCGGACCCCAGCCGAGGGCCAGCGGCTGTTTGGCGGTTGACAACGAGAGGCCTCAACCGGCAGGAGGCTACAGCGGCGCAGTTAGCCACGCCGGCTCAGCAGCAGCAGCAGCAACAGTGGTTTGTAACCCACCGTTGCTTGTTTATGATTAAATACACTGCAGATGTAAAAACACAAACAGCAGTTCACTCACCAGATGCTGTTCACTTGATAAAGAAAAAGTCCATCCGCCTCTTTGTTAACAAACGTGCCAGTACCAGGTCCTTCTCTTGGCTTTGAACGCCAGTGACAGCCCAAGTTTCTGGGGCTGAAAATATCCGTGTCAGTAAATCCACCACCAAGTCCGTTTCTCCTCCTCCTTCAGCCATTGAGTGTTAAAAAAATTACACCAAGTAAAAAAAATGTCATAACATCTCTTATGTTTCAGCCTGAACTGTTCTTACTCTAACTAGCTAGCAGCTACATAAGTCACGCTGGTCCACTGACCAATCACAGCGCATGTTAATGTTAATGATTCCCATATGGTCTAGCGGTTAGGATTCCTGGTTTTCACCCAGGTGGCCCGGGTTCGACTCCCGGTATGGGAATTAACTATCGCCAGGACAAATTCCTTGAAAGCAAAAACAAATATGGCAATAAGTGGTTCAAACCCCGGCTCAGCCAGTCCAGGTCGTTGTATCCTTGAGCAAGACACTTGACCCTAATTGCTCACCATTGCTGGGTCTACTGTATACTGTATATCATGTAAGTCGCTTTGGATAAAAGTGTCAGCTAAATGTAATGTAATGGAGCTTAAGCGGTAGTTCAGGAAGGAAGACTTTCTTTACACGACGGGTCATTCATAAAGTGGCAATACGCCTAGTGATTAAACTATCAGCTGATCGGGGGGGGGGCGTGCATGCTTGAGCGGCCAATGAGATACGACGCGGTGTCTCTAAGCCAATGAGATCGTTGCTGTCAAAACTTTAAAGGGGTGCTATGCTCTGCTGCTGTCAGTTGTCATTTCAGCTCGAACCTGATACGAAACAGATGCAAATGCGGCGAATCTTGCTTACTCTGGTCGGCATAATTGTGTTCGTGAAAAAGGCGATGTCAGAGTCAGAGCTGGACTCCTGCCTAGGAGAAGCAGTATTCGAACCGGGTGGCCAGGCGGCTATCAGTACTCCGGGAGGGCTTCGCAGGAGCACTCGCTTAGTGCGTCGCAGTGGTTCTCCCGCAGAGGTACAAGATGGGCTCTTAGCTCAACTGGGAGATCGGGGTATAACGCCAGCTCCGGGCCTCCCGATTTCCGAGCTACGGGAGCTAACAAGTCTGATAGTGAGCCAGGATGTAGTCGACCCCCTTCCAGCATCGGCGCCAGGACGGAAGAGGGCTAAGAAGGCAGGCCCATCCCAAGCTCCGCAGGCAAAGAAGAAAGATGGCATGGCCCGGATGAGTTGTACACCCGCTAATTCCGGCTCATCTGAGGGAGACAACACCGTCATCGCCACCCTGCAAACACTGGTGGGCACGATCCAGTCCATAGATGCACGACTACAGGCACTGGAAAAAGCGGTAACACCGTCCACGTCGGTCACCATGAACACCACCCTGGACACGATGAGACAACCAGGCGTCTGGAGGAATCAGGCAGGCATGGCGGCGCAAAACTATGACACTGTGTATTCTCTAGCGTCTGCTGTCCCGGCGAGTCCAATGGGTAGGCCGTACATCACACAAGCCGCTAATATTACCACGAGGCTGAGGGAGAAAATCATACAAGGGAAAGATGTCAATCTTGTTAGCATTATTTTGCCATCCCCAGAGTGCGATAAAAGCATAGCCTCCGGTGGGGATGTGGCAGTGGTGTTGAAATCGGCAGACCCACGGTTGATTAAAGATCTGTCAATCGGGCAGTTCATGATGGCATTTGGAGTGTACCGGGATGTGTTATGTACAGTCTACCCAGACAGGAGACAAGAGTTAGACACATACATGTCATTAATTGCCAAGCTAAATATGAAATATTGGAGGAATATTTTCTACCAGTATCATAAGGCGTTTTCTAGCAAATCCGCGCTGTACGTGACACAGTATAACTCGCGGCTCAACTGGGCTGTTCTGGACACAAAGTTGTTGGTGATGATCGCAGGTGGCACACAAACGATGTCGTGTCAAGGGTGCGGAAACTTGGGGCATCAAAGCGCATTTTGCCCCGCTGCGGCGTTTCAGCTACCTAGCTACGGTCGGGGGATGATTCTGTCACAGCCCCAGCAGTCCCAGAGTATGCAGGATCGCAGGGGGCGCGAGGTGCATAATCATAATAATGTACCAATTTGTAATAATTTCAATGAGAATGTGTGTACATATCACAGCTGTCGTTTCCTCCACGTCTGCAGCGACTGCAGGGATGCGCATCCGCGGTCTGTTTGCCCACGGCGCGCAGCCAGGATCCCACCACGAGTAGGGAAACCAAGGGGTTCAAAAACATTTTGAAACAACATCCCTCGACGCCAATAAATGTCCAGGCATTGGCGATTGAACTGTCATCTCATCCAGACTCTGTGTTTGTGGACCATTTGCTAACTGGGTTGTCACAAGGTTTTCGGGTGGGTGTACTCAGGAGGCCAACGGTAACATATGTAGCGAGAAATCTTCAGTCAGCTATGAATGACCCAGTTACGGTCAGCTGGTCGAGAGAGAGCTGAGTAAGAAGTATGTCATCGGCCCGTTCACATCCTCTCCTTTTCCAGTGTTTCGTACTAGTCCGATAGGGATAGCTACAGGGAAATATTCAGGAAAAAAAAGGTTAATCTTTGATCTGTCAGCCCCCCGTGACGGCCCGCTGGCAAGCGTTAATAACCTCATCCCGCCAGAGCTATTCGGTCTGCATTACGCATCGGTTGACAATGCCATCAGGTTAATAAAGATTGCAGGGCAAGGGGCATGGTTGTCAAAAGCAGATATCACCGACGCGTTTAAAATAGTGCCTATTCACCCTTCGCAGTGGCATCTGTTCGGAATCAGGTGGGATTCAAAATTGTACTTTGCAGTGCGGTTGACGTTCGGGTGCAGAAGCAGCCCATGCATATTCAATCATATTGCAGAGGCTTTATGCTGGATTCTGCTGAACAGAGTTAGGGTTCCTATGGTGTTGCATTTACTGGACGATTTCTTGTTAATAGATTCTCCACACGACAGTTTAGGCACATCACTAGGCAGATTGAAACAGTGTTTCCAATCACTTGGCATTCCACTCACAGATGAGAAAACCATGGGACCAGAGACAAGTTTGGAGTTTCTGGGCATCATGCTCAACACAATAGAGATGAAAGCGTCCCTTCCGATCGCGAAATTACAGCGCATCCGTGAGATTTCAAAAAGGTATAGCGGGGCAGAGTATATAACTAAACGACAGTTACTCTCACTGCTGGGGCATCTTAATTTCGCAATGCGGGTTATTCCTCAGGGTCGCTCATTCATCTCGCGGCTTCTGGATTTGGCATCATCTGTATCCAGTCTGCATGAACGCGTGTCGCTTGATGAAGGGTGTCGTTCCGACCTGCAGTTTTGGTCTCGGCTGCTAGAGAACTGGAATGGGGTGACATTCTTCTACGAAGAGCTGGTGAACTCCTCGGATTCTTTAAAATTCTACACAGATGCCGCGCCATCTGTAGGTTTTGGGGGATTTTATCAAGGTCAGTGGTTTGCTAGGCGCTGGCCTCCCGTGTTTGCAGAGTTTGATCAGTCGTCAGCGCTGTATGAGATCTACCCGGTTGCTGTGGCTTGTTTTGTCTGGGGGGGGCACTGGAAATGTAAGCGCATATCCGTTATGTGCGATAACCAGGCAGTTGTCGGCATAATTAATAGAGGGCGCTCCTCATCCAGAGATATAATGCCGTTCATGAGGAGCATCACGTGGTCAGCGGTTACCCACAATTTTATAATTACCGCCTGTCACGTGCCAGGTCATCATAACATACTGGCTGACGCGCTTTCTCGTTTCAACTTCCAGATATTCCGGAACATCTGTCCCGAAGCCAGCCCGGTGGCAGTAACTGTGCCAGAGTGTCACACTCTGATGCTGTTCTAGATCATAGTCAACTGGGTATATATATGGAGTCCGCTAAGCAATATATGAGGAAGGGTTTAGCGGCTTCTACAGTGAGAACGTATGATTTAGCTTGGAAAACTTTTGCGGTGTTTTGTGGGTCTTTAAGTGTACCTCTTAAACCTGTACTCATCAACACCGTGTGTGCTTTTGTTTGCTACTGTAGTGATGTGCGACACTTTAAACCGCTGTATGTTCGCAGTTTGATGGCTGGCATTCAGTTTAATATTAGGTGTTCCGACCCAGCGGCACCGAGTTTGTTTACTAATGCTGCAATTAAATTACTGCTGAAAGGTATCGCTAAATCGTCACCTCAAGTTCCTGACAGTAGACAGCCCATCACTCTGGCGATTTTGCATCGGATGCTGACAGGAATTCGAGCAGGCATGTTTTCACCGTACATTGATGTGTTGCTCGAAGCAGTGTTTTTACTGGCTTTCTATGGTTTTCTCAGGGGGGGGCGAATTTACTTCGGCGACGAAGTCCTTTAACCCAGAGCGAGATATCACGTCATCAGAATTGACCTTTCATCTTAAACATTATACGTTACTTCTCAAACATTCCAAATGCGGGGGGGCTTGCTCCATAATCGTGGCTCGCACGGATACCCCCTTTTGCCCCTTTAACGCCATGTTGAAGTACCTCCGGGTGAGACCTACAACTGGGGCCATGTCCCCTTTATTTCTCACCCCGGGTCTGGGTCCTGTTACTAAAACCTGGTTTTATCAGCATTTCAAGTTAGTGCTCGTTAGAAGTAAATTATCACCTCAGCATTATTCAGGGCATTCCTTTAGGATAGGGGCTGCTACATCCGCTGCCAATCAAGGAATCCCAGCGACCACTCTGCAGGGGATGGGACGGTGGTCCTCCTCTGCGTTCACGGCCTACATTCGGCCCGACCTCGACACCATACTCCTAAATCAAAGATCATTGCTACCTTAAGAGCCGGTAAGTCATGCATATAACTGGTGGTGGTGGTGTCCTTAATGTTGCCTGCCAGGTTGGCAATGTATTGCGGTGATGTATTCCCGTAGCGGTGTTTATGGCCTGAACCTTTCAGCTAGCTTCCACTGACTTTCCTATACTTGCTCAACCTGTCCCTTCCGATGTCTGGTCTAACTTGACCGCATCGTTTCCTGGTCCAACTGGGCCGTGTCTCTACTCCTGGTCCAGCTGGACAGCTTTCTATTTCCTGGTCTAACGGGACCTTTCTCTATTCCTGGTCCACAAGACCACTTCTATACTCCGGGTCTAACGGGGCCACTTCTATACTCCTGGTCCAACGGGACCCCTTTCCTACTCCTGGTCCAACGGGACCCCTTCTTTATTCCTGGTCCAACGGGACCACTTCTTTATTCCTGGTCCAACGGGACCACTTCTTTATTCCTGGTCCAACGGGATCACTTCTTTATTCCTGGTCCAACGGGATCACTTCTCTACTTCTGGTCTCAAGTGACCTCTTCGCTTTTCCTGGTTCACTCCGGGTCCAACGGGACCACTGTTATACTCCTGGTCCAACGGGACCACTTCTCTACTTCTGGTCTAACGTGACCTCTTCGCTTTTCTGGTTCAAACAAGACCACTTCTCTCCTCTTGGTTCAACCTGGACAGCTTCCCTCCTCTTGGTTCAAGCAGGACCACTTCTCTACTCCTAGTCCAACTTGACCGCTTCTCTACGTCTTGTCCAAAGTGACCACTTCTTTAACCTATTTCTGGTCTAAACTGGGCTAGGGCCTTACGCTTTATTTTGGGGGTTCACGTGGATATGTCAGGGTGGATGTTGACTCATGATAGCGTCCATAGCAATTACTAATGTTAACCATTGCTTTCCGAACTAACTTTCTTTTGCCTAGGCCTGCATGACAGCAGTAGGTAAAGTATTGTTTATTTTATTCCCATAAAATAATCTTTTTGGGGGGAATTCTGTCTGATCAGAACTCGGCATCACCGCCCCTTGTTTATCCTTGGGCAGGATAGAGTCCGATCGGCAAAAGACGATGCACCATTTCAAAGACTATGCACCATTGCAGTTGTTATATTGTCGCAATAAAATTATTGTATAATTCGGAACTAGTCTCTCCTGATTGAAATGGAGCTTAAGCGGTAGTTCAGGAAGGAAGACTTTCTTTACACGACGGGTCATTCATAAAGTGGCAATACGCCTAGTGATTAAACTATCAGCTGATCGGGGGGGGGGGGGGGGGGGCGTGCATGCTTGAGCGGCCAATGAGATACGACGCGGTGTCTCTAAGCCAATGAGATCGTTGCTGTCAAAACTTTAAAGGGGTGCTATGCTCTGCTGCTGTCAGTTGTCATTTCAGCTCGAACCTGATACGACCCTCCTCCACCCCGGTCACCTCCAGGCAGCACAGTCATACTCCTCAGTCAACAGAAGGGGGCAGCAACTCCTTTCTTCACCACCACCAGTGTCTGGACTCCGGGGGGAATTCTGTCTGATCAGAACTCGGCATCACCGCCCCTTGTTTATCCTTGGGCAGGATAGAGTCCGATCGGCAAAAGACGATGCACCATTTCAAAGACTATGCTCCATTGCAGTTGTTATATTGTCGCAATAAAATTATTGTATAATTCGGAACTAGTCTCTCCTGATTGAAATGTAATGGTCACGCTGGCCCTGTGACCAATCACACGTCAAAGACATTGAAGACGGCCCTGGATGTGTCAAAGAATACACCCAGCATGTCAAACTAAGGATCTGATTTGTTGAAGTCTATGACAATCAACGATATGTCTTCTTCCATAGAGACATAGAGGTGACATCTGATTGGATGAGAGCTCTCCTTAACAAAAACTGGAGGCAGCGCGACCGCAAGCAGAGCAACAGACAAAGACAGGAGCTGTGCAATGAGGAAATAATCTAATAGGGAAAAATAATTATAATATATGTAGTGTATTTGTGAAAAACTATTAAATTATAAAAATATGTTTAGGCCAGCAGAGAAGGCTTAGCTGGCTACCACTGCCGTATTCTCATATTTGTCTATACAATACATATCTCAAAATAATTTATTTCTCTGAAATCTCCACTTTCCATTCCTATTCCCATCTATATTCTGAAAGTTTTGTTTTACTGATGAGTTTGTTCATATACAATTCATAGACTGATCTAAAAATTAAACAAGATGTTTTTAACCTGTCTTTATCCAATTTTAACATTTCTGTCCTGGAAAGGTATGCAAATGTACACATATTTAATAAGATAATGCCTCATTTTCATTTTTAAACACAACATTTTCAGAGAACTTGTAAAATTGTCTGAATGTTAGTGATCAACTGGGGAGGTTTTGTGGCGGTATCTATTCGAAGGGGTCTTGATGCAGGACGGCGGCCGCATTAGTAACTATCACACTTGCGTACCATCACTTTAAGTACATAAGTGTTCTGTTCTTTCGACTTCTCCTGATCAAAAGCGAGAGCTTCGTTGAGCGTTTAAACCGACAGAATTAACGAGGGATCCAGTGGGAGCCCCAGACAAAGGAGAACGCGCACTGCAGGAATGTGCTCCTTTGTTGTCGAGCTGATTAATGACTTGCCCCGTAGACCACGGCTGGAGCTCCTGGCGTAATGATACAGGGCCGTGTCTGATAGAGTGTGTGTGTGCCTGGGCCGGGTGGGGGGTGGTAATGTGTGTATCTGCGTACGGTGTGTTTAAGTGATGGCTTGAAATTGGACCTCAAGGTTGTGTGCTTCTGTGCCCCATGCGGTCTGCACTGTTCAGACGAGGCTTTCTTAGTTCTTTGTTAAGATTAATGCCGTGCTCGTGTAAATAGGAGGCTAAAGCCAGCAGCTGGTTAGCTTAGCATATTATAATGAGCCTGCCCTTTTGTCCCAAGGTAGTAAAATAGGACTACCAGCAGTGCATGAATGCTTCTAAGTAAACACTACTAATGAATCCATGTCAGCTGTATACAATAAGTCATGCAGTAACGTCCAGTGTGAAGCGAACTGAAGCGAACACATTTGGAACACGGCGGGTGGAGTTCGATGAAGACCGCCAGACTCTCATCGGTGCATTAACGCGACTTTAACGCACTTCCTCCTGAGTGGACTTGCGCCTCCAGCTCTCTCGCTCTGCTTTCAGGCCCATCACGCCACCTCGCCTGAACGCCCGTCGTCCGTTTAACCAACTCTGGATTGATCGTCTGAATTATTGAAATGAAGTATACGTTGCCAGTGTACGCGGTGAAGGTGAAAGGGAAGGCGTCCGACTGTGCCGATGGGTCCAGTGGGTGCTTGTAGTCATGCATGGCGTTCAAGCATTGCCGGACCTAACGGTTGCGCATGAACGCGTAAATGCATTAATGCATTTACGCGTTTAAGTTCCGTCCAAATGGATGTCTTTTGGTGCATGCCTTTGTTTGCAAAGGCAAGGTTGCAACTGCACACAGCTAGCAAAGCTCAGCAAATCCAACCTCTGTCCTTTTGCTCTCTCCTTCTGTTTGTTTTGCCCTATTATGTCCCTCTATCATATATATATATATATATATATATATATATATATATATATATGTTTGCAGGGGACGGTTGCCATTGTAGACTTGGAAGGTGGTGCGAGCAGCCAGAGAGGGGGATGGACAGAGAGATGGAGAAGGGTACATGGCCGGGAGGAGAGGAAACCCGTGGGACAGGCGTTCGATGTGCTGTAAACCATAACGGCCCCATAACAGGCAGATTTCTCATTTCCACGATGCTCGGGCCATATCTCATCTAGCGCCTTGACGATCCCTTCGAGACAGCAAACGCAGCGCTGGAGGAGGGGAAGCTGGAGCAAGTGAGGCGGGGATTCTGGGAGGGGAGTGGACGGGCGTTGCATTTCATTGACAGATTATTTAGGGACAGCCCCCCCACCCAAAAAAAACAAAACATTGAGGATAAGGATTGCGAATTCGTGATCTTAATAGGGGATTTGAGCCAAGTGGATTTCCTTTTTTCAATCAGCTGTTTCACCAGAGCATGAAAAATATGTCACTGGCGGTTACTGGCTGCCGTTCTTTGCCTTTCTTGATGTATGATCGTTCATAAAATATAGATCAGATTCTGTGCACATTAAAAGAAAAAAAAACGGTCTAGTGGCTATTAATGTTGCTGAGGTAATGGTATATTAATGAAGAGTGGGCGAGGCAGAAGTCACCAGCAGCCAACAGAAAAACGACTGAGGTTCACCTCTTGATTCATTTAGCACCTCTGGGTGTCTCTGAGCCGGAGGACCTGTCCAGCTGTTAATGTGTGCGTTGTGAAAGAAGATAAAACAGCATCGGGGTGATGTGGAAGATCAAATAAGTCGCTTCTGACTAAAGCGCCTTGCAGAATGTGATCAGATCAGCTGTAGGAGGTTATGACCAGTTAGCATGAGCCACGTCGACCTATTCGCAGTCAGTGGAAATATATACTTTTTCCTTCAAAATTACGCCTCAAGAGTTACCAACTTGTATCGTGTTTGTTTAATCCAAAGCAGAATTTCAAAATTCGGTCATCAACCATAACCTGGTTGTTACACGGAACCGCCTGAGAAGCCGTCATTGGGGACTTAAAAGAGATACCTGGTAGGTGATTGGGTGAGCCATCTGTCAATAAATCTCTTGCCGAATGCAGTGTGGGGAGAAGCGAGAAAAGCCATCGGTGACGTTCTTTGCTCTTCTTTCAATGCGGACACCCTCTCCAGTTGTCTGCTGATGCGACTGCAGCGTCTACGCTGACCTCTTCGTGAGCCATGCCCAATAGCGGCCAGTAGCTCCTCACAGGACACCGATTGGTCCGTGCACGGGCTTACTAGACGCAAACGCTGAATCGCTCGAAGCTTGACAAAGATGGCTTTCGGCGTGGCCTCGCAATTCTTTCGTGATCTCGGGACATTAGCAGGAATCCAGCTACCGTTCGGTGTCACACGAACCAAAGTATTGGATCAAAGTCGACGAAAGGTTAAGCGAGAGTTAGTTACCTCCCCCTGAGACAAACACGAGCATGTGGGCACCAAATTGAATGGAAAATCCATCCAGTGGTTGTTGAGATGTTTGATTCATCTTCTGGGTACCATGCATGTATGCACTAAAAGGTTTGTGTCTTGACCCCTTCAGTGCACGTCCTCTCTGCAGCGGTCGGCACTGCATTGATTGATGTCATGTTACATGGGCCATCAGACCGTGCATGTCTGTGTTTGCGTGTGTGTGTTTTCAACATGTGAAAGAACACTACAGAGCATGTCTGCAGACATGTGCAGCAGTATTTATATTATCTACATCAGGCACGTGCACAGATAGACCCCTAGTGGTGCTCAAGCACCTGCCCTTTTGCCCTGAATGAGAAAAGTGCCCCTTCTACTGGAGCCCAATTTTTTCTTCATTCATCAGTATTTAAGAATAAGAATGTATCTCTCTGTCATCAATTCCCCCCAAATGTGTTTTGATATCTTACGGGGCATATATTTGATTTCTTGTGAGAATTTCGCCCCGACATGCTCCGCGGCGCTCACAAGCCCCGCCCCCCTCCTCCTCCACTTAGTGCTCATGCAGTGAGCGCCAGGCCAAACGGGTGCAGCACTTCTCCTCTGACCCGCAGCATCAGACAAACAGGTAATGACGGTGTTTGTGCAATCCCCCGACGTTGTTTGGTGATAAATTAACCACAACATTAGCGCCGCTGAAAACATTACGTCACAACTGGTCCGACGTTTCCTAAAAAAATAAACAAACAAAAAACTCACGAAATCCGTGATTTCAAAGCCTTGTCCAGCTGTTTACTGACGTTAGTCATGTTTAATGAAGAGAGAGGGAGAGATATACAGGCAGGCATCTTCTTTGTGTTGTTGTATAAATGCCGTTTAGACAATTTCCAAAGTATGTTGATCAGTATGTAGCAGAGGTGTGGACTCGAGTCATGTGACTTGGAATCGAGTCAGACTCGAGTCATGAATTTGATGACTTCAGACTCGACTCGACAAAATGTACAAAGACTTGCAACTCGACTTGGACTTTAACATCAATGACTCGTGACTTCACTTGGACTTGCGCCTTTTGACTCGAGAAGACTTGCTACTTCCCATGAAAACTGGGGAAGAAAATGTTCACACGGCCACGCCGCTCTCAGTTTATCTGCATCTGTGAAAAAAATGTGCACCACCTGTATGCATGCAGAGAGCACGCGCGCTGCCTGCACGACATCCAATCACTGTAGTCCCACGTTGTTTTGATGTGACAGTATCTAAGCAGGCACGTTGCAAGACAACCAATGAAGCACAAGCAACAACGCGCCAGTTGGCAAAATGATACCGAAGATAGTTTCGTTTGGCTATAAAAATTACGAGCTAATCGACAAAAAAAGAGTTGCAATTTGCAAAACATGCGGGTCGAAGATTACAGACGGAGCTGCCACAACGTCCAACTTTGTTCGACACCTGAAGTTGCACAAAGAAAGGTAAGTTTTGAACGAATGCTAAGCACCTTATCGGATGTACCGTAACTTACTAGCTAGCTGCTGCATATTTACTGTATCAACGAGAGAGTAAACGCACGTCTCCCTTGCTGGTTCATGCTTACAAAAATAGGGATTTTTTAACCCTGATTATATGAGGTACATGAGTGTAGCACACTCAGATGGAAAACCTCGCCAACATCATGTCAACGTCCGTTTTAAAGTACCATAACACAGTCACAGTAGATCCACCATTAGCCTTCCCTTTTCATATCAGGGGTTGTATTCGCTATAACTACCGCCTCGCTATACGGGCGCAGGGTCTGTTATCAAGAAATAACAGACCGCATTCTACATTGGAATTCAACCAAGCAATGTAATAAAATAAAATAATAACGATTATAGTAGTAATGTTCAGAGATGCAATAGATTATTATAGTGCAGTTCTTAACTAATGGGAATATTGTTTAGCTTGTTTTTGGTTTACTTTAGTTATTTAATTTATTCAATTATTTTGTTTTGCTATACTTTTCATGCCAACTTGCCATGGCCCCCCTAGCACCTCCTCGCGGCACCCAGGGGTCCCTGTCCCCACTTTGAAAACCACTTCAGTTGCTTGAGAGAAAGGGCTTTCTTATGACTTTTGAAGCAGTGAAAATGTTCTTAATATTGCATACACTGAAACTGAAATGTATTATCGTATACCGTAGTGTACAATAGACAATGAATATTAACACAACAACATTGATATGAGTAAAGAGTATTTTCTCTGTTACAGGTATGAAGAATCAGCCATGGTGGCATCATTCTGCGTCCCCATCGTGCACAAATGACTGACAGACTTTTGGCCAATTTGATCTTTTGCAAATGCAATGCAGTATAGGGGCCTCCCTCCACCTGTCCACAACACGCATGCGCTCACTCACTCACTCTCTGCTCATCACCTGTCCACACAGCTCACTCACTCTCTGCTCATCACCTGTCCACACAGCTCACTCACTCTCTGCTCATCACCTGTCCACACAGCTCACTCACTCTCTGCTCATCACCTGTCCACACAGCTCACTCACTCACTCTCTGCTCATCACCTGTCCACACAGCTCACTCACTCTCTGCTCATCACCTGTCCACACAGCTCACTCACTCACTCTCTGCTCATCACCTGTCCACACAGCTCACTCACTCACTCTCTGCTCATCACCTGTCCACACAGCTCACTCAAGTCTCTATGGAGTCATTCCAGTTATATTATCAGGTTGGTCCAGTTTTTCAGAAGTGATCATTTTGAGGAGTGAGGATTTTATTGATGACATGTTTAAAAAAGTTCAGGCTAAAAGGACCCATGTCTATTTGAAAGTTAAACTGTTTTGCAATATGAGGTCAATACAATACAGGACTGAAGTTGCTGTGCATTGTTCTAGTGCAATATGCTGTTGAAATACAAGCATTTTTTGTGAAAATGTTTACTGTATTTGATTAATGTCATTGTATAAAAAGAGGTTTAAATAAATACAAATCTTACAGACACATGATTTGTATACATTTTATTTCTGTGGTAAGAGGACTTGAAATGACTCGAAACTAAAATGGTAGGACTTTGGACTCGACTTGAGACTTGTTGGCTTTGACTTGTGACTCGACTCGGGACTTGCCTCATCTTTGACTCGACTTGACTTGGGACTCGAGGGCAAAGACTTGAGACTTACTTGTGACTTGCATAACAATGACTTTGTCCCACCTCTGGTATGTAGTATGTAGCCAATCATCTTTATTCATAAGGAAAATGTAAGCTAGCTGTCTAATCTAGCTAGCTGTCTAGTCAGAAAACAGTAAAACATGTGTGTACTGTGTTGTCAGCTTTATAGAGATTATGTAAGTCACTCTTGATTATTATGCACAACATTGATTTATCTCATTTACAACATTTGCAGCATAATGCCAAGAAAAGACAGACTCCAAAAGCAGAAGGACAGGGAACTGCAGCAAGCAGCTCAGGGTAGCAGCTCTCTTTTATCTTGGATCAGGCCATCAACTAGTAAAACAAATGAGGGAGAATTTATTTATTTCCATCCATCCATCCATTTTCCACCGCTTATCCGGGGTCGGGTCGCGGAGGCAGCAGGTCAAGCAGGCTGACCCAGACTTCTCTCTCACCCGCAACATCTACCAGCTCATTCTGGGGGATCCCGAGGCGTTCCCAGGCCAGCTGGGAGATATAATCCCTCCAGCGTGTCCTGGGTCTTCCCCGGGGCCTCCTACCAGATGGACGTGCCTGGAAAACCTCTAAAGGGAGGCGTCCTGGAGGCATCCTAATTAGATGCCCGAACCACCTCAGCTGACTCCTTTCGACACGAAGGAGTAGCGGCTCGACTTCAAGCTCCCTCCTGATGTCCGAGCTCCTTACCCTATCTCTAAGGCTGAGCCCGGCCACTCTACGGAGGAAACTCATTTCGGCCGCTTGTATCCGCGACCTCGTTCTTTCGGACACGATCCAAAGCTCGTGACCATAGGTGAGGGTTGGGACGTAGACCGACCAGTAAATTGAGAGCTTTGCCTTTCGGCTCAGCTCCTTCTTCACCAAGACGGCCCGGTGCAACGCCTGTTTTACTGCTGCAGCCGCACCGATACGCCTGTCGATCTCCCGCTCCATTTTACCCTCACTCGTGAACAAGACCCCGAGATACTTGAACTCCTTCGCTTGTGGTAGGCACTCTGTCCCCACCCGGAGGGAGCAATCCACCGGTTTCCGGCAGAGCACCATGGCCTCAGATTTCGTGGTGCTGACTCTCATCCCCGCCGCTTCACACTCGGCTGCAAAACGCCCCAGTGAATGCTGGAGGTCATGGTCCGAGGAGGCAAACAGGACCACATCATCTGCAAACAGCAGAGAGGCTATCCTGAGATCCCCGAACCTGACATTCTCCGCCCCACGGCTGCGCCTAGATATCCTGTCCATGAAAGTCACGAACAGGACCGGTGATAAAGGGCAGCCCTGGCGGAGGCCAACACCCACCGGGAACGTATCTGACTTACTGCCGAGGATACGAACACAGCTCCTACTGCAGGCGTACAGAGACCGGATGGCCCGTTGCAACGGGTCCGGCACACCATACTCCCGCAGCACCCCCCACAAAAAGCCCCGAGGGACCCGGTCGAAAGCCTTCTCCAAGTCCACAAAGCACATGTAGACTGGTTGGGCAAACTCCCAGGACCCCTCCAGTATCCTTGCAAGGGTAAAGAGCTGGTCCACTGTTCCACGACCAGGACGAAACCCGCACTGTTCTTCTTGAATCCGAGG
Source organism: Cottus gobio (assembly GCA_023566465.1). Lineage (NCBI taxonomy): Eukaryota > Metazoa > Chordata > Actinopteri > Perciformes > Cottidae > Cottus > Cottus gobio. The sequence goes on along the minus strand of CM042232.1, from coordinate 18,085,150 downwards.
TTCGACAAACGGTCGGAGCCTCCGTTCCAGCACCCTGGCATAAGCTTTTCCCGGGAGGCTGAGTAGTGTGATACCCCGATAATTCGAGCACACTCTCCGGTCCCCCTTCTTGAAGATGGGAACCACCACCCCGGTCTGCCAGTCCATGGGCACTGTGCCCGACCCCCATGCGACATTGAAGAGGCGTGTCAGCCAAGACAGCCCAACAAAGTCCAGCGCCTTCAGCATCTCAGGGCGGATTTCATCCACCCCCGGCGCCTTGCCACCAAGGAGCTTTTTGACTACCTTAGTGGCCTCTGCCAGGGATATGGGTTCATCCAACCCCAAGTCTTCAGGCGCTGCCCCCTGTTCAGGGGACATGTTGACCGGGTTTAGGAGTTCCTCAAAGTGCTCCTTCCACCGCCCGACGATATCCTCTGTCTGGGTCAGCAGCAACCCTCCCCCGCTGATAACAGCCTGGGGAAGGCCCTGCTTTCCCTTCCTGAGTCGTCGGATGGTTTGCCAGAACCTCCTTGAGGCCAACCGAAAGTCCTTCTCCATGGCCTCCCCGAACTCCTCCCATGCCCGAGTTTTAGCATCCGTGACCACCGCAGCTGCAGTCCTTCTGGCCTGCCTGTACCTGTCAGCTGCTTCAGGAGACCCCTGGGCCAACCAAGCCCGAAAGGCCTCTTTCTTCAGCTTGACGGCTTCCCTCACCCCCGGTGTCCACCACCGGCTTCTCGGGTTGCCGCCACGACAGGCACCGATGACCTTCCGACCACAGCTCCTAGCGGCCGCGTCCACAATAGAGGCTTTGAACATGATCCACTCGGATTCCATGTCCCCAACCTCCCTCGGGATGTGTGAGAAGTCCTTCCGGAGGTGGGAGTTGAAGACCTCCCGGACAGGATCCTCCGCCAGACGTTCCCAGTTCACCCTCACTACACGTTTGGGCTTGCCAGGTCTTTCTGGCCGACTCCCCCGCCATCTGATCCAACTCACCACCAGGTGGTGATCAGTTGACAGCTCTGCTCCTCTCTTCACCCGAGTGTCCAAAACATACGGCCGCAGATCAGATGATACGATTACGAAGTCGATCATTGATCTCCGGCCTAAGGTGCTCTGGTACCAGGTACACTTATGAGCCACCTTATGTTCAAACATGGTGTTTGTTATGGACAAACTGTGGCTAGCACAGAAGTCCAACAACGAAACACCACTCGGGTTCAGATCAGGCAAGCCGTTCCTCCCAATCACTCCCCGCCAGGTTTCTCTGTCGTCGCCCACGTGAGCGTTGAAGTCTCCCAGGAGAACTATGGAGTCAGCAGGCGGCGCCCTTTCCAGGACCCCTCCCACCAACTCCAAGAAGGCCGGATACTCCGAAATGCTGTTTGGTGCATAAGCACAAACAACAGTCAGAGCCTTACTCCCCGCAACCCGTAGGCGCAGGGAGGCGACCCTCTCGTTCTCCGGTGAAAACTCCAACACGGCGGCGCTCAGCCGGGGACTCGTGAGTATCCCCACTCCCGCCCGGCGCCTCACACCCTGGGCGACTCCAGAAAAGAACAAAGTCCAACCCTTCTCCAGGAGTTTGGTTCCAGAGCCAGCGCTGTGCGTGGAGGCGAGCCCAACTATATCTAGCTGGTACCGCTCCACCTCCCTCACCAGCTCCGGCTCCTTCCCCGCTAGCGAGGTGACGTTCCACGTCCCTAGAGCTAGTCTATGTCGCCGGCGATCGGCTCGCCCAGGCCCCCTGCCCGGCCCGCCGCCCGGTCTACATAGCACCCGACCCCGATGTCTGTCCCTGCGGGTGGTGGGTCCACAGGGTGGCTGCACCATGATGTTTCTTCGGGCTGAGCCCGACCGGGCCCCATGGGCGAAAGCCCGGCCACCAGACGCTCGCCGACGAGCTCGCCTCCCGGGTCTGGCTCCGGGAGGGTGCCCCGGTTTCCCTGGTCCGGGCGAGGTAGCTACAGTCTTTGGGCTGCTTATCATCGAGGTTTTTTGAACCGCTCTTAGTCTGGGCTCTCCCCCGAGACCTGTTTGCCTTGGGGCAATTTATTTATTTATTTATTACTATTATTTTTAATTTCATAAATAATTTTGGCGATGGGTGCCCTTTTTTTTGGTTTGAGCACCTGCCCCCCAAAATGTCTGTGCACGTGCCTGATCTACATGCAGATTTATAAAGAAAATAGGCCGCACTGAGAGACGGGGACAAGGGACAAAACATTCCCACCATGAAGCACAAGAAAGACTTTCTCCTGAAAGGGACTTTGCCTCTAAATGAGCTGTGAAAAGGTCTTCACGCGAACACTGAGTCGCTAACAGCAAAGACCTTTAAAAAGGTGACGAAGGGACACCGTGCATCGAGTTCACTGAAGGGTTAACACTACGCCATATGGACACACACACACACACACACACACACACACGCGCGCTGCCGTCCAGTCGGGCCGGCTGCCCTCTTCCCTCTCTTACCCGTGTGCTTCGGGAGATCAATAGCCGCGTATCATTAACCCACATCCAGAGTGTGCTTGAGATAGAGGCAGGCAGCCAAGTAGCCACACACAAACACACACACACACACACAAACGTGCAGCCTTCTCCCCCCCTCCGCATCCCTCCTTTTTTCCTCTGTTTGGGTCAGGTTCATGTCCTCTACGTCCATGCACGAAGAGCAGGAGGGGGGGAGATGGAGGGAGTGATGGATGGAGAGAGGGAGGGAGATAAGGGGAGAGATGGACAGAGGTAGAAAGACGGGGAGGGATGGAGAGGGAAAACAAGCTTTGAATACAAATGAGCTGACACACATAATGCATGATGCCCTCCCTCTCTCTCTCTCTCTCACACACAGAGGGACACACTCTTACCCTCTCACACACATGTCCTCGCGCTCTGCTCTGCGCCTCCTTATTGGAGCGAACGCCGCACACGAGGTGATCTCAGCCACTCAATCTACTGGCCGTCGCTGGAACAAGCTAATTAAAGAGCGTGTGGAAGATTTTGGAGGCTGCCGCCGCCGTCTCCATCTCTCGCGCTCCACTGTGTGTGGACCAGGAGGGGAGAGCAGAGGGAAGAGGAGGAGGAACGGGTGGAAACAGACGGCCGACGTGGGAGGAGATTTTCTTCTTTTTATTTTATATTTTTTACCCCACTTTGCCATCATTTGACCTGACATGGCCACCGCATAGGAATCTGGTGCCGCGGCGACCGTCAGCTCGGCGACGAGGTATCAGGGGTAGGGAGGGAGGGATGGAGGGATGACAGGTTTCCTCCTCTCCTGCATGCCGGGGTGATTTGAACGGCCCGTGGCGCCACAACAGAACAGTCGTGTTGTGGAAGTTACATGTGTTTTTTTTGGGCTTTTTTTTGCTTGTGAGTTGATCTGAAGTGTGTTTCCTCCCCGGGTCTTTAAGTGTGACTGTGTATATGTATGTGCATGTGTGTGTATGTGTGTGTGTGTGTTGGGGGGTGGGGGTGGGAGGGGGGAGGGGGGTATTCCCCAAAACAGAAGCCCTAATTATCCCATGCTGGGTAAATCCTATTATGGATTTCCTCTCCTTCTTGACTTTTCCTATTAATAGAGGGCAGGGGAAGCCACGTAGTAAGAGGAGTGTTTGCTGTTTGTTCGTGAATCAACTCCAAGTCAGGAGAAGGTGTATTGTGTGTGTGTGTGTGTGTGTGTGTGCGTGTGCATGTGCACTTCCTGTTAGAATATGCATGTATCTAACATGTTAGAATACGCATGTATCTATCCTGTGCTTTATGCAGTAGGATAAAGCACAGGATCCCAGTTAAAGGAAATGGGTATGACAATGTCAGGGCAAGAAATGGCCCTACTGAACACACACACACGTACACATAAAACCATAAAAACATGAGAGCTGTGAGGCTTTTACTCAGATCGACAGTGACAGCGCTGGGCTGCAGGTGATAAAAAAAAAAAAAAAACTATTTCCATGACTGCCCCACATTTAAAAACGTTCTGCAGTCAAAGTCCTGGATATTTGGGTGAGGGGAAGAAGGAGAACGGCTGACTGACAGTTGGTATTTTAACGCTGCATCGCTGCTGCACAAATGTGGAAGTGTGCATGAAAAGCGTTCGCGGAGAGGGTCTTTGACAAGGCAGCAAATATCTGCACGATCCAGTTTGTTGTGCCCAATTAGCCTTTGTGTCTGCGTGTGTGTGTGCATGTCTGTGTGTCAGGCGTGTGTGCGTGTGTGTCCTGGGGCAGGGTTGTTGGGACTGCAGAGGCAGGAGAGAGAGAGGACATATGGCCGCCTGGGTCTCCAGACGCTCAACCCTTTTGACTGGAGTCCTCAGAGCTGCAGCAGATGATTCAAATGCCCTGATCTCTAAGACGTGTGTGCATACATCAGTGTGTGTGTGTGTGTGTGTGTGACGGAGCTAATTCAACTTCCTTCTCTGCAGCTTCTCTCATCTCCACCATTTTGATTTCACTTCCCTCATGTTTTTATTCTGATTTGTGTCTAATTGTCTCCTTGGCTCTCGTCCTCCCTCAAACACCCGTCAGTGCGTCCACACATTTCTGCCGGTGTTGACAGGTTTGTTTGATTTGATCGATAGATGGACTATTGGATTAGACGCCCTCGTCACCTGGACCCCGCTAATCATATCAAACCCGTGCAGCTGCCTCGACACTGTTACTCAAGCGCAGACACACACATACACACAAACACAGATGTGTGTTAACCAACATTTGGCAGCAACATATTACCTAGCCATGTTGCCAATATGGTAGCGGGCGTAATCCAAGATGGCGGACGCTTGAAAGCGGTGATCCACAAACCAAAGTGAGACTTAGGCACTAAGAGGTTAGGGTCTATGGCTAAATCACAATGTTTTGTTTTCTATTCTTACTTGTGTTCAACTTTGGGAACCAAAAAACAAATGGTAAACACAACATGTCATCTTAAATTGATTCAACACGTGTCGACTGCAGACCCAGTGTCAGGACCCCGGGTGTGGAGTCGAACCCGGGTCGCTGGAGGGAAAGCCCACGAGTTACCTCGTGAGCCAATGAGAACCCGAATGCAGAGTATGGAATCGTATCTCGGTTTTATTCAGGAGTCAGAGGGGTACACACAGAGGAAATCATCCAACAATGTCACTCGTGAAACAAAGGGAATAATCCAACCGAAGGAAAAAATAGTCCAACAGGAAAGAAGCATCCAGCAGGGAAAAAGTAATCCAACAGGGAAAAAGTAATCCAACAGGGAAAAAACAACAGTCCCAGTCACAAACGTTTTAACATAGAGCGCTGGCGCCAGGGAGACAGTCTTTACTCACCCAGGCCAGGATTGACACACCACGGAGGATCGGAAGGCTTACTGAAGCCAAAAAGGCACGGCCGAGAACTGGCAGGCAGGCAGGCAGGCAGGCAGGCAGGCAGGCAGGCAGGCAGGCAAGCAGGCAAGCAGGCAAGCAGGCAAGCAGGCAAGCAGGCAAGCAGGCAAGCAGGCAAGCAGGCAAGCAGGCAAGCAGGCAAGCAGGCAAGCAGGCAAGCAGGCAAGCAGGCAAGCAGGCAAGCAGGCAAGCAGGCAAGCAGGCAAAATGCTACGTGAGGGCAGCAAGCACAGTATCTGTGATCAAACGTCGCCGTGACGAGTCCAGTCTGCTGCCAGGTATTTATGTCCTGGCCACACCTGGTCTGATTGGGGCTGATTGTGAATGACTCCCAGGTGTGAATCTGAAAAGCCGGGCCCCAACCCTCAGTCAGTCCGCAATAGAGTCCTTCCACCTCTAGAGACCGCCAGAGGCCCATGACCGGAGTCCCGAGTCGTGACACCCAGCAAATGGAGCCACGTTAGCATTCATTTGGAGACCCCATATTCGCTCTCTGTTGGCTCCGGTTTTGGACTCCACCACTCCTGAGGGAAACTGGCTGTTTAGCTGCTAAATTTGGGCCGTCCTCAACCAAAGAAATTCGTAGTCGACTAATCGATTAGTTGATTTAATTGACAGATCTGATTTAATTGACAGAGATAGGCTCATACGTTTCTTGGAAATAAGTTATCCAGCGTGATAAAAACAAATCATGAACTAAAGGAATCTTCGATTTTTGACCGAAACCACTAAAACCAGTAATGTGGTGGGTCGGACGGCACAATGGGTTCAAACTCACTTTAGAGCTCTTGTAAAGTGGCGCTGCAGATACGGGTGATGATTCCTTGTGGGCTCATCACTAGGACGTTACATTTGTTTGTTTTTTACACTTTTATTTGATACATTATTATACGTTGTTATAAAACTATCGATCACACTTTTCGTTCGAGGACAGTCGTGTTCAGATCTATGTGAGCCTCGAGCTCCGTGTCTGACGCTCTGCGTGCCGAGCACTGGAGCCCCATTTTCTCACACTAATTAAGCTTCAAACTTGTCACCCACATCAGCACCACAGCTTCTGAGAAACGTTCACTCGCGCCGAAAGTGGGCGGGACAGCCCAGGAGGCCCCGCAAGCTTTGTGATTCCCATTATTTTTTGCAGGGAGGGGGGGCAAATCGTCCCCAGCTGGGTGTCCCACTAATCAGTTATTAATCATCAGAAAAACCATCCCACGCCTCGTCGCCGGTCTCTCCTAAAACACGGTTTCATCTCCGGGTAGATCTGCCACCTGCCGACTCGCCGCTGCCGAAGCCTGTAGCCCAAGCCTGTAGCCCCAGACTGTGGCAGAGAGAGCCTTCTTTTTTTGATCCGTCCGCCATCGGGGGAATGAAACACTCAGTAACTCTTCCCATCAGACTCTAGTGCAGAAGAAACGGGAACGATCCACCCTCCCCCATCTCTCCGGTTCTCTTTCTTCCACCGTTGGTTTCCGTTACCTGGGGCTTCTGCTTGTTCACCCTGACAGCTACTTTTTTCTCACACACATGCCGAGTCCAACCAACCCTCTCTAAAAGCAGTCCTGGTTGGCACATTGCGTTGTTGTGATGGCTGCTAAGAGCTTGGCTTCATGCCTTATTCATCCCTCGGGCCTATTCTTTCCACTGGCGTAGAAGGAATTAGGAGGAAGAAAGCTCTCATGGCACACAACACATCACTCGCCAGCAGAGTATAGACGTCAACCTGACAACTTCTCAGAAACAAAAAGAATACTGTATATTTTTTTCTACCTCTGAACAACAGATGATTCAGGGTCCATGTAAAGCCTCTGAAAATAGAGTTTTCTGCGTTTCTAAGTTCAGCAATGTGATGGATAAAAACCTGAAGGCCAACACTGAGTTCTGAAGAGGACTCATACTCCCTTTTGAGACTGTTTGCAGAGTGTGACAACAGGGATGGCACTGTACACACCGCTGGCACTTTACTGTGAGGAATGTTCCCTTTCGTCCTCTGTGCTACAATCGTCCAAGCCCTTGTCCTTAAAGTGGAAAGGCAGTGAGTCACAGTCTGCGTTTTCCAAATTGCATATATTGCAGCCTAAAGGAATAGTTTAACGTTTCAGGGACATACGCTTGTTCACTTTCTGTTTGAGAGTTAGATGTGAGGGTTGACACCACGTATAAGTCTGTCTGTTAAATATGAAACCACAGCCAGCAGGCAGTTAGCTTAGCTTAGCATAAAGACTGGAAACGAGGGGAAACAGCTAGCCTGGATCTGTCCAGCTAGCAAAACCCACCTCCATCCATCCATCCATCAATTTTCATCCACTTATCCGGGGTCACGGTGGCAGCAGGCCCAGCAGGCTGACCCAGGCTCTCTCTCACCCACAACATCTACCAGCCCATTCTGGGGGATCTCGAGGCGTTCTGACCAGCTGGGAGATATAATCCCTCCAGCGTGTCCTGGGTCTTCACAGGGCCTCCTACCAGTTGGACGTGCCTGGAAAACCTCTAAAGGGAGGCGTCCTGGAGGCATCCTAATTAGATGCCAGAACCACCTCAGCTGACTCCTTTCGACATGAAGGAGTAGTGGCTCAACTCCAAGCTCCCTCCTGATGTCCGAGCTCCTTACCCTATCTCTAAGGCTGAGCCCGGCCACTCTACGGAGGAAACTCATTTCGGCCGCTTGTATCAGAGACCTCGTTCTTTCGGTCACGACCCAAAGTGCCTTCTGGCTCATCTCCCGGTGCAACGCCTGTTTTACTGCTGCAGCCGCACCGATACGCCTGTCGATCTCCCGCTCCATTTTACCCTCACTCGTGAACAAGACCCCGAGATACTTGAACTCCTTCGCTTGTTGTAGGCACTCTGTCCCCACCCGGAGGGAGCAATCCACCGGTTTCTGGCAGACACCATGGCCTCAGATTTCGTGGTGCTGACTCTCATCCCCGCCGCTTCACACTCGGCTGCAAAACCCACCTAACGACGCTCACTAAGTAACATGTTACAAAAAAACAACTACAATCGAAGATGCTTTTACACAATAACCCTTTTGGTTTGGTTAAAACAAACTCTTGTCCACTTTCCCACTTATTACGGTGCATTTGGGCTGGTGTGAAAACTGACAATCGAACGCTCGTGCGGACCAACCGACCTGTGACCTGAAAAGGTCGGTCTCGCTCCACTTCCAAGTGGACCCAGTGCGGTTCATTTGTGGTGTGAAAGCAAACGAACCAGACACAGGATTTCATTCGATATGGGATTTTGGCATTATTTCAAAAGCTAAACTCCTCATAAATCAATCTGCTGGTCGTAAAATCTGTTGAGACCTTACTGGCCTTTGACGTTCTTTTAAGGACACCAACATATGAGCATGTTGGCGCAGTTATTTACCCTGACAACTAGTCAAAATCTGTTAAATCTGCTGTTCTCGCATCCCATTGACCCCGTGGACAGCGTTCCCCAGCGTTCATACCCTTTTGCGCACCCGTCATCTGGCAAATGGCCTTTTGTACAGTGCTTTCTCTGCCATTATTAATCACAACTTGCAGTTGATTTGCAGTTTAATAGCGCTTATAATCATCTGTCGTTCCTGCTGCACTGCTGGGTAGCTCCAGAATGTTCCCGACTGGCTGGCATGCTACCAGTTAGCTTGCCGGCTACTGGACATCGCCACCTCGCTCTGCAAAGTGACGCCTCTTGTTTTGCGAGGACTATGAATCGTTCTGCTATGGTGCGACCATTCACTATTATCTTCACCTGCTAAACATTGAGTGTAATATACTGTTATAATTCACAGATTATGTTAGCGTCGAATGGAAATGGTGAGCACAGAGAAGTAGATTCGGTTTGCCGCATTGATGCATGACTCATCAGAAACCAAAATAAGCAAAGCAATTTCAAGGACTGCAACAGTAAACTGTGGAATGCACACAGCCCACAGCGCTGAGCAGCGAGTACACTTTTTGTGCATATGTTAAATATTCATGGTTGTAGCACATGAGGTGGATAAACAATACAAATGTAAAAAACAGCTCATTTGCCTCATACTCGTGGACTTGACCTCTGGACTAACCTTCCCAAACCCTCTCTCCTTCAGGATAAGGGAGACAGAGAGCTGGACAGAGAAACGGAGAGAGGGATGGCGGAGGAGAAGCCGGGCGTGAAGAGCAGCAGCTCCATCGTCCCCTGCTTCCTGTTTGTGGAGGTAAGAAACGCAAGCAATCACAAAAACAAGGCTGAAAGATCAATTTTCAAATATCACCTTGACGAGACCTGGCAACAAAATTGAGCTCAACAATTTCTCACCAACTGTATTTCTTAATCATATCTTCGTTAGCTACTTCCCATTTCTCTGGAATCTGACTCGTGGTTTATCCCGTGGAAACCCCGGTGGCCCCCCACTTCTCCAACCGAAGCCGCGGCGGTGAATATTTCAGACCGAACGGGTAGCACTCGAACGCGCTCGGTGCTGTAAAGCGGGCCACAGTTGCTTTGTGTGGCGGGTTGAGCGTCCCCCAGCCCATTTTGCAAAACTGCATGATTCATCGAAGTGGTTGCGGATGCCACGGCACAGACAGACTGGGTTTTCAGCGGCTGCACACTGTGGGCTTCGGAGCTGCGTTGTACAGATCACGCCAGAGGTCGTTGTCTAATGCACTGCAGACACACACACCTGCACACACACACACACATGCACACACTCACACACGCAAGCTCGCACGCACGCACACACACACACAAACACATGCACCACTTCAGCCCTTGTGAAATGCACGCTCTACATTGTCAGTCAGACGGATGACTCGGAGGGCAGTGGAGGTCCCAGGGCCTTCGCCAAATCGCAAACCGAGGTGGAGAAAAGCATGAACTGGTGAAGTAATCAGACGGTCCGTAATCTAATTAGACAGACCAACCCGTCCGGAAGCTCATTGGCTTTTCGGCTGGAGTTTCCCCCGTGCATCCAGAGCCCTGTTCTGTAAAAGATGCAGATGTTGCATCACATTGGATTTACACCCTCTACCAATGTATGTGCAAAGCAAACTGCAGTGTATCGCAGTGTATTCACATTATTTGTGCAGTGATCTCATTGTAATGAATGAATCCAAATGTTCAAAAGTCTTATTCTAATGTGATTATATATCAAAACTGTATTGAATGTCATCGAAAATGGAAGCAGGGACGCTGCGTGAGGCGAAAGGGACCAGTGCACGCTAAACAGGAAATTAGGGCCGTCGCAGCAGGAGCAGCAGCTTTGACACACGGAGGCACATTGGCTACTTAACTACTTAACCAGATCCGAACACACAGACATGACACACATACGCTTCCCCGCCATTATCTCGGATGTCTGTCACAAATTAACGTCCATGAATCATCTTAGGAATAATAGAAAAAAATAATTTCCTTTTAACTCCAAAAACTTGCCTGAGAATCTTCTCGTTGTTAAGTTTACATGAGAATAAAAGTGACCCAGTTATAGTTATCTGTGCAAGGATGCAATATTTCCGCCAACCCGCCAGGTTGAGCCTGTCTGTATGATACACTGTAACATCTCCATTAGGGCCTCTCCGCCATATGCCTCCCACACATCCGCGCTCAGCCCCTCAGGTCTCAGTCAATTCCCTCGCTTACTCTACATCTGTGTGTGTGTGTTTCGATCTATCTGTACTAGGATGGAGAACCCAGAGTAAGCATTAAGGGACAGGGAAAAGAGGCCAGCAGCTGTTACCTGTAATGGAAGGGCAATGCTTTTTTTTACTGCTTGTCGAGACGACAGCATGGATGTGTGCGTGGAAGCCGGACAAAGAGCAGGTGTAACAGCAGTGGCAAACAATATTGTGGGGATCACTTACAAAGTGTTCTGATGAAGGAAAGAAACATGGACAGCTGAAACAAATCCATCCGAATGTGAAGGTGCATTTGTTTCACCCAGAAAAATGTGTTTGAACATATTTCATTTTTTTTAACGTTGTAGCATTATCGTTATATATTGTTCTTGGTGCTCAAACCATTAAACTGTTTGAGCTTTTTAACATTACAAACTGAAAAAAGTGGCCAAGCTGTGGATTGGCCACTCACTGTTTGGTGGAGGGAGCAAACCCTTCAATGGCTGATTACCAATTTTGATTGATAGCAACTTTCCGCTGCACATTTTCTTGTAACATATCATAAATGATTAAACGTCTGGCTACATGTATGAATGGGGACTACTTATGACTGCCTTCAACGATAGTTATTAATTAATGTTAATTGCCCGTTTCAATATTCAAAGGGGGGCTTGTGCAATGTGCAGCAACTTTCACTCTGCAGGGAGGGCAATCTAATTGGCTCCTGAAATATGATTCTGTATTTTTCATATGTAATCTGGCAACCAGACTCATGTCAGTGCTAATTTAAAATCAGAACACTGATTCACAGCACGAGCTGGGTTTACTGATGCTGTTGCTAAGCAGTCCGCAACGTCACAGAGTTTCCCCCTTTTCTCTTGTTGCTTGGGAAGAGTCTTATTTCCATTCAGACGTCAAGGTTTTCTGAACTATATATTAGAAGATATTAATATAATTTCCATGAATTGTATAGAGGTCTTGGAAGTTATTGATGTTCAATAAAGACCTTGAGTACCACGATGAGGACGACAGAATGTGTCTTTTCATTTGCGCACAAATGAGACTGTCGGGTTTCTGAAGCAGTGACGTAACTGGGAGAGGACATCACCACAAACTGAAAGGGGAAAATGGCCGATTGTGGCTGAGAAGACGGTGTGAAGTACATGCAGGCAGCTAAACAGCAGAAAAGATTTATTTTGCTCCGGTACTCTCCATTAAACGTCCTCTCAGTATTTTTTGTGCACTCGGCTCCTTTGAATTCTCTCCACTAGCTTGGCTGCTGCCAACCAGAAATAAAAGTGTTACTGAGAAGCCACACCATTTCACACCAACAACCTGTTTCTCACACACAGACGCACACACACACACACAACCCGATGATGTCACAGTTTGTGTCATTGAGGAAGGGCGCTGACACAAAAAGGAGAAATTTCCTTTTCTTATTAATGCTCAATTTGTTACGCACATCTGTTGTGAAGTCCACAAAGAAACTGTAAATGAACAAAATCATAAAAGACGTGTGCTGACCAAATTTATTGAACCATAATCGAGTAAAACTTTGATTTGTAAGTGTTCGTTTTGAAGTAAATTGTATGTGTGAGAGAGAGAGAGAGAGAGAGAGAGAGAGAGAGAGAGAGAGAGAGAGAGAGAGAGAGAGAGAAAGAGCAATACTTGCAGCTTTGTAATTAAGTTTTAAAAGTAAAATGTTTTGTATATAGAGGAAGATTATAGTGGAAGATCTGAAGTATCAAGCCCGACCTTTTATTATTAAAGAGTACTATAATAGTCGTATTTTCTGTACTTAAGCAACCAATCTACTTCCTGTTTACACCGGCAGTGTACGAGAATAATCATGTGATATTGGTTTGCGTATGAACAAAATCAGTTCAAAAACATAAATAAAAGTGTAATGATTACCCGCTCGTCTTCCACAAGCTGCTCAGAGCAATCTCAAAGAGATAAATCTAACTCTGTGTGAGTGTCTGAACACCATGAATGGGGGTGGAATTGGTTGCGTCGTAAGGAGCACTCGCTAAAATCTTGCCTCGGTCACCTAATTGGTCAGGGTCTGCAAGGTTACATTGATTATTGATTGCGAGAAGCTTTCGGGGTTAGTGCTTTTAAAACTAGAAGGACACAGGCGTGATTCCTGGGCCAACCCGCCCAGAGTGAGTGAGAAAGATGGTCAGTCGGTCCGGTGGGTAGAGCCTCTTATCCTATAGTGCTGGATCGAGGTCTGATGACTCAGAAGACAGCAAAGCTACATGAACAAGAAATGTATTATTCACCTGAAAAAAATAAGAAATGATGCTGATTGGCAGTCTGGAACATGCTGAGTCACCGCTTTGTAGGACGTACAGCGCAACGGCAGTGAACCATTAATAAGTTGATATTAGAGCAATGGGCTTTTGGCCAGAAGGCACTCTGGAGTGGAGGGACCACCAATAGACAGGAAGAAAACAAAACTGTAAATATAAAAACACAGGGATACACAACGGACAAATAAAAGGACTAGTTTGACATCTTTGAGGAATAAGCTTCCTTGCGTTCTTGCAGAGTTAAACGAGAACATTGACGCCTCAAGTGAGCTTAGCTTAGCTCAGCACAAAGACTGGAAACACGGGGAAACAGCTGGCGCTAACGCGTTATATACTTAATAACATGGGCTGTGACATGGCTGATAGCCAACAAGTCCTGTTGTAAAACATTCTGTAAATTACATTTGTTTGTCCACTGTACGCAATGTTACTGACTTTGAATTTCGCTCGCATTATGCTAATCAAGATTGTTTTTCTTATCTTATTTTATGGAAATATTATTTTGTGATTTTGATTTGAGGACAATGAGATGCCTGAATAGCATGCTATTCTTGTTGTTAATCATGCCGTCAAATGATATTTACTATTTGTCAAACGCGATGTTGACTTGCTAGTCTTGCGAGCATAATGTCAGCTTTTTGGCTCGTAGCTGATCCAAAGGGTATTTGTGTGGAGCGGACTAGAAATAATGAACATTGCCATCGAAGGTCCGTCCTATTTACTGGAGCACTGAACAACCTTTCCATTGCGTAAGAACCTTGTGGGATGGTATTGACTGCTCTGGGTATTGGCAAACCCTCAAGGAAATGCATAAATAACTTCAAATTTTGGCTGTAAAACGCATGAAACTATAAATTAATTGTTTTTTTTAATTCTTTGGCAAATGACCACGGTATAAGCTGTTTAATGCCCTTCGAGGTGTCCATTACCAGGAATCAATGGACTTAATGGAACCGTACCACGTTGCGCGTCTGCCGGTTCTGACCAAGTTGTGACATGATATGAGATATGAGAGCGTTATAGATCTTCTTCCTCTAACTTCCGGTAAGAAAGCAAACCCATCTCCGAAAGAGTCAAACTATACCTTTTGATTATGGCAAATGAAGAGTGGAGCAGGATCACTCGTCACACGTCTATAAGAGGAACGGTGCGAGGCCTTTAAGCCATGTCCCTCCACACCTTCAGCATTGAGTGTGTGTGTGTGTGTGTGTGTGTGTGTGTGTGTCTGTGTCTGTGAAATGTGACAGTGATCCATACCAAGCCAGAAGGACCTGCTCTTTTATTTAGCCCCTCACCTCATCAGCAGTTACCATGGAAACCAATCAGCCAGACTCATTCTCATCTCCGCTCTCTCTTTCTTCTGACTCCTTTCATCCTGCCTGCCCTAATCACAAGTCGCAACCTTTTCTATCAGCGCTACCCACTCAGCCATCTTGTTCCGCGTGTCTCTGCCATCCCCTCCATTTTGATCCATCACTTTGTTTCATTTTTCTCCTTCATTTCATTCCATCTTTCTGTGGGATTCCCCGCCGTTGTTCATCTTTTGTCCCTTGATTTCTTATTTACTCGGCCAATTGTAGCAGCACACATACAGCTCCATAAATAATCTCTGAATAATCTGAATAGTCTGAATAATCGTGTTTTACTGTTGTAAATATGTGTCATCTTTTACCATCCTCTTCTAACCAATTCTGTAAAGACTGACATCCCATTGAGGATGAATACAAACACACTTTATTTACAAATTATAGATATTTTACATTTCACTGCGGATGGTATAAAAATATCTCTATCTCCTCCCTTAAAAAAAAATAATGTTATCCTCTACCATCTAGGGACACGCAAGCAAATGTGCAATTAATTAAATTAAATTAAATGGGGGGGTTATGGAGGGCAGTGTGACTTTTCTCGGAAGAGCAGGGGTGTTTCTTGTCATTTTTCTTAAATTCAGCCCGTGTGTTTGAGAGCTCTACCATGAGGTGGCTGGTCGAATTGCAGTTTTTCTCAGTCGCTTTAGTGCGTTTTTCACATCATCCCTAACATGTGCAAAATAATAAGTGCATTTCTCAGAACAATTTGTACAAATTGCAATATACAATAGATATGCTTCTAAAGCTAGTCAGTCACTAAAAATCCTTAGTACATCTCTCAAAAGTAAATATTCATGTCAAGGATCATGTCAGTGTCATCAGAATGATAAGTCATTGAGTCATTGTTCACAAACAAGATCGTCAAAATGTTTAGGCATGTTGTCAATGTAACTGTGTACTTTGACAGTATTACCTGATGTAAACTTAGGCTACAGTTTGGATGACAGTATTGAAAATGCACAAGGCTGCACTTCTATGGCATATATCAATGTCAGTACTATTTACATATTACTGTATGTGGGTTATTGATTGATTGGACAGGATTTAGTTTTTCACAGCTTTTACTACTGCTACTTTATGAAAGAAAAAAAAAGAAAAAAATTTACATTAAGAAAAAGACAAGGGGCACAAAGGAAAAAAAAACTAAATTAGAAAGAAACACAGGACACACCTCTAAGGCACAACTTTGCCTGCAGCACTGTTCTAGTGCTGTCTCTACACATCCAGACGTTCCTGTCTGTCGGCCCACATATTCTCATTCACATCACATCGGATTGTTGGTTGAACTAACACTTTACATTCCTTCATGAGTGAGGGTCAATTTCACCTGCACGATTCATCAATTCACTTTATTTTACAAAAGGTCTAAAACTATGCTTGACAGTTTATGACAAACAGTTCAACAATTTTGCATGTAATGGCTTATGCAAGGAACTAATGCCTAGATGTTTTGAGGGGTAAGAGTATTCAACAGAGAACCATCTACTATATTTTGATCAACATGACATGAGCAATTGAAAATGTGGAAAAAAGCTGACACTTGTACATTATCAATTGCAATATGTACAAAAGCAATTGCAATTTGTTCAAAGGAATAATAAATTGCTTTAATGATGTGCACAAGTGACTAGATGATTTGGAATTTGTACAAGTAGTATCAAGAATTGCACTTTTGATCTAAGA
Source organism: Cottus gobio (assembly GCA_023566465.1). Lineage (NCBI taxonomy): Eukaryota > Metazoa > Chordata > Actinopteri > Perciformes > Cottidae > Cottus > Cottus gobio. The sequence continues at coordinate 18,068,844 of CM042232.1, read as the reverse complement.
AATGCACCAAAGCGACTGAGAAAAACTGTAAATGACCTTCTGTCTCAAACACTGAATCCCACATGCCCCACGTCAGTGATCATGTATTCTCACTTGATTTCAGTGTAACCGAGGAAGAGCCTCCACCAGAGGGCGCCGCTGTGCCGCCGCTGAAGCTCCCTCACGAGGCGCTTTGCAGCTTGCTTTGATCTGAGGAGCGTTTTCGATACCTATCGTCAGGTGTTGACACAAACAATGCTATTTTTTGCATTCCTTACTTTTCTCTCTTAATTCCTGTTGACACTTGGGGGGTTGAATAATAATAATTCTCTCACAAATGTCACACGCACAGAGCCTCATTAACACCTGAGCGACACGCAGAGATTACACAGAACACATCAGTCTCCCCCGTCTTTATAAATAGAGGCCCCGCACGCTTGACGGTGGGTAACACTCAGTAGCTTCACACCTCGCAGGAAGTCTCCCCCGAGTCTTGCCAACAAAGGACTCCTCCCCACGCAAACACTCGCGACAGACAGACCGAAGCCAGCGGAGGCCGCGCGCAGCATGCAGCCTCTCTGAGGTGTGATCAAGCGAATGAAATTAGACGCAACAAGAGCAGATTTCTCTTTGGTTTCCAGCTGGTGAACTTCATGAGCAGGGCCCGATGTTGGGTGCCTGATGCGGCAGATTTAAATTGAAGCTGTGATGCATACTAAAGGCCGACTTTCCGACCCGTGCACAGTGCACTGATGAATAATAAGCAGTAAGTGTGTCCTTTTCTTTTCTGAACATAATCTCCCCCATATCACGAAGCTTTTTATCCTTGCACCTTGAAACAAACATTTCTTCTTTCTCTGAACTTGATGTCGCTGTAACTTAAACAACGCAGTTCTTCATGAGAGTTTGGTGGTCTTACTGCAATTGACCATTTGCTAAGTCCCGCCCACCCTGCTGATTCTACTTCGAGCTGTCAGAGTTACTGTGGAGCCCACATTGTCACTAACTGCACGCCCTGAATAAACATCATGCACTTTGTCTTGAACTAGTTCTCTAAAAACGTGGAGATCTGATGAGAAAATACTGTCTGCAGCCATAAAAAACAACAATCTACTTTTGCAATGTTTTAGCAATAATATGCTCACAAATCAGGCATTCAATAAAGAGGAATGGAACGAGAAAGTTTAGTGTATTTAAGTCCTCCTCATATGTGTTCTAAAAATCAACACATTTTGGTGAATGGGGTTTAAAATAAACAATTAACTAGTAGGCAACATAAAACCCTCCTAATTGATGATTTATGTTTTCTGAAATGTTATGTTTAAATATGCAAATGGAGCATTATCTAATGCTAACGTTTTGGTGAATTTAGGAGACAGGATGACAGACAGACACAAATAGAGACGGGACCCCCCCATTGTACTGTATTATGCTTTAAAGTGTACACGGCGGCTGGCAGTAAATGAAATGAGAGCAACAGGGAGGGGAAAGAGAGCTGGAGGATGGAGGATGATTAAAGCAACGCTCATGTCTTTTCTCTTGTTCCCCTCTTTCCCCTCAGCCTGCTTCACACACAGCACAACAGCTCCCTCACTCTCTCTCTCTCTTTTCTCTCTCTCTCCGTGTCTCACCTCACCTGCCCAGAAACGCACAGTCAGCGAGAGAAACGCTGCTAAAAAGGATGTAGGCCAAAACTCTCCATGCAATCCTTCTCCGGCGCCAGCTCCCCCTCTTCTTCTTTTCTTTTTCATCCAGTCACCCCATCTCACCCCGCTCCCAGCATCCTTTCTTTACTTCCCCTCGCTGCTGGGACAACAACAGCTCTCTGAAAGCGTTATTGGTTCTGCCGCTTCCTTACTTCAACTCCATTTCCTCAGCATTTTTGTCACCCTTAAGTACTCCCCCTAAACTTGTATAGACTATAAAATACTCCTCTCACTCTTTCTCTCACTCTCATTCAATAGCCAACAATGGATAAACCTCTCGGAAGTTTTTAGGCCGAAACCATTTATTCGGCCCACGAAGCCTATTTATCACGTTCTCCTCTTCAAAATATGAGCGTAGACTGGCTGCACAAGCCAGCTCCGAACATCATTGTGTTAATGTAGCTGTTTGTCATCATTTGAGGGAGGGATCGATAGAGAGAGTGATGATGCATGTTTCAAAAAGAAAAAAGAGACAGACAACAGATGCAGTTTGTGAGTTTCCCCAGATCTTAAACGGAACTGCACTGCGACATTTTTGTCCATCACCATCTTGGTTTTTAAGTCATCATCTTGGTTTTTAAGTCATCATCTTGGTTTTTAAGTCATCATCTTGGTTTTTAAGTCATCATCTTGGTTTTTAAGTCATCATCTTGGTTTTTGTCCGTCACCATCTTGGTTTTTGTAAGTCATCATTTTGGTTTTTGACTGTCATGTTTTTTTTACAGTTTTTCTCGATTGCTAAGACACAATTCCTGGAACAACTCACCATTTTTTCAAATCTTCACACACAATTTTAAAAACTCACACCCAACAGTCCAAACATCTAACTTCTGGGTCCCAATCAGTCTTTACCCTCAGACAATACACACAAGCTGTCAAAACACAGACTACATTAGTGTTTGTTACACACAGGAGGGATTAATTCAACACACTGCCACCAAAATGTCAATAATAGGGTTTATTCACAGCACTTCCAGATTGAGCACATATACAGGTTCATCAGCATCGGCATCAATATCAGCATGATCTTGTCTCAGGTCAGGGTCAGGCCATAGTATTTCACACATTATGTCTTCTCTCGCCAGGCAGCGTGGGAAATATCCCCTTGTGTGTCTGATCCAACCCTGGATAGATTCCAGAGAAATATCCTCACATGCATTCACCATTGCCTCCAGGAGATTGTGCTGCGGTCATAGACTCTCCACCGCCATGCTGAGAAAAATTCCTCTATTGGATTCAGAAAAGGCGAGTATGCTGGCAGAAAAAGGACCCTGAACCTGGGGTGGTCATTGATGGCTGGACTAGTTGGCCAGCTTCTTTCATTGTCCTCCCATGTACCACCACATGATGAACAACAGTGGCACGGATTTCATCAGAAATTACTTGTCTTTGCTGTCCTCAGCCTCTGCCTCTTCCTCTCCCTCTCCCTCTTCCTCTCTCTTGTCTCTCAACCTCTGCATGGTTGGGATCCATTGTTCCAAAGGACATGAGCATGCCTCTAAGCTCTATTTATTGACCCCCAATTCTGATTGGTGTGTTAACAATTTTCAGGCTGAGTGTTTTCACCTTGAGAAGTGTGTGGTCTCTGAGTTTATGTTGTGATAACTTGAGTTAATTATATTGAGAGCATGTGTTTGCTGAATGAACACGTAGTGTAAAGAATGATTTATTTGGTCACTTTTGTGTAAGGTTTTGCAGAAAGTGTTTTGAATATTGAGACATGTGTGGACACAGGTGAATTGTGTTTTTGGTTAATTTCATGTTAAAAGAAAAAAATGTATTCGAACGGCTTTAAGAAAAGTTTGAGGTATCCTGCTAGCTACCATTTAGAAAAAGCAGGATCTATAAGGTAGCATGCAGCCAAACAACCTCCCTCCTCACCAGTTGATAGCTGTAATGCACACTTGTATTGTTTGCTAATGAAAAGAGGAAGAAGGAATATTCATATTCTTTACTGTTTCATCTCTTAGTGCAAACAAACCTTTGAAAATCCAATTAAAGCGCTTCTATAGCTGGAAGCAGTTTGAGCATTGTTGACTAATTCTGGGGCTAATTCACACAGAGACGGTTCCCTACGGCCATGTCTGTCACGGGAGTACAGGATTTTAGGACCCAAATGCAGACCACAACGAGTTAACAGGGATTAACAAAGGAAATTTATTGTGACAGTAGCGTGTGGGTTGAGCTGTGTGTGGGTTCCGTGGTCCGACACTGAAGGCTGGCTGAGAGGCAGGATGGCAGACCGGTGTGGAGCCCGTGGTCCGACACTGACGGCTGGCTGAGAGGCAGGATGGCAGACCGGTGTGGAGCCCGTGGTCCGACACTGACGGCTGGCTGAGAGGCAGGATGGCAGACCGGTGTGGAGCCCGTTGTCCGACACTGACGGCTGGCTGAGAGGCAGGATGGCAGACCGGTGAGCCCGTGGTCCGACACTGGAGGCTGGGAAGGGGAGCAGAAGACGGGGAGCAGAAGACGAGCAGAAGACGAGCAGAAGACGAACAAGACAAACAGCAGAGGACAAACAACAGACCGACACTGAGGCCTGCAGACGCAGGGCAGATATAGTCCCCTGATCAAGATTGGCCGCAGCTGCGTGCCAATCAGGGATGTGGCCGTGGGAGGTGTGTGGAGGCGGGACAGAAAACAAACGACGAACACCTGGTAACACAACAAACAGACACAAGAGGGGAGGAGATTTGGGAAAAACAGGTTCACACACCAGGTCAGACAGGGATCCTGACAGTACCCCCCCCTTAAGGGGCGGATTCCAGACGACACAAAAAGAAAAACAGAAGAAACCAGGAGCACACCAGGAAGTGGGCTTGGCGGAAGACCAGGGTGGGTGGAGGGGAGCCGGCGGAGGGATCAGGGTCACAGGGTCAGAAACAGTCAGGGGGCCGGGCCGGAGGACGGCCACCAGACGGGGGCTCCGGAAAGTCAGGCAGAGGCTCCAGAGAGCGGGGCGGAGGCTCCGGGGGTTGTTCCGGAGACTTTTGTGGCTCCGGGGGTTTCGGAGACTTCTGTGGCTCCGTAGAGCGTGGCTTCGGAGACGAGGGCTCCGTAGAGCGTGGCTTCGGAGACGAGGGCTCCGTAGAGCGGGGCTTCGGAGACGATTCAATTCAATTCAGTTTATTTTGTATAGCCCAAAATCACAAATACAAATTTGCCTCTAAGGGCTTCACAATCTGTACACATACGACATCCCTGTCCCGGAACCTCACATCGGATCAGGAAAAACTCCCTCTAGAAAACAAGGGGAAGAAACCTGAGGGAGAGCAACAGAGGAGGATCCCTCTCCCCGGATGGACAGATGCAATAGATGTCATGTGTACAGAATCAGCATAACAGAGTTACAGCACATTCAATGGATGTCACAGAAATTATTCATGAGTAGTAGGCATGGCCACGACCCAGATGACTGTGATCCATGACAGCAGACGAAGGTAAAGATGAAGGGCATCAGCAGGGCCGCCATGGAAGGGAACAGGACCCGCTTCAGACAGCCACGATCCATGGACGCTTGAGGAGAGGAAGCACAGAGGCTCCCGAGAGGAAGTAGAGTTAGTAATGAGCATTAAAGAGACATTCATTAATTTATCTAGAAGTATAGAGAGGAGAAAAATGAGAGCGAGAAGAAGATATAAATCCCTCGGTGTTTCCCCAAGGCGCTCCCCGGAAACACAAGTCCATAGGAGCACCCCAGGAGCACCTGAGGAAGGGAAGAGGAGGAGAGAGAGAGGCCAGGAGAGAGGAGCTCATTGTATCCTAAAATGTTCCCCAGCAGTCTAAGCCTATGGCAGCATATCTAGGGGCTGGACCCTAGGTCCGCTGAGCCAGCCCTAGCCATACGTACTGTCAAAGAGAAAAGTCTTAAGTCTTCTCTTAAATGAGTTGACTGTGTCTGCTCCCCGAACCGAAAGCGGAAGCTGGTTCCACAGAAAGGGAGCTTGATAACTGAAGGCTCTGGCCCCCATCCTACTTTTTAAGACTCTAGGAACCACAAGTAGCCCCGCATTCATTGAGCGCAGCTCTCTGGTGGGACAATATGGTGCTATAAGCTCCCTAAGATATGATGGTGCATTACCAATTAAGGCTTTATATGTAAGAAGAAGGACTTTAAATGCAATTCTCTGTCTTACAGGAAGCCAGTGGAGATCAACCAATACAGGAGTAATGTGATCTCTCCTCTTAACTCTCGCTAGCACACGGGCTGCAGCATTCTGTATCAACTGTAGAGACCTGAGAGACCCAGCAGAGCAGCCCGATAATACAGAGTTACAGTAGTCCAGTCTTGAGGTAACAAATGCGTGGATCAATGTTTCTGCATCCCTTCGAGACAGGATGTGCCGGATCTTTGCGATGACGAGGGCTCGGGACGGGGCCCGGCGGGACTGGGCTCGGGACGGGGCCCGGCGGGACTGGGCTCGGGACGGGGCCCGGCGGGACTGGGCTCGGGACGGGGCCCGGCGGGACTGGGCTCGGGACGGGGCCCGGCGGGGAAGCTGAGAGGAAACAGGCCTGGCAGCGGCACGGTGGCGGAACACGGGACCGGGGCTGGCAGCGGCGCAGTCGCAGAAACTGGGACCGGGGCTGGCAGCGGCACAGTCGCAGAAACTGGGACCGGGGCTGGCAGCGGCACAGTCGCAGAAACTGGGACCGGGGCTGGCAGCGGCGCAGTCGGAGACGCTGGGACCGGGGCTGGCAGCGGCGCAGTCGGAGACGCTGGGACCGGGGCTGGCAGCGGCGCAGTCGGAGACGCTGGGACCGGGGCTGGCAGCGGCGCAGTCCGGGGAATTGGGACCGGGGCTGGCAGCGGCGCAGTCCGGGGAATTGGGACCGGGGCTGACAGCGGCGCAGTCCGGGGAATTGGGACCGGGGCTGACAGCGGCGCAGTCCGGGGAATTGGGACCGGGGAGCTGGGATGCCGACCGGACTCGGGGACGGTGCCCCCCCCTCCGCGGACGCCTCCGGGCATCCACGGAACTGCCAGGCAAGGGTGGGTGGAGGGGGAACGGCCGGAGGGCCGAGCTCGCTCTCGGCGGTCGGCTCCAGGAGGGAGATGTGGGGTGTAGGGCGGACTTCCATCGCCACTGGGAGGGGAACCCTAGCCCCTGTATGGGGAGCCGGTGGAGGGTGGAGTGTCCGAGCCAGTTCCCGTACCATGCGGCCAAGACGGAAAATATCCGCCGCAAGGGAGTGCGTTCCCAGCTGCATCTCCTTGAGTTCCTGGTGGTACTCCTCCATCCTCGTGCCAAGTTCGGCCAGCTTAGCTTCCTCGGTGGTTGCTGGGTCCATGGGTGGTCGGTCTGTTCTGTCACGGGAGTACAGGATTTTAGGACCCAAATGCAGACCACAACGAGTTAACAGGGATTAACAAAGGAAATTTATTGTGACAGTAGCGTGTGGGTTGAGCTGTGTGTGGGTTCCGTGGCCCGACACTGGAGGCTGACTGAGAGGCAGGATGGCAGACCGGTGTGGAGCCCGTGGTCCGACACTGACGGCTGGCTGAGAGGCAGGATGGCAGACCGGTGTGGAGCCCGTGGTCCGACACTGACGGCTGGCTGAGAGGCAGGATGGCAGACCGGTGTGGAGCCCGTGGTCCGACACTGAAGGCTGGCTGAGAGGCAGGATGGCAGACCGGTGTGGAGCCCGTTGTCCGACACTGACGGCTGGCTGAGAGGCAGGATGGCAGACCGGTGAGCCCGTGGTCCGACACTGGAGGCTGGGAAGGGGAGCAGAAGACGGGGAGCAGAAGACGAGCAGAAGACGAACAAGACAAACAGCAGAGGACAAACAACAGACCGACACTGAGGCCTGCAGACGCAGGGCAGATATAGTCCCCTGATCAAGATTGGCCGCAGCTGCGTGCCAATCAGGGATGTGGCCGTGGGAGGTGTGTGGAGGCGGGACAGAAAACAAACGACGAACACCTGGTAACACAACAAACAGACACAAGAGGGGAGGAGATTTGGGAAAAACAGGTTCACACACCAGGTCAGACAGGGATCCTGACAATGTCGTCTCCAACAATGGTTTCTTTGAAAGGGTTCTTTTGGTCTCCCAGTCCCTTCATTCCCAGTCTCAGCAGGGAGCCTTTCTTGCATGTAGAATGACAGATTAGGGATCAGCATGGACCGCTGAGCTACTCCACTCCCGATGCCAAGCTGTAATTAGCACTGACCGCCTGTCGGCTTCCAGGTCGAGACTAGCCGGCATCGGCTACGACAGAAGACTTCTCTTCTGTGTCGTGAAAAGGTAGAGACGAGATCCAGAGCAACTGGGAGTGGGAGGACGGCGTGTGGGCGGGGTTGCTGGTTGTGCTGGCAAAGTGTTGGTTTGTGGGAGGTTTTTTTTTGGCTTTAAACCTGGTTGAGAAAAATACACTCCGACTCGCTACACAACAAAACAAGGTCACAGTCTTCCAAGATCAAACATGTTGTTTTTTCTCTGGAATATGTAGCAGAGGAGAACAGATACACCGGCACTTCAATAATGTATCATGTTCTCGTTCAGCGCAGTTTGTGAGAGCAGTGTAGTGTCTTTCTGCTTTCACACTTTTAACACAAGTTCGTTGTTGGGCGTTGTTGTCGTATTTAAGAGTGTTCACTGTGAAAAGCAAAGCAGAGGCGCTGCAGGTCTGCCACAAACACACATGGTCACACTGAGCATGCACATGCTATACATGAAACATATTCACAGTATACAACAAGGCCTTCATACTAAACAACTAAATATTGCTGTCCAAAATGACTAACATGTGGGGTTTTTGTTGTTGTGTTTTTTCTTTTTTTTCTTTCTTTTTTTCTTTGAATACAGGATTGGATGCATTTTACAAAAATGCATCCAAGCAAATGAAACTTTTTTATGAGCCACACCGCTCATATAAAACTTCACCAGTTCAGGATGGTAGTAGATAACGGAGCAACATGGAGAGATGGGAAGAAATGTGTGTTTAGATTGAAGTTGGCAAGAACGTTTTCATTCCCTCCAAAATGTTACCACGGTCCAAATCGCTCACAACTCTAAGACCTCCCCCTTTTAGCGGCCTAATAAAATGTACGCTCAAATAATCAGTCTCACTGTGAAATATGTCACCCTACAGGAGCTAAAGACACTCTGATGTTGCACGGGGACTTTAAACTACAGTATGACCTTAACAAAACAGTGAAATGTGTTTTTTTACCTGCCACCACATATGTTTCAAGGAAAAGTTTGACATGTCACATTTGACTTGATTTGATTCCTCAAAGAAAAGAAAAGAGGCAACGCTAATGCACAATGTTATACAACCTTCACTCAATCAGTCATAGAGGATCAGCCAAAGACACCTGCCCCCCCCCCCCCCCGCCCCCCCCCCCCACACACACACACACACACGAGCCACCTACGCTGACCGAGCGAACATTTTCACATTGAGCTACAGGGTGAATCACACCGGCTTAGATCTGGAGCTGTGAGGTGAAGATGAGCAGCAGCCCGAGTAGAAATAAGTCAAGAAAAGAGACACGATGGAAGGAAGGGAAATTAGAGCGGGGAGGAGGCGGTAGCCTATAGTTTTAATTTTTTTTGGCCACCGCCCCAAGCTCTGCACCTGTTCCCCGAGCACCCCATCCTCTCGCTTATTTTTCCTCAACCACACAATTACATTTCTGTCTTCTGTCCCCTCCTCTCTCTTTGAATCGTCCTCTTTCTCTGATTTTCTCACTCTCTCATCTTTCATTCTTTTCCTGATCCCAATCCTTCCTCCTTCCTCGTCCTCCTCCTTCTCCCCCAGGACGCCCCGTCATGCTGGTCAGGTGCAGTGTAGCGTGTCGGCGGCAGGCCTCCTAATGGACGCCGTGTGTCTCATGGTGGGCCCCTGCGCCTTCGCCGTCCTTCTGCTCGAAATCCTCCGTTTGTGAAAACACAAAACTGCTCTTTCAGGCAACATGGCTCCATCGGCATCCGGGGAGACGTGGTCGGACCTCCAGAGAGACGGGTAGAGAGAGACGGGTATAGAGAGACGGGTAGAGAAAGACAGGTAGAGACAGACCGGTAGAGAGAGACCGATAGAGAGAGACGGGTAGAGAGAGACGGGTAGAGAGAGACGGGTAGAGAGAGACGGGTAGAGAGAGACGGGTAGAGAGAGACGGGTAGAGAGAGACGGGTAGAGAGAGACCGATAGAGAGAGACGGGTATAGAGAGAGACAGGTATAGAGAGACGGGTAGAGAGAGACGGGTAGAGAGAGACCGGTAGAGAGAGACCGGTAGAGAGAGACCGGTAGAGAGAGACCGGTAGAGAGAGACCGGTATAGAGAGAGACCGGTAGAGAGAAACCAGAGACGGGTAGAGAGAAACCAGAGACGGGTAGAGAGAAAGACCAGTAGAGAGAGACCAGTAGAGAAGAGAGAGACAGGTATAGAGTGAGACCAGTATAGAAGAGAGAGACGGGTAGAGAGAGACAGGTAGAGAGAAAGACCAGTAGAGAAGAGAGAGACCGGTAGAGAGAGACCAGTAAGGAAGAGAGACACCGGTAGAGAGAGACAGATGCAGAGGGCCGGCAAGGTAAGATCTAACAAAAAAAAGAAAAAAAACGTTGACCTCGAGACGAGGGAAATAAGTGCAAAAACGCTCGCTCACTTCCTGGGTTTAGGGCTCTTTTCTGCAGCACTTTATTGCGCAACGGCTGCCCAGGTACATTTGGCGTCCCATATAGCATTTTTATTCTTTTTTCTATCCACCCGAGAGCACAACGCCATCTGCCACTGACGTACGAGTGGACTAGCGGCAGCAAGACGTGGCCTGGAAGGCGGGCAGAGAGCTGCGCTCTGCTGACGGAACCTCGGGACCCGGGGAGATCACACGGCGGTGGGCGGCGTGTGGTTTACCGGCATGCTGCTGCACTGAAACAAGGCTCAGTTCAGAGCCCGCGGACGTTTTCAGAAATCGAGGGGGCAGCTTGTGGGAAATAGCATGACACCATGGTTTGGTTTCCCCTCCTCACTAATTGTTTGAGTCACCAGCTGAAAACCACTGAAAATCTTATTTCAGATTCTCTCTCTCTGTCTAAACCATTACGATACATTACATTTTATTTAGCTTTTATCCAAAGCGACTTACATGATATACAGTAGACCGTAGACGCAGCAACGGTGAGCAATGAGGGTTAAGTGTCTTGCTCAGGGACACAACGACATGGACTAGCTGAGCCGGGGTTTGAACCACCGACCCTCTGATTGAAAGTCGGACTTGCTAACCACTGAGACACAATGACGACGTCTGTGTTAAAAAAGAAAAAAAAGAAAATCCTAAAGTTGTAAACTAAATACCAAACCCACAAACAAATAAACAAAATGTAAAATATTACGGGTCCAGCCCTAAAAAATGACCTTGCACCATTGTTGACCCTCATTGAGCCATTCACACGTGAGCCGGCCTCTGGTTAACCCGTGGAAACGCACACCTCTGTGGCTAATGAAGACGGGTGCTACGGCCCTCCGACAGCAATGGTAGCTGCAGTGGTGACAATAATAAGAATTGCCACTGCGTTGGTTGGAGCCATTGCAGCAATAAGAAAGTACCATTTGGTCTCCAGACTGCCGTGCGCTGCGCTGGCAACATTTCAAATATTCTACTACCAACACTATTTGGGTACGACTTGCATAACAGTAGATGTAGAATTCATGAGTCTAGAAAAACCACTCAGCTTGTTTATAATGCCTTTCATTGTCAAAACCCCCTCGCTCACTTTGCCACGAGGACGATCAGCATGTTTATAGCCATTAATATGGATATTCAAATTTAAAATGGGACCAAGAAGAGCTAAAAATATTCCAACAAATACCTCTATGCTGTGTTGCACTCGTCCAACAGCAGACACAGCAATATATTTATGGATCCACGTTCCCTCCCTTAAATATGGCTAACCTGGTAAAGCTGTCCATCCCTGTTTGTGAGGAAGAAGATTGACGTTTTTTAGGATTTGTGCAAGGGTGGCATGTTTTTTTTTTAACATCTAGGTTAAGGGCGACAGAGAGAGCTGCACTCAGCTCACTGTGTGGGTCCTTCACACGCCGTCGGCTGTTGCTGTTCCCTGGACCCGTTCCCACAGCGCTCCCAAAAGCGCCCTCCGTCCATCCGCGGCGATGCCATTTTTTGTTCCTTCCCTCGGCCGTCTCCGGCCCCGCTGCTGTTAACCCCCCTTGCTGCCTGCTGGCGTCACGGCCCAGAAAATGTAATTCAAGAAGGTATGAAATATTCAGCAAAGTTAAAAACGCTCGCATGTTGGCAGGCAGGGAGAGAAGTGGAGGCAAGTGTCGGAGTGAGATGAGTGAGAAATAAAGGGTTTCCTTTGGGGAGGTCAAAATTAGCAGTTCGGTTAAAACTGGATTGTCGTCTGGGGAAAGTGCAGAATCTCGTCCTGTAGTGCCGTTGGGAATGTGCTGGTGCACCGGGGGGTGAGTCCCCGCTGAATACTGTGCCCTTTTGGAGGAAGATGAAGCGCAAATTAAAGGCAGTTTGACTTGGCCCGCCAGTCGCGTGGCGGTCTCTTTGCCGTGTCACGTGAAACGAGCTCTTGCCCTCACATGTTTTTCTTATCGCTTCTGTGTATTCTTTTGTTGTATCATGGGACCCATCAGGATTTAATCCAGTGCAAGATATTAATATTGGTAATGTCGTTAACCCTTTGATACTGTACTGTGGATGTAGAAGGAGAGCTGGATACAGCTCCTTTAACTCCGCCTCCTAACCGCTGGTCCTTGGGCTCATTCTCATGATTTAAATAAGAGCTATTAAGGGACTGGGAAGTTCCATCCATCCATTATCTGAACCGCTTATCCTCTTTAGGGTCGCGGGGCGCTGGAGCCGATCCCAGCTGTCATTGGGCGAAGGCAGGGTACACCCTGGATAAGTCGCCAGTCTATCCAGGGCTCACATATAGACAGACAACCATTCACACTCACATTCACACCTATGGGCAATTTAGAGTCCAATTAACCTAACATGCATGTCTTTGGACTGTGGGAGGAAGCCGGAGAACCCGGAGAGAACCCACGCTGACACGGGGAGAACATGCAAACTCCACACAGAAGGCCCGCCCAGACCGGGATTGGAACCCTGGCCCCTTTTGCTGTGAGGCGACAGTGCTAGCCACTACGCCACCGTGCAGACTCGTTTTCAGTGTAAATCAATGCGGGAAAAAACATGCAAATCTTGAATGGTGGCAGCGTTTTATTTTGAGCTCTTACTTAAAACCTAGTCCCCATCAATTAAAATCTAAACCTTCTTTCAACGCCCACTACCCAAGTATCTACAGCATATCTTGCCAATGGGCAGTAAACACAGTGGCTGTTGAGAGCATCCTGTTTCTTCACATTCATATATTCAGAACCTCAATGAATTAAAGAGTTGGTAATGTTGAGGAACTGGCGAGAGTACGCTAGATCTGAAAAGGTGTTCAACCCATCACCCAGCACAGTAGCTGTAGCAGTATTAGCTCTAAAAGTCACTAAATCTAGTGATTACGTACAGGTAGACGGTTGGTAGAATCACCACATTCTGGCTAAATGAAATGATGGAACAGGCTTTTAAAGTCCTGCGACAGCCCCACGTACAGGATTATTTTATTTCTTTTAGATTCATGATTGCTCTCAGGATGTCGTGAGAGTTTTGAGAAAATTGTCAAAGACCATACCCAACCCTACCTTTTAAGTAATTGTGTGTTAGCATAAAAGTACAGTAAAAAAAAATGTCTCTCTCTCCAACACAGTGCCCTAAAAATAAATTTTCGTTGATTAAAATACCCCAAGTGCGTTGTCTTTCACAGATCAGCTGTGAAGCCACTTTTCAAACGGCCTCACAGAAATCAATCAAGCAACTGATTTCCCGCAGAACCTGTTGAGCGCGTGCATCCACACGAAATGTGGAAGGAACCAAAGCTCGGTCAAAATATCCAGAATCACTGAATCCGTTTCATGTCGGCATTATAGGCGACGAGACGCAGTGAGCAAAGGCAGGCGAGGGAGGGAGGACATCTCTCAGGAGAAGAAGACGCCCCTTGACAGGAGCCCAACTTGAGCCGTCTCAGTGTGGCCTTTCTTCTCACTATTGATCCGCCGTTCCATCTCCGGGCTAAAGTGGGTCAAAGCAGGAACGGGCTCCTTACTCTGAAGCCGGTCCTCTTTCGGTGTTAATAGTGGCTCTTCTTTTTTTCACAAGAGGTCATGAGATAAAAATAAAAAAGGGAGAGTGTGGAAGAGTGGGAAGCAGTGCGAAAGGGAAGGGAAAGGGGAATATAAGATAAGATAATCCTTTATTAGTCCCGCAGTGGGGAAATTACAGGATTACAGCAGCATTGCTCAGTACGTAAAGATAAAGAAATCAAGTAATATAAATAAACAGTAATAAACAGTAATAAACATAATAAAATAAACAGTAAAGAAGAAATTGAATGTACAGTAGAATATTGAATATACAAATTACAAAATATTACAAAATATTGCACCAGGATGGATTAAAGTGACCAGAATATTGAATATACAAATTACAAAATATTACAAAATATTGCACCAGAATGGATTAAAGTGACCAGAGTGATAAGAAAAAGTGTTCAAGTATTGAGAGTCCAGAATGTTTGTGGGCTACTGGGAGGTTAGCTTGTTGTGCAGCCTGACAGCAGCAGGGAGGAAGGACTTGCGGTACCTCTCCTTCACACACCGGGGGTGAATCAGCCGGTGGCTGAAGGAGCTGTGCAGAGCTGCCAGGGTGTCCTGCATGGGGTGGGAGGCGTGGTTCATCAGGGATGAGAGCTTGGCCATCATCCTCCTGTCTCCCACCACCTCCACAGTATCCAGAGGACACCCCAGTACGCTGCTGGCCTTCTTTATCAGTTTGTCCAGTCTCCTCCTGTCAGCTGCCGTGATGCTGCTGCACCAGAAGACCACTCCATAGAAGATGGCTGATGCCACCACAGAGTCAAAGAAGGTCTTCAGGAGTGCTCCCTGCACCCCAAAAGACCTCTTAGTCTCCTTAGCAGAAAGAGTCTGCTCTGTCCCTTTTTATAGAGTGCATGTGCGTGGTCGGACCAGTCCAGTTTATTGTTCAAGTGAACACCCAGGTACTTGTAAGACGTCACCATCTCAATGTCCAGTCCCTGGATGCTCAATGGTAGCGGAGGAGAGCGTTTGCCCCGGCGGAAGTCCACCACCAGCTCCTTGGTCTTACTGGAGTTTATCTGGAGGCGGTTCCGCTGGCACCATCCTAAAAAGTCCTGATTAAGTTCCCTGTACTCCCTGTCATCATCGGCAGAGATGAGGCCGACGATTGCAGAGTCGTCAGAGAACTTTTGCAGGTGGCAGTTGGCAGAGTTGTGTTTAAAGTCCGAGGTGTAAATGGAGAACAGGAATGGAGCCAGAACGGTTCCCTGTGGAGCCCCCGTGCTGCAGGACACCCGATCTGACTCACACTCCCGTATCCGCACATACTGTGGACGGTTGGTGAGGTAGTCCAGGATCCATGCAGTGAGGTGGTGGTCCACCCCGGTCTGCTCCAGCTTGTCTCTCAGAAGCAAAGGCTGAATGGTGTTGAAGGCACTGGAGAAGTCGAAAAACATGACCCTCACAGTGCTTCCAGCCTTTTCCAAATGAGAGAGGCATCTCTGTAGCAGGTAGATGACGGCGTCATCCACCCCGATGCCAGACTGGTAGGCAAACTGAAGTGGGTCCAGGGATGAGCTCACCAGGGGGCGGAGATGGGCAAGGACCAGCCTCTCCAGGGTCTTCATCAGGTGGGATGTTAATGCCACCGGCCTGTAGCTGTTGAGGTCCTTGGGCCGCGGGGTCTTTGGTACTGGCACCATGCAGGATGTCTTCCATAGCTGTGGTACTTTCCCCAGCCTCAAGCTCAGGTTGAAGATGTGCTCCGCTATCCCGCACAGCTGGTCTGCGCAGGATTTTAGGAGCCTTGAGCTGATGCCGTCTGGACCTGTGGCCTTCCTCACCTTGATCCTCCTCAGTTCCTTCCTCACCTGGTTAAGGGTCACACTGGGGGGGAGTGGAGCTGTGAGGTGTTGGAGTGGGGGTGGGTTGCTGGTCATGGAGTGCTGAGTCGTAGAGGTGTGGAGGGGAGCCGAGTGCTGTGAGAAGGGGGGAGGTGGAGGTGGAGGGGAGGGGGAGGGTAATCCACAGGGGGTGCAGACGATGGGGGTTGCAGCAGCAGGGAGGAATGGGTGGGGGGAGGGGTGGATGTCTGATCAAATCTGTTAAAAAATATGTTCAGATCATTCACCCACTTTTGGTCCCCCTCAGGCTGTTGGTTGAGCCCCTTGAACCCAGAAATGGCCTTGAGGCCCTTCCAGACCCCGCTGGTGTTGTTCTGCTGCAGCTGGTCCTCCATTTTCATCCTGTAGACGTCTTCCCCCTCCCTGATCTTCATCCTCAGCTCAACGGTGTTCTCAACACAGAAGTTAATATAATCCGTGATGCAGTCAGTGAGACCGTTGATGTCTTCCCCATGGGCATCACTGAACACCTCCCACACAGTAGACTCAAAACAGTCCTTCAAAGCCTCCTCGGCTCCATCGGACCATCGTCTAACTGTGCGGGTCACAGCTGGCTCTGGCGTTGTCAGAGTGTGAAAGAGCTGTTGTCACCCACGTAACAACTTTGTCAAACAGCCAGCCAACAGCTGGCTAATCTCTACCATCAGATCTATGTCCATGTATTATAATTATTTTTCTCTATTAGCTTATTTTGCACAGTTCCTGTCTTCGTCTGTTGCTCTGCTTCCAATGCAGCGTATTAAGGAGAGCTCTTATCCAATCAGATTTCACCTCTATGTCTCTATGGAAGCAGAGCGGCCAGTGTGCGGTGTTATAGTGCTGCAGTTTTGTTGGATTGTTTTGTTATAACTAAATGTGACTGGTTGATGGACTACATGCATTGTCCGTTAATGACGCAGCATCCCGTCATGCGCGTATTTATGTATACGATATCAGACGGCACAGAAGGCCCAGGGAGAAAATGCACGGCCCGCCACTGATATATATGTATGTATATATATATATATACACACACATGCACTTGTGTTGTTAAATCTCATGTTTAAAGCTGCATTACTGCACACAGTCTTATGGTACATTACGCTTTGCTGCTGTTTCCTCGTTGCTTCTATCAGCTGGACGTGTTGCTTACAGAGTTCACCAACTCTGATCTGCGGATTTGCAGGAGCTCGAGGCAAAAACCCTCCATGTCCACCATTGTTGCATTTTTAGATTTTTTATTTTTGCCCTTTTGGTGTTTCTCAGAGGAAGTTAGGGAGGCTAAAGCGCGATTGCTGCTGCTGGATTTTCAAGGCGCCGAGCGTGAACTGTGGTGTCCCTTTCGGCGCAGCAAAGCGTTAGTCAGAGCCGGCCGCAATACGGCGGGTAAACAAAGGGGGAGGAGCTCTAAACAGGAAGAGACATGAGTCACGCATATCAAACACCTGTGAGCAAAGCCAACAAAAAAGCTCCCGACAGGTGTGTGTGTGTGTGTGTGTGTGTGTGTGTGTGTGTGTGTGTGTGTGTGTGTGTGTGTGTGTGTGTGTGTGTGTGTGTGTGTGTGTGTGTGTGTGGCCGCTCGCATGCACAGAATCAGAAAGTGCACTATTACCTGCACCCTGACAAAAAGACTGGGCTTTATACAAGCACATTTTTTCTTTTGCGGAAGCACTAAAAATACAGAACGTTATGAACCTTATTCCTTCAGTTATTTCTTCTCCATGACAACCGCAGATAGCACAACACATCCCTCTCAAAGGAAGAACAAAGGAAGGCTGGTTTGATACAAATATAGAAAAGAGCCAATTAGGGAAAAACACCTATTGTTTATAAATGGAAAATGTGTGCGTGTGTGTGTGTGTGTGTAGATGGCGTTGGTGGGTGTTTGGTTACTCTTGTACGTTTACAGTGCTGTATGTTTTGGTGCTTGTGCCGGTGGGTGTGGTCTCTGGTCAGAGCGCCGTGACCGTGAGCTGAGCGTCCCAGAGGGGCCTCAGCCTCCCCACTCGCTCCTTACATGCAACACATTTCATCCACTCACACAAAGAAGAGAAGGGCATCGGATGAAGGAAAGGCCTCCTCTGGGCCACATTGTTTGGGACTTGAACATTATAAGCTGGTGATGTTGTTTCGTTGTTTCGTATTAGCAGCGGATCTGATAACAAGAGTTCATCAAGCGATGAACTCTTGTAGGATTCTATCTCTGTTTTTAATCAGCATTTTGGCATCATTTATTCCCCACCAACAGCTTTACTGTTTAGGTTATAAGCAAGTCTTAAACTTGCCACCAGGGGGCGACTCCTCTCGTTGTATAGAAGTCTATATAAATGACTCCACTTCTCTTTTGATGTATTCCCTCAGTTAACATTGTAAACATGAGTTTATGTCTCAATCTCTAGTTTCAAGTCTTCTTCACTACAGCATGATGTGCATTTAGTAAATTTCAGTCGTTTAGAGTCAAACAGACCATAAAGCAGGGTGTGGCTTAGGGCGGGGCTACCTTGTGAGTGACAATCCATTTGATGACACTTTAATTTAATTTAATTAATTTGCATTTTGCGGATATTACTGTTGTTCTTTTACTTAAAGCTACTACAAAGAACGTTCATTTTGTTGTAGTTTTTGGTGCCTCCTGTGGATAAAAGCGGCAGTTTTTTTTCCGAGCACCTTATGCCGTTGTTCGTTGAGGGAGTGCTACACAATTTTATATCTTAGAAGTGAAACCCTTTCACAGTGTGCTATCAGTTCATGAAAGTCAATTGTAACATTTTAGTTTGCCTAAAAATGTCTTGCGGGTAAAAAAAAAAAGCCTTCTTAAGGGTCACAACTCACTCACGCGCTTACCACAAAGACATGAAGCTGGAAGTATTTCAGGGATTCAACTTTTTAGAGACGTCAGCGGATGGTTGAGAACAAACTGTCGAAAAAGCACTTCCATCCACTGCCTCACATGTTCCTACAAAACACACACACACACACACACACACACACACACACACACACACACACACACAGTATGTACAAATACACCCACAGCTCAACTGTAGTAGATTTCATGAGTGCTGGCAGCATAAAGGCTGCTCCCCCTTTCTCTCCCTCCCACCTCATTTCCTCTCTCTCTCGCTCTCTCTCACTCTCTCTTGCTCTCTCTCGCGCTCTGCAATTCTTTGTTTTTGCCGCTCGTGCTGCCGCGTAACCCTCTTTTATTCTGTTTTTTGTTGAGGAGAGAGAAGCCTCCTCCTGCAGCTTTCCTCTTCTCCCTCTTGTCGCTCTTCATCTCGGATCTAAACACTGAGCCCCCCTCTCTCACTCTGTCTCTCTCTCGGTCCGTGTTTCCTATGCATCTCCCTGTGGCCAAGGGGAACAGGGACCTGACTCGCCCCTCTTCCTCTCCTCCTCCTCCTCCTCATCCTCTTCCACCTCCTCCGCCTCTCCCTCCTCTCCGCCGCTGCTTGTCTCCTCACCTCCTAACGGCAGGATAATGTTCTACTTCCAGCTGGTGATCATGGCCGGGACGGTGCTGCTGGCTTACTACTTTGAGTACACGGACACCTTCCCTGTGCATGTCCAGGGCTTCTTCTGCTACGACAAGACCTTCTCCAAGCCATACCCGGGTCCGGACGACACCAGCAAGATCCCCCCGGTGCTGATCTACTCGCTCGTCACGGCCATCCCCACCCTCACGGTAAGAGTGTGTTTGCGTGTGTTTGAGGTGCTTGAGGGAAAGAAACGAGTGGGTTAAAGGACGGAGCTCTGAGAAAGAAGTTGTCAAAGTTAAGTGTTTTTTTTTTGAGTGTCGTTCGTTTTCTTCGTACGGTGAGATCCGTGATGAATCATCTCTAGTGTTTGTGCCGCACCGACGATCTAGTGAGCAGATCGGCAAGCCGCATGGAGGTAACCCCCTCCAGCCTTGACAGACAGGTGTGTGTGTGTGTGTTTTTGTGTGTAGAGAAAAGACTTGGAACGGTCATTAGAGAGAGATGGAGGCAGAAGCAAAGAAAGAGAGGCAGGCAGGCGGGAGACGGGACAACAGAAGAAGCAACAGAAAGACACGGAGGCAAAGTTGGGAGTCGAGGCAGAGTGATGATGGCAGCCAGCAGATGCTGCCTGGGGAAAAACTAAAAAAGAACTACTCAAGGGGTGATAGGTGGGAGAAAAAAAGTCAATGAGCACAAAGGAAGGCAATTTGGAAGGAGGTGGGGGGGGGGGGGGGGGGGGTTTATGTGTCACGTGTGAGGTTAACTGTTGAACCCCAAGTGAGACGGGAGGCAGTGAGCGTGAAATGCTGAACACCTGGCGTCGAACCTCATCCCCGGCAGAGAGAGACACACACACACACACACACACACACACATACACACACAAATACAAAAGCACCACAGACAGACAGAACCGGCCTCCGGCCGATAACCCGATCGGAAGACAAAACCGCGGCCCAGCACCTTCTGTTTGCACATGTGTTGTGGGTTGTTGTTGAAGTGTGTAGAGACCACTGCCTGCAGTTGCACCCTGGAGATTTTCAGAATAAAGTCATACTCACATCAGAGTGGAGCAGATATGCGTGGTCAGTAATCTCATACCACATTGCTTAGAAAGTCAAGTGCGAGTATGGATTTAGGGACTGTGTGGAAATGATTAGAGAGGGGAGGGGTCAGCTCTTCTCTGTAGCGACTGTCTTTTACAAATATTGTCTGAGATATTGGGCGGGGGGAAATGCATTCTTTTTTTTTTTTTTAAAGTAAAGGAGAAGGTTCAAAGCAATAATGCCGTAATGCCTCACTCGTTATTACAATGTAAGTTAAGTTCCAGCGCCCCTTTGGGGTCTGAGGAAGGGGCACTGAGGTAAAGGGCCAAAAAGCCTGCGCCATCGTGGTCGTTTAAAATCGACGATTCAAACAGCAGGTGTACTCTTTAGCGCCAGGCTACTCTTATCCCAATACCAAGCAGACCTTTAGCTCCGCCCAAATTACTTTTGGAAGTTGATCTGGGTCAGAGCACATTACTTCCACCAGCTAGTCTGCCTTAACGGGTGCTGACAGCGGCTCTGGTGTGTGTGTGTGTGTGTGTGTGTGTGTGTGTGTGTGTGTGTGTGTGTGTGTGTGTGTGTGTGTGTGTGTGTGTGTGTGTGTGTGTGTGTGTGTGTGTGTGTGTGTGTGTGTGTGTGTGTGTGTGTGTGTGTGTGTGTGTGTGTGTGTGTGTGTGTGTGTGTGTGTGTGTGTGTGTGACTAGTAGCAAGGTAAATCTCAGCAGTAACTCCCCGCGATAGCACCAGTCTGGTCTTGGTCCGCCGTGTGCCTCTGGTCTCGTTTCTCGTCTCTCATACAAAAAGAGTCGTGGCTTTTAGGGACGAGGGTTCGGATCTTTCAAAGCGTTATTGTTGCCGATGATCGCAACCGGCATTGTATGTTCACTCACCCTTGTGTCTTTTGATTCTCACGCTCAGCTCTGTCTTTGGAGCTGCAACGCAATAAAAAGGCTGAGATGACAGTAAGAGGGAGGACCCCGTCCGTCCTAGTGTCTGTAGGTAATCTGCCACCCGAAGCCCTTTTGGGTCAGCGCCAGAGTCCCGGACTCTGTGGCTCCTTGACAGCTCCCAGTAGGGCCCCGACATCTAATTAAAATCATCAATCACCTTCTGAAGTTGGAGCACGAGGAGCCAATCCACCAAAGAGGAGGGCCCCGACGTCTTCCCACTTCCGTCTGTTAGTCACATTAGTGTTATGGGTTACCGTTGCTAAGACTGTATTATATAAATATATATCAAAATGTATGTATCTTTGGAACTACTTCTCATTTGTGAGAAGGGGTGGTGGCTCAGTGGTTAGCAAGTCAGTCTTTCAATCAGAGGGTCGGTGGTTCAAACCCCGGCTCAGCCAGTCCATGTCGTTGTGTCCTTGAGCAAGACACTTAACCCTCATTGCTCACCGTTGCTGTGTCTACGGTCTAATGTATGCTCTATATATCATGTAAGTCGCTTTGGATAAAAGCGTCAGCTAAATGAAATTTGATTAATTTATTTTACCTGCTGTTTTCTTGCTAGCTAATGGAGCTAACATTCCGGAGTTAATCGGACTTTCAGTTGTTTCCGGGTGACTTGTGTTGAAAGGAGAATCTTGGTGTTGAGAAGCAGATAGAAAGCAACAACAAAAAATGACATTAAATGTGTATTCCTTTCAGTTATTATTTTATCTAAGCGTTTAAATTTGCAGATGTCCTTTTTGGATTAGATGTTTTACTCAAATAATACAAGGAATGGGAAAAATCTCAAGCTTTTGCTAACAATGAACTTGTGCTGAATCTCCATTTATAATTATTGTCATCACAAGATCGCAGATTTACCAGAACCATGAAAGCAAGTCACAAGAGTTTGCATTTGAAAAAAGAAAAACTATAATAATTATAATATAATTATAATAATCCTATTTTTTAGATCCACAGATTCCCCAGATTTCACCCTGAGGGAACTACTGCAGAAAAGTCTCCGCACAAACACACACTGGTTTAGTTTGAGGGCATCTTATAAGTTTGCCTAATGGAGCTTGTTAAGCCAGTTAAGTTCAGGATGAATTAACTTATCTCGCACAGATCAAAACTGACAGTGCGCTCGCAAATGTGTGTTTATTCTCCTCTGTAAATCCCTCATTTGATCAGTTCTCCACAACCTTCCCGCTCCTCGCGGCGCTGAACGTCTCCTCCACGCTGACCTTTCTGCCTTCATGTTTCTAATCAGAACCGTTCCTCCCTTCCTCTGTACAATTTTAGCCTCATCTGTGTTTAGCTCATGCTTTTTTTCCCTTCCTTCGGTTGGAAATCTGCTGCATTCATACAACTTCTGTCCGTTAGCACTGCATCTCTACTCGGGTTCGGCCCTTCCTTCGTCTCCTTGCTCATCAACACCTCCTATACGCCCCGCCCTCCTTGACCTCTCCTCACACCTGTTGCTTGTCTCACCCGCCAATTAACACGTGTCTCCTGTGAATCGATTGGCGCTCCTCAGCTCGCCTGCTCCACAGTCTGCGGCTGGAGTGATCGGATCAAAGTACGACCGCACAGGAAGACGCTCTCGCTTGCTGCTCTTTTTCACAGAGGGGAAAATCCCTCAGATAAAAGTCATAAGCAATGAGAAAAGCATACTTATCTTTCATAAATAAGAAAAAGTGCCTGCACTTCATTCTTGTGTGGTTGTGCCACTACCGAGCACAGGCTAGCCTTTTCCAGTCTTTATGCTAAGCTAAGCTAACCGGCTTGTTCGCCGCACAGACATGGAGAGCTGCATCAAATTCAAATTGAAATTCTGCTTTTCTTCATCACACTTTAATCACAGCAAAAATATGCGAGGAATTATGCTCCAGTATTTAAATGGAATTTCCCGTCCTTGCATCCCTCCATGTGCTGTAACTTGATAAAGGCCTGGCCACACACACATTTGCACAATGGACAAATAGCAAGTCGTCCTTTGAGAGGACGGAGAGCCGCAGAGTTATTGTAGCTTTTTATGTGTCATCAGGTCTTAGTTATCCTGAAAAACAGCAAATGTTAGCAGACGAAAGAAATGTGTGAGCTTATTGTCAAGCTAGCACACTTGCTGACTGGCACTTAGCACTCTGACAGCTTTTTCCCTCTTTCAGTAACTCTTTATTGAGTGAAATTGGGGATAACCATGGGAATCGGTGTATAGTTCTCAAGTGTACGATCCACCAATCAGGATAAAGCTCTAGCTTCTGTAACTCAGTGATTGCGTTTGACTTTTCTTTCATTGGTCTTCCTGAAGAAAATACATTTTTTTTCACCTTTATTGCTGTTTATCAAATCTAGATTGTCTTGGTGTGAGTGATGTCTCTCCAATATAATATGACTATATATTTTGTTCTATTACTATGGAGAGAAGGCAGATATCTCTACGGCAGATCTTGCCAAGACTAACTAGCTCACACCAAAGGAAATCTAGATTAGTAAGTAGCGCAACAACTAATTTAGTGGCACTTAAATAAACAAACCCCCAAAACTGAAATTCTGTTCGCTCTTCGCATGCAAGCTATATTTGTTTACCAACTAGCCTCGGGAGTAGTCCTGATGTCACCAAACTTTAACACTGTTTACCACCTTGAATGATGCTGTATGACATTCTGTATAGTTTTATGTTTACAGGAATATATATTCTTCCATATGCTATGTTATTATAGAACACACGTCTTGAGTGAATAGGGGTAACCCAGTAATTACCCACAACCAACAATCAGAACGTCTAAAAAGGGGCTTGAACGTGAGCCTGTGTTTTTAGTTTTTCTATTTGTCCTTTCTTTCACCTCAGAGCTTCCTGTCCACGTTGCGGCTGTCACAGAGGTGTCCTGTCGGCGTCCTCACGTCCTCAGCCATAATGTCAGTGGACTAACTTTAAACCGTGCTATGCCTCACCCACAGCAGCCATGACCTCAGGCACAAATGTACAGGCATGGATCAATGCCTTTCTGTTGGTCTGTCTGCCTCTCTGAAGCGTTTGCCTTTCAGTCCGCTTTCCTGTTTATTTTACTTGACCGCATGCCAAGTCTCCCTTTGTTTCAAACGCAGACCGCTACCTGCACATTTAGGCTGGCGCGCTGCTGACCCAGCTTAATGAGGCAGATGGCCGGGCAGCCTCCTTGCTGCGACGCTGGCTGCCCTGGGTCATGGCTTTCTGCCCCTTTACTTCTGTTCTTCACTCTGGGGGAAAGGGAAATGAAGAAAACGTGTTATAAGAAAGGTAGATGACTTATTGCCGGGTAGAAGTTTGTAGACCGTCATGGAATTAAAAGGGACGAGATGAAATCGCGGCTTGACGAGAATACGATAGGCGTTCTATTCATGGAGGGAAGAGGTACGTGTTGTTTTCTTCGCTGCACGTTAAAGTGGCTTTATCTGCTCTGCCTATCTGTGGTGCTGATGGAGTAATTCACCACGGTCTGCACAGCTCACACTCACAATCACAGCTCTGATCTAACTGCTCCCGATAGTAATCACTCCGCCCGAGCCAGCAGAGGATCACCACACCATTATTTTTTATTTTACATTTGCATTGTCAAACTATCTCCTTGTTCCCTTCCTTTGTTTCCTGTCACCCTATAGCTGGTGCTTAGGCAACATTTGGAGACATCAGAAAGAGTTTGCTAGTTTTTTAAGGAATTAAACGAAAAAAGAAAAAAAAAACATCTGTGCCCCTCCCTCTAGGCCTCCCTCCAAAGCCGCTCCCACAAAACCCGTGGACGTGTCAGTCAGGCAGTGCTGAGAGCACCAACACTAACCGTTTACAGCTGCCTCATGTCTCATTATTCACGTGTAAGAAAACACAGCATTAGCATAACACCTAGCACTCACAGCTGTCAAGCTAGCATGCTGGTTTTGGGAAGATTTTCATAGAAAATGGAGTTTGATGCAGTAAATACTCCTGGCTAGCTCGCTAATGAGTGCACAAGCCAGACTTAATTGTTGAGCTTTTGACAGGCACGCGACAATTTCAACTAAAATATATATTTTCTAAATGCACTACTGGAATAAATTTGCCTACCCTAACTTTAACAGTTCCTCTCTATTTCACTCCCTCTGTAGTTGTGTTCACCGTTGCGCTGCCTGCCCCGTGTACCATATTCCCAGTGGGCCCGAGGCGGGGGGTTGCATCCCCCCTGGTTGGCTCCACAGTGGAGCGAGAGAGGTAGACGGTAAGAAAGAGTGGGGGTTTGTGTCTCAGAACTCAACCCGGTCCTGTGAAATGCAATTAGACCGAACAGCAGTTGTCGTCTCTGCTTCTTAGCTTTGATCCATTTTTTCTTTCAGTCGGGCAAAAGAGGGACACCTCAGGGGTCCCGCGTGGCTGATGGACTGCCACGCTTCACTCAGCACCTCAGAGATCGCTGACGAATGCCAGCGTGCCCAATCTGCATTCACAACAGGGGGTTGGGGAGGGTAGCATTCATTCATCTTTGCAATTGGCCACTGAACCAAATCCGTGGCGTTCTGTGTGTAACTGTGAACGTTTCACGTGCTCCCACAGAGTTCCTCAGCAGAATATTATTCAAGAGCTGCTGCGATGAGTCAAGGTGATAAAATGCACGACTCAACGAGAATTCTGGGAAACTGGTGAAATAGTCTCGCCAATTGAACTTTACTTTTAAACACAACCCTGCAGACGACAACAGAACCAAATCTTTTTAAGTAAGTGATTGGTTATTACGGAGCAGTGGCAGTGAAGATATATGTTGTCTTGGATTGTTTGAGGCATGAGGCATGAGGCGTTTAGTGGCAACATCAGGGTGAACTTTCGACCTTGACTTTTCGACCTCTGCTGAACGCTGCTCCGCACTCTGATTGGGCGATGGGGGGAGGGGGGGGGGGGGGCTACGTATCCAACTAGGGCAATTGTTGAACAGACTTTATTCGCTCACACCTGTGGTGACTACGACAAACACCTGTTGAGCGGCTGCTCGTCACATACACAACAAGAGCAGCTGGTGTGGTCTGCTTACAGCGCAGCGAGTTGCAAAAATAAATGAAAAATCTCAGGTTCATGCAACTATGTTTTTCCTGAGGAAAAAGTAAATACATTTTTTAGAACACTCCCAGTATTCCACCTTGGTCCTTTTATCTTCTTCAGGTCCATCCGTCAGACGAGCCTATGGTCAGTGGCACCGGGTGGAACCCAGCTCCGGGATCAGGAGGATTACAGAAAAGATGATCAAATATGTGTGAGAGGGAGAGAGAGAGAGATAGCGAGAGAGAGAGAGAATAGAATAGAAACACATTAAACAGCGTGCAGTCCCATTGATGCAGCTTTTTTTTTAAGGAATGTAACAGAGCAGGTTTTGGGCGTGTGGCGGAGCTGGATAAAAATGGAAAACAGAAAGACAGAGATTGTATAACCTACTTTCCCTCCCAGTGGGAAGGAACAATAAGAGCAGTAAAGAGAGGGATTAGGGATTGCTGGGACACAATGACGAAGAGGCTTCTGCTTCTGTAAGGCGGAATACATCCATATACTCCTAAGTATACATCATTGTAGTACAAACAAGTGTTTGGGCGCAGGACAGATTCTCAACTTTTTTTTTCCCACTGTTCAATCGACGAGCGCAAAAGCATCTGTGTTTGTGTGTTTACGCGGCCATCCGTCCGTGAACCGCGAGGCTGTGTGTCTGTTCACTGTCCTCCATCACGCCGCCGTCCTCGATCTCCAGGCCTCCCATTAAAATCCCGGCGAGAGTAAAGGTGATGGAGCTGATCCTGACGCGCTCAGACGGGCGCCGCGCCATCCGCGTCGTCCATTAGGCCCCGAAAGAAGCTGGCTCACACGCCGGCGTGCGGAGATTGAGGTCGCCGCAGATGACGACGGATAATGGGATACTAGTGACAGCTCGCCATCTCTTTGTACTTTACACATGAATAACCTTCCCAATGGTGTCAGAAGCATTTGGTTCACTCTGTACAGTACAAGAGATGCAGCGGGCTCTCGTTTCGTTCCGGGCCCGTGGCCCCTCGATCATTTACTTATGAGCCATCGTATTTCTTGACGTGTGAAGTTTTAGGGTTCACTACGGCGCGGCGGTTTGGAACATATAAACACTTTAGTCTTCAAAGGAGACAGGCAAAAAAAAACATGCAATGGTCAGTTTAGAGGTTTTGAGGGATTATCTGTGTCTTCTTTCAGACGGGGGGAAAGAAGAAAACATCCATAATACACAGTTAGGTGTTTGTTTTGATACTTTGTCTTTTTGCATCTGTAGATTTCTCCTAAATTCACCAAAGGTTAGCGTCAGATAAGCCATATTTAAATGTCAGAACATTTCAGTGTAGCCCTGGATAGACTGCCGACTTATCCAGGGTGTACCCTGCCTTCGCCCAATGACAGCTGGGATCGGCTCCAGCGCCCCGCGACCCTAAACAGGATAAGCGGTTCGGATAATGGATGGATGGATGGAACATTTCAGTGTACCTTTTGCACCACAGCCATTTTGTGGCGAAAATTGCGAATGGTTTGCATCTCCTATTAAATCCTGATTATCTCCTCATTCACAAGGTCTATTTGAAAGGTTTCAAAAGGTATAATATACAGAAAATCCTTGTGAAGATAGATAATAAGGCCGTATATGTGTTAGTGGTATATTGGTTTATGATTGTACACAGAAAGAAAAGTTAATTTGTATTAAGGTTCCACTCGGGGTGCATTCTCAGCCACTCTGGGGGTCACTTTGAGTCATACTTATGGTTTATGTTCATATGTATTGTGTAATAGTGTTGAATAAGGAAAGTAGCACCGTAGTAGCATTTTAGTGGCACTGGAATGGCTCTTACTAATAGCACTTTGTAGTTGAACTTTATTGAAGAAATTGTACCTTCTTGATTCTTGTTGTTCTGATTCTTGTTTGTACTCACGGTTGAATGCACTTATTGTAACTTGTCACTTTGGATAAAAGCGTCAGCTAAATGTAATGTAATGTTATAAACATGACACATTAACTTATATTGACTTGTGAGGCCAGGATATGCCATTTATTTTGCTTCTTTTTTCTGATATTTATTGTCAGTCCCAGAGACTGAACCTCAGAGCCCCCATTTTTGGGGGCCGCTAGGGTGCAAAAGGTGGACGCAGGAAGTTTCATGTTAATATCTATTTTTAGGGTCCGAGCGACTGACTTATTTTTGTACATTGGGTGCATTTTTGGGGTACTTGTCATATACGAAAACTCACCTAATTTGTTACGCCTGTCACTTGATATCTGATTGATAGAACATTTCCTAAAAACATAACTATTAACAACCATAACTTTATTGACAACATGTTCTGATTCATGGAAAGATACTAAGAGACATCCAGAATCCCCTCTGCATGAAAATGAAACCAGCATTTTGAACCTGATTTTATCCAATGTTCACATTTCTGTAATGAAAATTTGCCTATAATTAATAAGATGATGAAGTGACACATCGTCTACAATTAATAAGATGATGTCTGACTTGCAATACAAAAAAGAAAGTGTCTTAATGTTAGTAATCAGCTGTGGAGGGTTTCACAGTAATCTATCTATTAGTCACCTAGGACATGGTCACATGACACCTTGCACATTTAGAACCTTTCAGCTTCCCAAAGTCGAATCATCTTGGTAAACTATGAATTGTGGGCATTGCGTAACAAATACCAGAAAAAAAAGAGAAAGGAAAGATATTTTAAGACATGTACTATTTCTTCTTCTTGCAGCATTGGTTCATTTTACGTACCGGCCCAAGCATACATTATATTTTCATCTATGTATTTTTTTACTCCACATGATTTCATCCCTAAGATGGAGTGAGTCACTATTTGCAGAAAGGAGAATACTGATGTGCAACCATTCGGCCTCGTTCCGAGACGCCTAAATTTGTCCTCGACAGCTTTATTGATTAGCGCGTGATGGCGGCGGGACGGGCCGTTTGTCTCCTGCGCTCGTGGCTTTCTCAAGTGCAGGCGGCGCGCCACTAAGAGCCGGCATTAATGCGCACGTACAGTCGCCATTAACTTTTCAAAAAGAACTCACTGAGATCGTAATCCCACTTGTTCCCGTTAATCCATGATCCTCCCATCGCTTCCAGCTCTCTTTTATTCTTTCTCTTCTGTCATCTCCGCAATCTTCCTCATTCATCCCATCGCTCCGAGTGCCCCCCCTCTTCATCGTCTTCTAATTGACACGCGTTTTGTAAGAAGGGCCAGTGCGAATGCACTCTCACATTTGACTAATACCAACTGACTCAAATCGAGATCTGATTACTCACACGCACAGAGCAGAAAATGGGCCCAGTGCTTGTGAGTTAATCAGATCCTTGCATGTGTGTGTGTGTGTAAACATTTCATTCCTTCACTCCTTCCTCTTGTTTTAAATCATGCATGTGAGTACGCATCTTTGTCTGTAATCCATGAGCCCATCGTGCTATTTTATGGAAGTCATCAGCGTGAGTCCCGGGCGTCTCGCCACCCTGCATCGCCGAGGGGGGCGCGGACTGGAGGGGCAGTTTGATTTCAAGGAAATATAATCCGCTCAGGCGCGACGTATTCAACTACAAATGCCTGGCAGTGGAAAGAAAGAGAGAGAGAGAGAGAGAGAGAGAGAGAGAGAGAGAGAGAGAGAGAGAGAGAGAGAGATCATTTAGGAAATGTTGGTTGAAATAATGCGCTTCATGATTCACATGGATGCCATCCACACATGAATAATTCAGTCCTGCTGTATTACCCCCCCCCCCCCTCCTCCTTTCTCCAAACTCATCTATGTTCCTCTCATACTTTTTTTCCTCACCAACTTTCCTTTTGTGTCCTCATAATCTCACTCTTCCACTTAATCTCTCGCAGACTCTCGCAGCGCTGGATCTTAACCTCTGGTTCTGCCGAGCGACGCTGATGTGGAAGCATCTTAAAACTTGCATTATGTCTGGTTGCAAAAAGAAGTCTGTTTGTAGCCTATAGAAGTCTATGAGAAAATGACTATTTCTCACTTCCTTTATTCCCTCAGTAAACATTGTAAACATGAGTTTATTTGTCAATCTCTAGTTTCAATTCTTCTTCAATACAGCATGATGTTCATTTTGTAAAGTATGGTCCATTTAGAGTAAATTAGACCATAAAGCAGAGTATTACTTACTGCAGCTTACTGTGATTGACAGGTCTCTGCCACTACCAGTGCCGTATAAGGCGTCCCTACGTCACTTCTCCTCATTCCAAAATGTGGTCACGTCTGTTCATTGGTTGCAAAAAAACAACATGGCGACGGCTGTAATCCAAGATGGCGACGGCAAATTCAAGGCTTCAAAACATCAGTCCACAAACCAACGTACCTACATAGCTACCTAGCTACATAGCTACATAGCTACATAGCTACATAGCTACCTAGCCAGCCATCTGTCTCTGGAGTTGCGTCTGCTTTCTTCTTGCCCCACTGGCGAGTTTTTGATGGCTTGACAAACGGCAAACATTTCCTTTTGTACAAGTGTCATGGCCGCCGCAAACAGTTCAACATGCGTTCTGCTCCTGTCCTCTTCCTGAGGCTGACCGCCTCAAGAGGCCAAACAAACATTCACAGAAAAAGTGTTCGCATTGAACAACAGTGTTGGACAAAAAAGTGCACGGAGGCTGAGCAGACCCGGCATTACAGCCCGCCCAAGGCAAAGTGTTCAAGAGCACTTGTCCACGAGTGACTGCACCGCGCCATTACCTCACACTCTCCAACCCCCCGCGGTCCCCATGGAAACAGCAGCAACGCCGTCTTTAATTGGCCCGTAAACGGTTGTCCACAGTGCGCCGGTGCCCCTTGCCCCTCTGATTTGAAGCCACTGATTAAACCCCCTCAGCTTTGATTTCATGCTCATATTAGTGTTTCGAGGGTTGCCATGGAACCCCCAGTAGGCTTGTGTTTCGCTAATGAAAGGAGGCACTCGGCCGGGCACGCACTTCACAGTCACTGCATGCTACTGACTGGGCGCCTGCACGCTGTTACCTCATCTGATTTGGCTGGACCGGCACCGGGGAGCACAAGACTCGGCTGAAACACGATCAGTTGAATCTCTTCGGCTCCGTCTTCCTCCGCTTCTCTTTCTGTCCCGTGGTTCTTCCACTTTCTCCGGCGTTCCTTCCTCAGACAAGCGATGCATCACCCCGTCACCGTGGGGGGATAATGGGGGGATTATGTCATGTATGGATTTATGAGGTTTCTTATTATTTATTGGGTGATTGGATCAGCGTTTAAGTGGGTCCCACTACTGTAAACTGTAGGGGTGATTTAAGATGAAGCGGGTTTCTCTGTCTTTGGAGCTGTGCTTCAGTCCGTACCAACGTTTCTTGAGTGCTGTCGGCTGTCGCACAGATGAGTCGCACAGTCGCAGTTCATTAAGGAATCATCAGTCTGGGGATGCGCCGCTGTTTCGTGAGCAAAACTGCAAATATACAACATCAGCGGCTGCTATTTGAGATCGCAGTAATGTTTCCAGAACTGCAGCGAGTTTATGTGTCTATGCGGTTTTTAATAAAACAGATGATGATGATTAAGTCTCATTATTTGCTTGCCCCGTGCACTGTGAGGTCATTAGTAATGCTGCTGGTGGTCCAAGAGTTCCTGTGTGCAGCTGTGTAAACTGGACGTTATTGTCCTCCTCCCTTGTG
This sequence comes from Cottus gobio, assembly GCA_023566465.1. Lineage (NCBI taxonomy): Eukaryota > Metazoa > Chordata > Actinopteri > Perciformes > Cottidae > Cottus > Cottus gobio. The sequence continues at coordinate 18,036,998 of CM042232.1, read as the reverse complement.
TGAGCACCTGTGCAGAATAGTTGATAGCATTTCATTTATTTTTAATATATGCATATATGCATAATATTTTTATATCTGCATAATGTCAGTGCTGTTTAATTCTGCCTGCACTGTTCTTATTATTTCAAGCAATGTTCTTCAATATACCGATACCTGGGCTTTTGGGTTTGGCCGTTACAGAGTACCAACTAGATACCGGTGTTCAATAAGCTGTACGCCTCACTGTGTTGAGGTCGCTGGAATCATTCTTGAATGTGTAGTTTCCTAACTTTGTCAAACAAAATGTGACAAATAAATCCAGAAATGTAAAACTACTGAATTGTTTTGTATTATTGTTTTGTACCATCAGCACACTTTTGGCCTGCCCTGACCTTTGATCTTACCTGACAAATGGTACAGCGGTGTGTGGGAGCATGACCGCTCTATTGTAACTACAATACGACAAATTCAGGGTACCAGATGTACCGACAAATGGTATTGCGCGCATGTACAAAAAAAAAGACAAAAAAAGAAGCACAACACGAAAATGTTTAACCGCCAGTTCTGTTTTCTTTTGTGTGAGCAGATGCTTATCGGAGAGCTGTGTGCCTTCTTCACCAAGGCAGAGGGAACCCAGGAGAAGACCATTGTCACTGCAGATTGCTGCTACTTCAACCCCCTGCTGAGACGCATCATACGCTTCCTAGGTGAACACAGCGTTTTGTATCTCTGCTGTCTGCAGGTCTGTGAAAGGGCATTTTGCCATCGAGGGGTGTGTGACAAATGCAAAGAGATCACAACAACATGAAAGGGAAAGGTTATCAGAACACTTGAGCATCTGTCAACCAGAGCGCGAGCATGTAAGCTGTTAATTGCATGATTGGATGAGGTAAGATATTCAGGATCAAGAATATTAAGCAGCCTGCAAATTTGCATCTCGAGTGGAATCAGCTGAGGTGGAGGCTTCTTGTTGTAATTTCACACTCAGCTGATAATAATGTGTTGGGGCTATTTCAAGACCTTTTTTTGTATTTATCGCGCGTGGAAATCGCTCAAATGTCTAATGTACCTCTTTTTCTTCTTCATCTCCTTTAACTCTCTCCGGTGCTCGCCTCCGACCCCAGGCGTCTACGCCTTCGGCCTGTTCACCACCACCATCTTCGCCAACGCCGGCCAGGTGGTGACGGGGAACCAGACGCCCCACTTCCTGTCCGCCTGCCGGCCTAACTACACAGCGCTGGGCTGCCAGTCCACCATGCAGTACATCGCTGAGCGCCGCGCCTGCACGGGCAACCCGCTGACCGTCATGTCGGCGCGGAAATCCTTCCCGTCCAAGGACGCGGCGCTGAGCGTTTACTCTGCCGTGTACACAGTGGTAGGTTGCAACATGCTGGAGGAGATGTGTTGTGCTGCTGAGGACAAATCCACTCTGGGATTGAAGTACAACACTTCTCTTGCTGAGAAACCAGCAGTGTTAGTCAGATTGAAAAAAAATTAGCGTCCCTTAGCATGAATAATTGATTGTTAAATCCATACAAAAACGGTTCTGTGCGGGACTATATTTTGGCCCAGGAGTCTTGTTATCACTGTGAGATTATCAGGCAACCAGTGAAAAAAAGAAACGGCATAAACAGCAGTGCTAGTTAGCTTCCTTTGGACAGACCTAAGCTGGCTGTTTCACCGTTTTCCAGCCCTAATGCTAAGCTAAGCTAACCGGCTGCTGACTGTAGCTTCGCATTTAGTGGTATCGATCCTCTCATCTAACTCTCGGCAAGAAAGGAAGAAAGAGTATTTGATTTATTTTTTATAAGTTTTCATTTCCTCAGAGTGGACTGAGTGTGTTTGTATCTCAGATTGAGGCCGCACATCCCATATTGGAGCCCCACACGTTATTTATTTAATTTACTTTATCTAGTTGTCTGTTGGGATATATTTGAGTGCAGAGGAAGTGATGACTCATGAGCGATATCACATTATTAAGGTACCAAGACTTTAACTGTAGCTAGCAAGCTAACAGCCTAGCTTAAACTGTGTTCTTCTAATCTTACTATGTTAAAGAATTGGAGTCATAAAGACTCTATTAACTTTGCTCATGTTGAAACATTTTCAAATCCTGCGGAAACTTCTTTACATTTAGAAAAGTGTCTGTATCCGCCCTCCGCTTTGAGTTTACTTTATACACAATTTCTCTAAAATTCCATTTGTGTCCAGTCAAGAGTAGTAAATAAGAATTACAAGAACAAATTCTGTTTTGCTTTGCTTTTGAGTACTCCAGTGTGTTGTGTGTCTGTTTGTTGTACTCTAACCTTGCGCCTTCTCTGCAGATGTACGTGACACTGGTGTTCAAGACCAAAGGCACGCGGTTGACCAAGCCCACCATCAGCCTCACCCTGTTCTGCCTGGCCATGCTGGTAGGCGTGGTCAGGGTTGCTGAGTACCGCAACCACTGGGCCGACGTCCTGGCGGGATTCTTCACCGGGGGAGCCATCGCTGTGTTTTTGGTGAGAGGCCGGACCCGACAGGAAGCCAGTAACCCGCAAGTTTACCATCACATCTCTTTTTCTTCCTCTGGCCTGGTCTCTGTCCCCCCCCCCCCAGGTGACCTGCGTGATCAACAACTTCCAGCAGATGCTGCCAAGTCCTCCTATGCTGCGCCTCCAGCGGCCCGAGTCCGTGCTGGGCATGCCGATGGTGACGCTGCCCTGTGTGGAGAGTCCACTCGAAAAGTTAAGTGGCCCTCAGGTAAGGGGCGGGGGTGGGTGCGAGGCACGCCTACGCTCACCAAAGAGGGGCTGAGATGCACACCCCTTGTCTCTTACCTTGAATTCGTTGTCCCCCCCTCCCTCCCCACAAAAAGAAAACGATAGATAAAATCCCCAAAACATGCATGCTCCAAGTCCCACCTGCACCCACAAGTACCAAAGAAAACACCCAAGTGAATCCTCTAAGTCTTTGAGCTTTGATAAGATTTGAAATGAGCCGCGGCTTCGTTTCAGCCAGAGCAAAGATGTCTGCGCTGCCTCGCTGCTGAACTCCACGGCGGTACTCGTTTCATCCTATCAGGGATTCAGACTTCAGGGTGTCACTTAGGGCTGACTCAGCATTTCTGGCCATCGCGCTCCAGGTGTAACCTACCAGATGCAAACGAAGATGCAAAACTGTGCATTCAGCCGGAGGTCCCCCTCGACAGTTTGACAGTGCTGCCTGCGGCTCCTAAAATATGTTTTGATCTCGCCAGCTCCAAGTATTTCGGGGAATGACTCGCGTCCTCTGTGGTCTGTCTCCGTCACTAACCCTCACCTGACTGCTTCTTTTCCTCTGTCTCCCACCTTGCCTCTTTCCTCTCAATCTGCTCCCTTGTCCCTCACTCTCCTCCAGCATCCTGCACTCTCCTCCTCCCCACCTTACAACGCCTACGTCCAACCATTCTAACCAACCTTGAACACCACTTTTGTTTTGTTCCGCCTCGCCATCGCCACTCCCCACTCTCTCCGTCATCTGTCGCCTTATTTCTGTTTCCTGCTCGGTTTCGCCTGTGTTTCTCTCCCCCCTCACCCCCTCCCTCCTCATCCAGCGCATCACTCTTGATTATTCTTTTCTTCACTTTTCTTTCTTTCTTTCTTTCTCTCTCTCTCTCTCTCTCTTCTTTCATTCGCCTTCCTCTTTGTACCATCCTCTTTCTCTCTCTCTCTCTTTCTCACTCCTCTCTTTCCCCTGCAGACTCCACGGGGATCTCCGTTCACCGAGATCACATGACCATCAGCCCTATCGGTTCCCCGCCACCCCCGATGTCCTCATACCGTCTCGCTCCATTTCCAGCGAAGTCTAGACCAATCGGAGCAGCACTCGCCGCACTGCGCCGCCCATCCGGCCGGGCGGTACGCGACGCTGCACCGCTCCTATTCTACGCAGGTCTAGACGATCCAGCACACACACACACACACACCTTTCCTGCTGCCCTCTCAAACCCCCGGGGAACCGATAGGCAAACGCTTTAAAAACTTTTTCTCTCTGCCGGACATTCAGGACAGAGTCAAGAACAACTTTCTTTCTTTTTGAATAAGACTTTTGTTTTTGTATGAACTCGGCCGTGTGAAGCTCACTTCTGTCTTGAGTGGCGTGATCTTTGAAAGAATCAAACTGTGACCACTGAGAATGTCCACTGCGTGATTTTCTTGTTTTGGGAGGGGGAGGGGTGGGGGGTCCCCGTGTGACTTTGCTGTCTGCTGTCAGGAGGTAACGTGTTGGACCAAAGAAGCCCTCTGAAGGATACACGTGCTATACCCTTCGGAAATCCTTTGGGCGAGACATACACACAAACACACACACACACACACACACACACACACGCACAAACACACTCGCACAGCAGTGTGAGTAGCTGGGCCCTTGCATGCGATCAAAGAATCCATTTCATATCTCTCAGCAGAAGCACCAGACAATAGCAAACGGGGATGAAAGTACTGACAAGATCTTTACTTGGCTATTTCTTTTCTTCTACTCTCAGATGGTTGCAGCTTCGCCAAAAAAAAGGAAAAAAAGGAAAGATAACTGATGTGAAAAACAAACACATTTGATAAGACTAAGCCAATCTCCCGACTGCAGGTTGGCAAAGGAAGTGCATCATATTCGGAAGCAAATATTTGTTCAGTGTTGTATTCTTCTGAGACGAGGAGCTTTCATACAAAACACTTCTTTTTTTTTCTCGCACGACATCGCTCACCCTGTACTGGAGATCCTTCCTCGCCGAATCTCGGTAAAAGACAACCCGACGAACTGGCCGAGTCATGTAATTATTGTGATTAATTTCTGAAATTTTATCAACAGATTTATTTATTGACATGTACATACTGTGTGGTTGCTGTGAGCGCTCCATGTGGCGTGACAGTTTTGCTGACTTTTTTTTATATTCATCCTCTTCCTCCACTCCCCACACATCTTTTTTTTTACAACCTCTCTTGCTTCTCTCTGTGGTATCTTGACTATAATATCATCACTGTGCTGTGAAATGTTTCCCTCTGCTGGATGACACACACACACACACACACACACACACACACACACACACACACACGTGGTTGTTGCTGAATGTCCCCCTCCCCTTAATCCCTTTTGAACACTAATACCTGTTTGTATGATATTGTACATAACCCTTTTTTGTATTGAGAGCGGGATTTTTACACAAGCGTCACCAACACTAACGCTAGAGATTGGGGGTGGGGGTGGGGGGGGGTGGTGTGTGTGGTGGGGGTGGGGGGGTGTATGTATTGTGATGATAGAGAACCGTGTGGATGAAGGTGCTGAACCAAGCGGTTTGTGGTTGGCAAACTCCCGGAGGACTCACTCATTTGCTCTCACAGCTTAATAAGACGCTAGCTGTTGTGTTCATTAGGTCATGAACTCGAAGCCCAAACACTGGACACGACCCCCGCCCCCCTTTTTTTTTTTTTTTTTTCTTTCACCATGTCAAATCAGCCAACTGTGAAGCGGCACCGAGGGACTCGAGCTGTGGACACCCGTCACCGATAAATTGCGTCTTGGGGTCCAAGAGAGCGGTCCCCGAACCCCGTTCTCTTTTTAGCCCGAACCTAAAGCACTGTGTTACCCTGTGGCGCAATTGTTGTTACCACGGTTACAGCGTGCCTCGTGACGTAAATAAGAAACCCGTAATTTTTTACGTATTTTTTACGCTATATTTTCACTAAAGAGGGACTTGAAGCACCATGTCAAATAGGCTGAACCCGACCTGAGCTTCACTTATTAATATCTGTCAGAACACCGTGTCGTGGTTATGAAGGTTAGTCTCTCTGTGCCAAACACTCCGCTGTCGTCAACAGCCATCAGCTAAACTTTATCTGTCGTCTTTGTGCTGGTCAGGTGGGTTCATCGCAAGCTTTTTTTTTTTTTTTGCAGCTGCCTGCTTGTCAAACCGAAACAATGAGCTGAAAGAAGCTAAAACACAATGATTTGATCCATTCATAAAAAACGTCATCTAAAACCTGTGTGGTTTGGTTGTAAATCTCAGGAGCCCCCACATTTTGGAGAGATCACTTAATGTTGCTTTAATATCCATGTTGTATTTTTCTTTTTCTTTTTTTGACGCTTACATTTAGCTGTGTGAGCTGACACAAGATCCGAAATGTGACCAAAAAAAAAAAAAAAAAGAGGGAAAATTGCATTCACGTCCACAATTATTATTATTATTATTATTTTATATAGGTAAAAAAGTATCAATGTTTGGGACTTCTCTCTGAGGCGGGTAGTTCTTTGCCGTTGTTCTGATATTTCTACCGAGCCTCGACCGGAACACGCGGCCCATCAGGAGCATGTGCTGAACAGCATCTGGTGTCTGTTGCCTCGCGTGAGAAAGATGAAGACAAAACATTTCAACCGAGCGTCTCCGACTTTGACTTTGAAAAACCGCGACACCCCGGTGACCCGGCACACAAACGCCACGCACCAGCAAAGTGTGTGAGTTGGGGTCAGACTCACGACCTTTCGCTGCATGGCGTCCCCTCCGTGTCCCCTCCGATGTCCTGATGAAGCAGAAATGCCTTAAAAAACCAACATAATGGAAGTCAACAGAACATTGAGGACATCATATTGAGCGCTCCAACGTTGGCACCAAGAAAGAGTCCGATTCTCCTCAGACTCTGAGCTCTGCTGTGACTCGAGTTTCTTTTTCATCCAGGAACAAACACGTTGACTGACGTGGAATTGCGAACTACAATAGATAAATAAAAAAGCACCAGACTTCTTTCAGAAGGAAACACGTTTCCTTTGATCCTGTTGCAGCAAGCCCTCTTGTTTTGTAAACATTTGTGTGACGAGAACAATAAATGGATATTGCAATAAGACAGCGCTGTCAGCGGGCACCGTGTGTTCTGTTAAAGTATTCATGCAGTTGCTCGGCGGCGTCTTCTGTTGCTGTGTGTGTGTGTGTGTGTGTGTGTGTGTGTGTGTGTGTGTGTGTGTGTGTGTGTGTGTGTGTGTGTGTGTGTGTGTGTGTGTGTGTGTGTGTGTGTGTGTGTGTGTGTGTGTGTGTGTGTGTGTGTGTGTGTGTGTGTGTGTGTGTGTGTGTGTGTGTGTGTGTGTGTGTGTGTGTGTGTGTGGAGAGTTTTCTACAATCATTAATCAATGAGTTTTTTTTCCCAGCCAATCCGAACGCAGCTGGGTTCATCAATCTGAAGTGCAGCATCTGAGTGCTTGTTTCTTTATTTGTTCATTCTGGATTTTTTTTAATAATACTTTGCCAATTTTGCACGATTAAAAGATTCTCTTGGTTGCATTGTGGGAATTGTAGGATCCCTGTGTCACCCCCTGCTGCATGGACTCAATCTTCTCAAAGCTCTATCCGAACACTCACCACGAGATCCGTTCACTGGCTTGTTTTCCGTCATCAGGATGGGGGCCGTCCTTGTCCTTGTCACCATCTACTGACACTTTTAGGTCATGTGATTACATTTCAGTCATCTTCGACAATTTAGCAAACTCTATCGCTGATGAAGACCATGTGGTTCTAAATAAATTAGTGGACCTAATCAAGACTCTATTATTATGCTATTATCTATTTCCAGTGATGGATTGAGTACTCAGATCCTTTACTAAAGTAAAGTACTAATACAACAATGTGAAAATACCCCAGTGCAAGTCCTGCCTTCAAAAGCCCACCTAAATCCTAAATAAAATGCAGTACAGTACAGTATGTATGTATGTATGTATGTATGTATGCATATATATATATATATATATATATATATATACCGATACATCAATGTATAAGCAGGATTATAACATTGTAATTGGTTGAGATGGAGCTAGTTTTAAATGATTTATGTGAAGTTATTAGTTGTTTAATCCAGTGGTTTCCAACATTCGGGTCGGTCCCCTCCAAAGGGTCTCAAGATAAATCTGAAGGGTCGTGATATGATTAACTGAAAAGGAAAGAATCACTTTCTATCTTTAACTTATCATGTTTCTTTTGGGGGGAGGGGTTTGTGAACTGTGTGATATATTGACCTTGATTTTATCATTGAAATAAGTTTCATTGAAACTTGAGACGTTTAGTAAATCTTTGCTGGAGGCGGAGCTTGAGATCTGACACAAGGACTAATCTGTGAAGTAGCATAGCAATCAAATACATGAAGTGGAGTAAAAAGAAGTAGAAGTAGTGAAGTAGAAGTATAACGTTTTTGGACACATTAAATAAAGTACCTCAGTTGTTCAATAAATGCACTTTCCACTACTGTCATCACTGGCGGAGAGCTGCAGTGATTTGTAATGCATAAAGTGGAGAAACACATTTGAAAAATATTTTACAAAAAATCAATGCAGCAGAGGCCGAGATATTCTGACGTTAGAATGTATCAGGCTCCAAAAACACATCTTACACTTGATAATGACATCTTCAAGGTTATTTTTCTCATCATTTCGCACTGTCCATGACTGGAGCTGTCTTTTAAGACCTGCAGTATGACTCTAAGGATCAAATAGAAACTTAAAAACATGAAGTACTCCCCGTCCTGATGCGTGAGGCTCAGCGCTGCCATCCTGTGGTGCAACGTGTTCTCATCCACCACACGACGGAGATGGATCTGAATCTGGGTAATGAAGCACATGCATAAGGGGAGGTTGTTTTACATTGAATATGCAACACAATATAATACATATTATATAGATCTCCTTTGTGGATTATAAAAAAAATGAATTGAGATGAAACCAGTCACGTGAAATTGAAAAGATACAAAAGTAACATTCATTCTCTCTTTTCTGACATCCCAGCCTGTTGGGAACATCCACGTGACTCCTCCTTTCATGCTGATGCATTTGCAGGTTAAATCCACAAGATGGCAATGCACATCATTGACGTGTACTTGGGGGGGAGGGGGACACAATCCCAAACCCGATGCTCAATCTTTCAGAACATCACAGAGATTTCTCAAGCTGTGTCATGAAACGGAAAAAAAGGGGGGGGGGGAAAGCCATAAATGAGAAGAAGTGCACCCGTGTGTGCTAATGAGACGCAATGAGCTCCATTTTTGTTAATTTCACATAAAATGGGAGGGATTACTTATACATCTCTGCACTCTTCATTCTGCATGCTGGAGTTCCATAACCAGTGCCTCCTTTGCCTCGATTTTATTTTTAGGGGGGGGGTTTGACTCAAAAGGAGACCCTAGAGTACAAAGCTGATGCTAATTGCAGCCGACTCAAGACGCACCTGCGTTTCGTGAAAAAGAAGAAAAGAAACTCTGAAAAAGACTGAATTTAAACGACCACCAAAAAACATCCCAGTCAGAGAGGTTCAAAGGATGATGCTGTTTCCTCGGTGAAATCCCACCTGCAGCGTCTTTCTGCCTCTTCTCTCTCTCTCTCTCTCTCTCTCTCTCTCGTTCACACGGGCCTTCATTAGTGTGGACAGCACAACTCCTTCTCTTAGTTTGTTGGGAATTTTAATTCCGCCGCGTTCCTCCCCGCATAACATTTTTTTTTTCTCCAATTTTTGGTTATTTTATTTTTCTACCAGCGGTTCTGAAGGTGAACGTGATCAGTGTGACCAAACGCTTCCATAGCTGCGTGCTGAGTGGTTTGACAGACTGCGGATGGAGGGGTGCATGTGAGGGGAAGAAGAAGAAAAAAAGCACCAGAGAATAAGATAGAAGGGATATTTTCCTGGAGCTTAATCATATCCAGCCTGTGCAATATGAAAATATTCGCTATTACAGCCTTTTTTTTCTGAGTGCATTGCTGTGAGTGGTGTATGAAGGCATAATTTTAGAAGAGGGACATGAAAACAAAATGGCCGGTAGATGTATAGTGTCGATGTCTTCACGAAACACAAAACACAAGAGTAGAAGTGTGGCGTTGGGAGTAAACTGTGGGTTCACCTGTTCTCACGCGTGCTGTGACTGTTAGCATGTCCGGCTAACTAGCTCGTACCTACGGCACAGTAGCATTGGATTTCCGAGTTACTTCCTGGCTATTTGTAACTTGTAACCCGCAAAACTAATGTGGGATTACATCTTACATTACACATAAAAAAGTTACTGTTTTATCACTGTTTGGACATGTGGCCTGGCTAAACAATGAGAAGCCAGCATTTGTCCAACTCTATCTGAAATAAAGGACCCATTGTAAAATGACTACTAACCGCTACAGTGTAAAGTGTGTTGTCTTTTTCACGATAAATAACGGCCTATTTCAGAAGCGTCTTCGTTGGGGACAAAAAGGATACACATAGAGTGGCTAGTGGATATTTTACAACACAATTTAGTTCCTTTTCAATGTCAAATGTATCTGTGGGTCCCAATTTATATTCTCATCCCTTTTTTTCCCAGCAGTGCAAGCAGTGGCAGATGAGGGGGAACGCAGAAAGAGGCGCTACAGAAAATCTATAACACCCAGACAACGGGGCATTCCCACTCCAAATCTCAAATTCCAGCCCTGTCTGCTTCTGCCGGGACACGGGACCTGTTTCTAAAAGCAGGTGCTGTGAGTCTGGGGCCCATCAGTTTCCCCCTGACAGTTTGGAGGTGAGGCGCAGTCAGCGGAGGCGCTTCCATTGAGGAAGTCGAACATGTCATCATCGTGGTTAAGTGGAGGAGAGGAGGGGGAGACAGGCCGGATGAGTCATGATGGGACAGACAGAGACGTGGAAGGGAGGGTTGGGGAGGGAGAGGGAGCAGAGAGAGAGAGTGTGTGTGTGTGAGTGTGTGTGTGTGTGTGTGCGTGTAGCCTGGCTTGAATTTGTATAGAAAGGAAGCGATACAGAGCAGGTGTAGAGCAACTTATTATGTTCCTGCTCCTCACTGCTCTGCCTCTTATTCTCCTCGCTCTTCGTATTACATGAAAAACACACGTGCACACAAATGCACACACACACATGCACGCGCGCTCATGCACAGACACCAGATGTCAGCGCAATAATAATTTAGTTAAATTATAATTGTTCAGGCAGAACTATACGTACGGGCTGACTCAATGAAAATACACATAACTGTGAGTTATTGATTTTGTGTTGTGTGCAGAGGGCGTGAAATAAATTAATAAAGTGTTGCCGCAGCGTCAAGCAAAGTGCGCGGCAGCGACAGGAACATAATGTATACACTTAAATCGGCCCTCTTCGGAAACATGGCTAGCAATTACAGATGCCCGTCGAGAAACGCAGGAAGATTCAATCAGGCCAAGTTGAGAACTCGTATCCACATAGAGCTGTGTGTGTGTGTGTGTGTGTGTGTGTGTGTGTGTGTGTGTGTGTGTGTGTGTGTGTGGGGGGGGTTAATTAGTATACTTGGCTTTAACCAAGCGTGCAGGATGTTGAAGGGTTGAGGGATAATGCTTGTTTAGATACACAGGGCGCGGTGTCCGCAGATAATGTCTTCATTAACTATTGATGCGCTCGCGCACAGACACACACACACGCACGCGCGCGCGCGCACACACATGTGCGGGCAGATAGCCCCCTGTATCCCCTCCAGCGTGCATGCTGCATTCCCAGCACCTCTACACCTGTCTCCTCCTCCCCACTCTGCCTCGTCTCCTTTTTATCTGAGCATCGAGGTGTTTGTGTGTGTTTGTGTGTGTGTGTGTGTGTGGGGGGGGGGGTCTGTAAATCCCCCCTTTACTCACGCACACCTCCTCCACCCCCTCCCACAGTTTTTCACGCCTGCACCCTACTCGCTCGCCATTCTACTTCCTTCCTCTGTCTTCATTCCCTCCTCCTCTCTCTCTCTCTCTCTCTCTCTCTCTCTCTCTGTCTTTCACTTGAACATAAGCACAAGGAACACACCGCTCGCCCATCCCCCCTCCTCATGCACAACTTTAACCCCCCCTCCACACAGCCCTTCACTCCTTGCATTATCTTTCCCGGAAATTGCATTTCCAGCACAGCCAGGGCCCCATTATGAAGAGGGAGCGACATGCTGTAACCTTTTTAAAAAGCCATTAGTGATGCACCTGCCCCTCCCCTCTCCTCTCCCTCCCTCGCAGCACCCCACCCCTCAGACCCCCCGCCGGCCCTCACCCTTCATACACGCTTCACCCTTCTCCCTTGCTTCACCCTCCCTGACCCCTCCCCACCCTTGCGGCAGCTGTAATGTTATTAGGGCCGCTTCCACGGCCATTACTCCGCCAGCTCCCCCCCCCCCTCTCCCCCCCTTGGCCGAACACGGAGCAGATGCGGTGGGGAGCAGCGCCGGGGCCACGTGTGCAGCGATAAGTGTGCGAAGGGTCAGGTGCAGAGGAAGGCTTGCAGTGGGGAAGGCCGGGACGGATGCGTGGATGCGTGGAGGAATAAAGATGAATGCACGGGGTACGGAAGCGAAGGGCGTGCAATCGATAAAAGGTAAACAATGGACTGTCTATCTCTCCATCCCTCATCCTGGGCTCCCTTCGTTCGGCCCCTTTATCTAAACACAAACAGCCACTGTAACACCAGACCTGGGTATCACGCTCAGCGCGCACAAATATGTAAACAGACAGGCAGCGTAACCACACACACACACACACACACACACACACACAGCGGCAGCAACTCGATACAGTCAGTGGCGAGCCCGTCTGAGGAGCACCATTGTTGTTGCACTTGTCATGTAGCGTTGTAGTCGTGGACCACACTGGCTGCATTATCGTCCAATTAGAATGCAGGGACGAGCCAGGGAGGGCAGCAGAAAGGGGAGTGGAGTGCCATGGAGCAGTGGAGAGGCAAAGAGAGAGGGGGGGGGGGGGGGGGGGGAGAGAGAGATAGGGTTGAGACATGCCAGGCACACAGACAGACACTAAATCCAATTGCATGGGCAGGTTCCAGGAAGTGGAGGATAGTGAGATGGAGGAGGTGGTGGTGAAGGAAAAGTATCCCCCTTCTTCTTCTTCTTCTTCTTCTTCTTCTTCTTCTTCTTCTTCTTCTTCTTCTTCCCTACGGCACACAGCAGAGCATGTGAGTCCTGATGGAGCAGCTGTAGCTTAACTGTATGTACAAGCCTTACACAACACAGCTTCAGCCCACTGGAGCGGTCAGTGTGATAGAGGTGCTGCACTACGTCGAGGCATCGGAAGGGGAAACCCAGAGGACACAAATCCATAATAAATAAATAAAAAACAAGCCACTGTATGTTTTATGATTCCGCCCACTTCATAAAAAGCCCACTGTGAGAGTGTTCATTAAAGTAATTATTGGCAGGATGACGGCGCTCTGCGAGGCGACTGCAGCGAATGTTTATAAGAATGTCTCACACATGTCTATTTATTCACGCGGCTAATGTAATTCTAATGCTCGGCAACGTATCGATCAGAGCCGCGTGAGATGTTGAAGTGGGTTTAAATGATGGCCGGAGCTGGCAGGAAGGTTTGTAATCCTCCTCCATACTACTGGATGCTAACAGGGCTTGATTCACTTCACAGGAAGTCGTGAGGGCACCATCCTCCCCACGCTCTTTCTTTCTTTCTATCTATCTATCTATCTATCTATCTATCTATCTATCTATCTATCTATCTATCTATCTATCTATCTATCTATCTATCTATCTATCTATCTATCTATCTATACTCCATTCCATCTCTAACTCGAAGCTGTTTGACATCTTGGGAGACAATTTCAGAGTCAGATGAGAATATTGACACTACTCTCTGTACGGTAAACGTGAAGCTAAAGACAGCAGTTTGTTGGCTTAGCTTAGTGTTACGGGTACCAATGACAACACACACTTCCACTGCTGGTCATTGCGCCTCGCTTCACAGAATGAGGAAACGTACGTTGAAAACACCACCGTGCCCCCTGCTGGCCGCAGGGTGGACTGCACCTAATTACAGTACAATTAATACAATTAAAACATTTCAGTTATTTTTATAATATACAAAGCTCAATGCAAATCACATTAACACACATATACACATGTGCAAACATTGGTGGGTGTCACATTAGCACAAAGACTGAAAACAGGGGGACACCGTCCTGCCCAAAGGTGTAGAAAATCCACCTTCCAGCATCTCTAACCCTCTCAAGCTTTTAGTCCAAACAAAAAGCTGCATAGACAATGAAGCATTAGTTCATGCTAATGCTAATGTCAGCTAACCAGCTTTTGGGTGTTTAATGAAAGTGGAATCGATCTTTTCGTCTCACTCTCGGCAAGAAAGCAAACACAGTCAATGTATTTCCCAAAATGTTGAGTTACTGATTCAAACTGTTAAAGCTGCATCATGTTTATAAATTATATATATAATTTATAAATATATATATATATTATCTTCATATGTTTCAATCCCAAAAACGTTCTCTATCTGGCATAGCTTAGCGTAAAGACTGGAAACAGGGGGAGTGTCCTGTCCAAAGGTAAATCCACCTTCCAGCACCTCTAAACCTCCACACGTTTAGTCCAAACAAGAATGTGTGTAAACAATAAAGCATTATGGTTTTATGGGGGTTTATTGTTAGTGCATGCTAATGCTAATGAAAGCTAACCAGCTGTTGGCTGTCGATGAAAGTGACATCAATCTACTAACTCAAAATACAACGAATACGGTGAATGTATTTCCCAAAATGTTGAAATGTTGCTTAACCTTCAAAGATGCATCAGCTTCATATGTTTTGATCGTAAAAAGGTGATCTTCAAAAGTACCTCTTGGCTGTAAAATGAAGGTGGGAGATTAAATATCACCCTTGAATGTCAATTGAATAGAAGTATCGCACACAATGGAAACACCTTTCAGCCCCATATGAGCCATCCATCTATGTTTAAGATGGATAGAGAGAAGATTCTCTTCTTCTAGCGCCCATCTCTCTCCACCTAACCCCTTCAACCTTGTCCGCTCTCCTCCTCTCTCTCACCTCCTCTCTCCTCTCTCTCATCCTCTCCTTCTATCTCCTCATCACTCATCACTCATCACTCCTCTCTCCTCTCTCTCCTCTCTCTCCTCTCTCTCCTCTCTCCTCTCTCCTTCCCTCTCCAGACACTGACACCAAATCCCACAACAGACGCCCTGCTGATCGATACCATGACATCATCATGGCGTGGACATCATCAGTGGGCTGCAGGCGAGGTGCTGACCTGACACACACACACACACAACACACACACACACACACACACACACACACACAGGACCTGAGGGACTGAGCCAAGCTGAGCTTCCTCGCATCCCCTCCCAGCCCTTATAACCCCTTGCCCGGCTGCCAATTCTGCCGCCACCGCCGCTGCTGCTGCTGCTGTATTAAATCTGGCTGATGACAGGCCCAGGACCTCTTTCACACACACGTAAACACATGGACACACAGCGAGCTAAAAAGACAATGTGGACGTCTCCCCCTTAAGTGGCTGATGGGACAAAGCGCCGCACTCTGCGACTGTTAAACCGCACTGCGAGCTGTCACATTTGCACTTTCCCCCCATTCTTATCAGGATGAATGAAAAACAAATATAATTGTGTGTGACGCTTTGGATGCGCTGTACCCCCCTCCTCTGCGCTGGTCTGTCTTACAACGAAACCTTTTTATTCCGAGGCTTGACTGACTGACTGAAAGAGTGATTGACTGACAGGCCCGCTTATTGGGCGACCGAGCCCGGGCGATACGTGCGCATGCAGTTTTCACGTGTGTTGCTGTCACCGGCTTTACAGCCAGCTGTGAGGCTCCCGTCTGAGGCCGGACAGCAGGGATCAAAGAGCGGAGGAGGATGGTCGATATCCACAAAGCCGAAAAACAACCTCCCGGTCTGTTTTTGAAACGGCTGCAAATGGGGAAAATAAATCGCTCCATGTTTGTGGTTGCGCACCTCGGCGGTGCATTTCTGCCTCGAGAGGAACGGACGGGACGCAGACGGCCGGAGATGGCGAGCTGTGATTTATTTTATGTAGAAACATCTGTAAAATGCTGCGACGTGTTGGTGCATTTGTCCGATTTTACAGCATGCAGGACTGACTGCTTTGAATTACTGCCGCCTAAATGTTAATGTGTTGTACATACAAGGTACCAGAGGGGACGCAGAATAAGAGGGTAATACATTTGCGTTCAGGATTTTGAAAGCAATGAGACCCTAAGTACTTTTATAAAAGCCCCATAGGCCTGTATGCCTTTTTACAAGAGCTATTGCTGCATACCATTTCAACTGGGTCGTCGGAGTTTCAGAGTTCAGAAACTTCAAACCCCAAACAACCACGACCTCAAAATCCAAGATGGCTGCCCTCTGCATCAACTATCTGTGTCTATCTGTGTCTCTCTATCTGTGTGCTGTCTTTACACCAGCGTAATGCCATGTTACCAACTGGTATTGCTAACAATGGCTGAAAAGGGTGTACCTGGTTGGAGCAAACCCTTTTGAGGTTTTCCAACTTATTTTGTACTGGAACACCGTCCTCTCCCAGCTCGACTTACGATTTAAATGGAATGCAACACATGTCATGAAAAGAAGCCATAAGTGTAGCTCCTTGTTCCCTCAGTAGCAATACACCGTTGCAATAACAATGTGTATTGTTAAATCTTTTATAATGCACATACATCATCATTTTTTAAATAACATAACACATTTCATTGCAATATTGTCCTTGTCACCTTGTTTTTCCAATTTCTCCCGACTACTTGCTACTTGAAATGACTTAGTTACAGTTACACTAGTGTCGTACATGTGTAGTCCCTCTTTAACACTTCTTGTCTCCCCAACCTCTCATCTTTTTGCCCTACTGACATATTTGTGCTGGTGTAGATACCCAGTATGTATTTTAGTCATGCTCTATATAATATGTACTACAATGATGAAGTCCCTGGACTGGAACATTTATTTCTACATAGAAACAGAAGTAGGATCGCTGAGCACTGATATATATCGTCAGATGTGCTGTTGGACGGCACTTGTGGAAAGTCTTTAACTAGTGGAGCGCGCTCGATTTATTTAACGGCTAATTTGTCTATTTTCAAAGCTATTTCAGGGGGCTGAATATACAAAGTGTACCTCAGCTCATTTTAAATTATATTAAAATATGTTTCTGCCAACCAGGAAATGTATTCATTACATATCTGCGCCCGACCAATTCTTCCAACCACGTTTTCACTTGTCTGGGTCTGAAATGCCACTCGGATGTAATAGACAATTCAAAAGCAGTTATGTGGAGATTGTTTTTTGTTTTGTTTTTTGATGGGATAAGTCCCCTACTGAATCACGCAATCACCGGACACTAACTGTCACTGTTTGCATTCAAAATATTTACCAAGCACATGGTCGTAAACCTCAGACTTTCACTCACAAAGCAGTTAGGCAAGTTCAAGCTCTCCAATTAATGTTTATTATAAATCCTTAAGGGGGTTGCAACGTGACAATTTAAGGACTAATGTTGTTTTTCCCTGGGCCATTGGTTTCCTGGGGCAGACGGCAGAATTAACAATCTTCCTTCCTGGGATTTATTTGATTTCGTAGCGCTACAGTATGATCAGATACCGTGTCAATTCATTCATTCGGTTGACCATTTGATCCAATCAGCCTCAGTTGATCAAAGTGACGCAGGTGAGTCTTACTGGACCCCCCAAGCCCCCCATGTGTGAATGTGGACGTTTGTCTGCCTACGCGATGAAACCTGCTGCGGCGCTGAATAGGAAAATATCTGGAGGGCTTTTGTTCCAATTCATGTTCGATCTGTCATCAATCATAATCACTGTTGTCATTACTAATAATACAAGTGAAGCAACTGTTCTCCAAGTATTCCCCAAAACAACAGTTGTCCGACCGTAGCCTTTCAGCCATAACTAGGCAGAGCAGACCTCCACACTTGTATGAGTAGCACTCATTAATTAAAATAATTAAAATGAGCTTTTACTGCTAGCTCACTTCAGTTGTAATCATACATTACTTAGAAGGCTAAGGAGTATTGTGGCTCAGTGGTTAGCAAGTCCGACTTTCAATCAGAGGATCAGTGGTTCGATCCCCAGCTCCGCTAGTCTGATTAGATTTTGATTTGATTTATTTTAATTATATCAAAAAATACCTCAAACATAAAATACAAAAGGCATCAGATACAATCGAGGATAAAAACACAATAAAGTCCAGGACTTATTTCCATTGTGGTCCTCAACATATAACATCTGTACAGGACACTTACAGAATGTGTGATAACAATGACATAAAATATTATACAAACATTTTAAATAAACAAGAATATAAAAGATAACTGTAATTGTCTCTGGTTCTATTCTGCTACCCTCTCTAGTAACCAGTCCTTGGTCCTCTTTTTAAAAGAGTTTATGTTAAGAATCACTTTAATTTGCCGGTCTAACTTGTTCCACTGAACTGCCCCTATATAGGCAAATGTTTGTTTTCCCAACACCGTCTTAAATGCATGAGGACAGAGGTCTGATATGCTGCCACAAGTGTTAATATTGTGTTTGTCTTTCACCTTCGTAGTAAGACACAGCAAATAATTTGGGACATTACCATCATACAATATTTTATGAATCATGGTCAGTCTAGACATAACAACACGTGACTCAACAGGGAGCCAGTTAAGTTCAGCAAATTGTGACCTACCTACAGTTAGGTCCATAAATATTTGGACATTGACACATTTTTCATTATTTTGGCTCTGTACACCACAACAATGGAGTTGTAATGAAAAAATCAAGATGTGCTTTAAGTGCAGACTTTCAGCTTTAATTTGAGGGTATTTACATCCAAATCAGGTGAACGGTGTAGGAATTACAACAAATTCAAATGTGGCCACCCTCTTTTTAAGGGATCAAAAGTAATTGGACAATTGGCTGATCAGCTGTTTCAAGGTCAGGTGTGTGTAATTCCCTCGTTATTTCATTTACAAGGAGTAGATAAAAGGGTCTTGGGTTCATTTCAGGTGTGGTATTTGTGTTTGGAATCTGTTGCGGTCAACTTTCAATATTAAGTCCAAAGAGCTGTCACTATCAGTGAAGCAAGCCATCATTAGGCTGAAAAATCAAAACAAAACCATCAGAGAGATAGCAGACACATTAGGTGTGGCCAAATCAACTGTTTGGTACATTCTTAAGAAGAAAGAACGCACTGGTGAGCTCAGCTACACCAAAAGACCTGGAAGACCACAGAAGACAACTGTGGTGGATGACAGAAGAATCATTTCCCTGGTGAAGAAAAACCCCTTCACAACAGTTGGCCAGATCAAGAACACTCTCCAGGAGGTAGGTGTATCTGTGTCAAAGTCGAAAATCAAGTGAAGACTTCACCAGAGTAAATACAGAGGGTTCACCACAAGATGTAAACCATTGGTGAGCCTCAAAAACAGGAAGACCAGATTAGAGTTTGCCAAAAAACATCTAAAAGAGCCTGTACAGTTCTGGAAGAACATCCTATGGACAGATGAGACGAAGATAAACTTGTACCAGAATGATGGGAAGAGAAGAGTATGGAGAAGGAAAGGAACTGCTCATGATCCAAAGCATACCACCTCATCAGTGAAGCATGGTGGAGGTAGTGACATGGCGTGGGCATGTATGGCTGCCAATGGAACTGGTTCCCTCGTATTTATTGATGATGTGACTGCTGACAAAAGTAGCAGGATGAATTCGGAAGTGTTCCGGGCAATATTATCTGCTCATATTCAGCCAAATGCTTCAGAACTCATTGGACGGCGCTTCACAGTGCAGATGGACAATGACCCGAAGCATACTGCGAAAGCAACCAAGGAGTTTTTTAAGGCAAAGAAGTGGAATGTTCTGCAATGGCCAAGTCAATCACCTGACCTGAATCCAATTGAGCATGCATTTCACTTGCTGAAGACAAAACTGAAGGGAAAATGCCCCAAGAACCAGCAGGAACTAAAGACGGTTGCAGTAGAGGCCTGGCAGAGCATCACCAGGGACGAAACCCAGCGTCTGGTGATGTCTATGGAATCCAGACTTCAGGCTGTCATTGACTGCAAAGGATTTTCAACAAAGTATTAAAAGTGACAATTAGATTTATGATTATATTTTGTCCAATTACTTTTGGTCCCTTAAAAAGAGGGTGGCCACATTTGAATTTGTTGTAATTCCTACACCGTTCACCTAATTTGGATGTAAATACCCTCAAATTAAAGCTGAAAGTCTGCACTTAAAGCACATCTTGA
Organism: Cottus gobio; assembly: GCA_023566465.1. Lineage (NCBI taxonomy): Eukaryota > Metazoa > Chordata > Actinopteri > Perciformes > Cottidae > Cottus > Cottus gobio. The sequence continues at coordinate 18,016,952 of CM042232.1, read as the reverse complement.
TTTTTTCATTTCAACTCCATTGTTGTGGTGTACAGAGCCAAAATAATGAAAAATGTGTCAATGTCCAAATATTTATGGACCTAACTGTATATGAGACCTATGGCCCATGTTTAAAATTATCCTTATTAATTTATTCTGTGCTGTTTGCAGTCTCCCTTTAAGTCGTTTTGTTAGGCCTTCAAACCATGAAGTGCATGCATATTCAAATTGGTTTAAAATTAAAGCGTTGGCTAAAATGATCATTGTTGACCTATCTAAAAATTTTGAATTTCTAGCTAAAAACTTTGTTAGCCCGGTAACTTTACTCAAAACCTTATTTGCCATCTTTCTGCCATCCAAACTGTTTTGTAAAATGCATCCCAAATATTTTACTGACGTTTTTGTATTAACCACAACGTTACTTAAAATAACCCTAAATTCAGGGCATCTATGTAATTTATATTTTGAGCCGAACAGGATGGCCTCTGTCTTATCAAAATTTAGTGATAGCATATTGTCAATAAGCCAATTGTTTACAGAGGATAGCTCAGAGCTTAGGTTACTCTCTAGAATGGATTGTTGTTTATGAGACATTAAAAGTGCAGAATCATCTGCGTACAGAAATAATTCACATGAACAGGAGTCTGCCATATCATTGATATATGCTAAAAATAATGATGGTCCAACCGTTGTGTCCTTGAGCAAGACACTTAATCCTAATTGCTCACCGTTGCTGTGTCTACGGTCTACTGTATATCATGTCAGTCGCTTTGGATAAAAGCATCAGCTAAATGTAATGTAATATTTAATAGCCCAGGCCGATTCAATTTAGCTTTGAAGGCTAACAATAGCAGAGATTATCATTTGCATAATGATCATTTTGGGAGAGGGGCTTTGGATGGAGGCCTAAAGGTCAGTTGTTAAAAAAAAAAGTAACCCAGCGTAAAGTAACTCATTTTTGATACCTGTCCAAGCGTTTACCCCTCACAGTTAGGTAATGTTAGCAGCTCTGTCCTGCTCTATATTAGATTTGTATAAGATTACGTTACAGCTGAAACACAGTGATTAGTTGCCATCACAGACTGGTTTGTGGACTGACGTTTTGAAGCCTTAAATTTCTCGGTTTTGCCGTCGTTATCTTGGATTACGACCATAGCCATGTTGCTTATTTTGCATCCAATCAACAGATGTTTGCATATTTGGGATGCAGAGCAGTTACAACCTGCTTTATGGTCTATTTGACTCTAAATGGACCATCATTTACAAAATGAACACCATGCCTTCAAACTCAAGAGAGAAGTAGAGTCATTTTCTCATAGATTTCTTTTTGCAACCAGAAGAGTCGCCCCCTGTTGGCCATTAGAAGAAATGCACGTTTTAAGACGCTTCCGCATCGGCTTCACTCGGCAGAACCAGAGGTAAAGTAAAACATACTGTTTATAACAGCGACAGCAGAAATTGACAATTCATATGCAATAAAAGAACAATGCTGCACAACTGTGTGGACAACATCATGTCCATAGCTGTCGCATATTTAAGACCATTTAAAAGAGTTCTTGTTTCAAAACTGAAAACATGGAAAAGGCCATTAGAAACCAACTCACGGAACGTTAGCCAGCCAGCCAAAGCCTGTTAGCGACAGCTTGACGATTTTATCAGCACTGTTTACATCAGAATCTACGTTGGCCGGACATAAATGAGAAGCTGCTTGTCTCTACCTCTGTCCCACATCAAGGACCCATTCTTTCAAAAGATTCCTCTGAGAAGCTGAACGCCTAACAGGCGTAGCGACAGTAAAATATAGCAAACGGTCAATTAGGGCCGGCGTAGCTTTGCTTTGCCGTGTGAGCTACGTAGCGCTCAGAGCCTCCGGTCAGAGTGACTGTATCTCTTGATGTAGCCGGGTGCCATTTCAGGCTGTCACCCACAGCCTGCTGCCGGACCAGATGAGACCAGGCAGCGGATCAGGGGGAAAGCAGTGGGAGCGTGGTGGGGGTGCATCACACCTCTCCTCCAGCTCCGCAGACTCCCCATGTGTCCTTACATGTACAGTGGCGTGTAATGTATGTGCCTCTCACTTTAATCTCCACTGTCACTTCAGCCCAGGGCAGAATTTGAGGAAAAGGGAGATTTATATTCTCAATTCGTCTCCTGTGCAAGGGGCTTTTTTTCTCCCATTTTCCTGTCCTTTCTCCTCCCTCCCGCCAGCCCCCTATTCTTGTCACCCGGAGAGGAAGGCACGGGGGGGCACGACCCTGTCCTTATTCCCCTCTCTCTTTCTCAAACATTGCACATCCCGAGTGTGTGGTGCAACAGAGTGAAGTAGGCCCATTGAGCCGCGGTGCTCCTCCCTGCATGAATGTCTGCGTTTCGGAGTGAATTGAGCTTGACTTTGAGTCCCCACGAACCCCCCCACCCCCACCCCCTCACACACACACACACACACACACCCTCCCTTTCCATAGCAGGTGGCGCCACTGGCAGCGGGGCAGAGAGAGGGCTTTGATTCCTAAGCCAGTGGGCTCAGTGCACATTCAAACTAGGGCCTTTTGTTTGTGTTGCTGCGGAGGCCCGAGTCAGACTTGCATGCAGAGAATACAAATCAGACCTTTGACAGGAGCAGTTAACCTGCCGCTAAATATAGCTGCCCTGGGTCTGAAAGAGATGGAGGGAGCACGGAGAGAGAGAGAGAGAGAGAGAGAGATGGAGTGAGTACAGAGGGCAGGAGCAATGTAGAGAGCGAACAAAGGGAGAGATGAGGTAGGGCGAAGAGAGAAGTGAGCATGGAACATATAGGAGAAAAAAGAGGAGCCTTTCTTTCTTTCTTTCTCTCTCTCTGCGTCCTTTTGGTTTCCTCCACTACAGAGAACGTGTCGGCTATAGGCGGAAGCTGTGAAGTGTATACAGCCGCAAAAGCCTGTGTGATGTGTGTTGAGGAGGGCGCGGAAATAATAAAAAAAAGAGAATAAATAATAATAAAAAAAACACAGAGCGGGGGAGCACGGTGGGGAGAGTGGCAAATGAAAGATAGGGAGAGTCTGTTTAATAAAGCAGCAATCTTGAGGGAGCGAGGGAGAGGAGGAGAGGGAATGAGAAATGTGCTCATACCACGGGGGATCTGAGCAGACTGCAAACGAGGGGGGGAGACAGAGGAAAGACAGGGAGGAGGAATTAGAGAGCCAGGAAACAGGACTTACAACCGTCCTGTCTGGGCTCTGCGCTCAGTCTCCGATTGCTTCGGATCACGAAAAAACACCACCTGACCGCCGGGGTCATCTTGGCTCAACAAATAAAAGGGACCTCGGCGGTGAGGAGCATTCATTTGCCTTATGCCTACGTCTGAGACGATCCGGAGAATGTATCAAGGAAGCCACGTGATGCATCCTCGTCCAAGTTCGTCCCCAAAAAAACCCAGAAAATATCTGCTTTTCCTATATTGCGCCAAAACGAGCTATGGGCTATCTCCAACATCAGTAGCGACAAAAACACGCCGAAAGCCCCCCCGGCAGAGTTGGCCCCGAAGAAATGCCCACCTCGATGTGAACGTCAGCTCATCATCGGAGAACATCGACAGACTCGTCAGAGTGAGCAGAGGCCTAGCCATCGACACACCATCCATGACAGGAAGAGACTTTGGAAAACCCACGTGCTCGTGTGCAGAGGGAAGAGCTTTACATGGGATTTAAAATCAAACCGTCTGACTGATTGACGGGCGGGCATGCAGCAGTATTATGTAATGCTGTATCAGCTGCAGAATGATAGATGGCCAGATACAGTGTGTGTGTGTGTGTGTGTGTGTGTGTGTGTGTGTGTGAGAGAGAGAGAGAGAGAGAGAGAGAGAGAGAGAGAGAGCTCTTTGTGCCTGGGCCCTTCTGAAATATAAAATAAATATGCCTTCAGTGTCGGCCCAGTCAAAATCCTGCATCTTGATGCTGTTTAACAAATAATAAAACCATGATGAATGGTGGCGCAGTCCCTCAATGTGCCACCTCATCAGCTATACCGAGCCATTATGCAATGATGGAGCAACACCACCACTACTACTACTACTACTACTACTCCTGGAGTACACTACCCCTATACTTCCACTGCTACCCAGGGAGCTGAGCTGTGTAATCCCCGGGCGGATAAGGCGAGGTTTGGGGGATATTTAGGAAGCAGAGATCCCGCTGAAGCTGCCAGTCCTCTTGCTGTGGAAATCCCGCGGGATTGGATTAGGATGGATATAGAGCCAGTCACTGAGAAGTTGCTGTCAGGGAGCTGCATAGCTCACAATGGGGGCCGCGCTACACACACACACACACACACACACAGATTGTGTGCTCATGAATGGGCAGGCGGGTGAGACTTCCTTTACTTGTGCATCAGGCAGTAATGCACTCGGCCGTCTGTCCATCAGCCCTCATTATGCGCTGCCGATGGAAAATGTTTTTTTTTTGTGTTGGTTTTGTTTTTTTAAAAGGGAAAAAGAAAGTATCTCGAAGGGCCCTAATTCAAACACAATGAATATTTTGTATAGCGAGATAGGCGGGTGGTCCCCCCGGAATTGATAACAGAAAAAAAGAAGAAGAAAAAATGTCCATCATTCCGCCCCAGAATTTCAATGCGGGACCATCTGTAATTTTGAAAAGTTAATTAGCCTGACGCGCAACGCGGTCATGTTCGGGGCAAACGGCTCCAAAGTAGCGCTCTCCAGGCAGCCCGCCGCCGCCTAATGAGGGTCTCCCGGTGCGCAGGTTTATCATTTCAACACTTTGGTGAAGGTTACATTTGAATAATTTCCAAGCCTTTAGTTAGAGACTATTGTTTAAATGTGCTTATTATAGCCTAATGGAATTAAGACGCGGGGGACAAAAAGGGGGCAAGAAAAGTAAAGCCCAGCGACCAAAAATAAATAAAGAGAGAGAAGTTAACATCTTTTATTTTGATTAAAATGCGATTCCTATTGCTTTATTATTATTATTATTATTGGAGTTCCACCCAATAAATCCCCCCCCCCCCCCCCCCCCCCCAGTATCCGAGCTGCCACTGCATCCCGATCAGCGCATCAGCGCCTCCATCACCGCGATGATGTGTGAGCCCGAATCTGCTTCTCTTCTGAATCCTGAATCGTTGACTCGCCTCCGCCGCGCCCCTTTGACCACGCTTGATTCGCAACAATGGGAGGACAGGAGGAGGGCGAGAGAAAGGGAGAGAGAGAGAGAGAGAGAGAGAGAGAGAGAGAGATGAGGGCAGAAGCAGAGCCAGAGATTCCAGGATCTAAAGGGAGGATAAAGGGAGTGTCTGCTGCCTCTCGGATCTGTTTTTTCTCTCTCTCTTCTTCTTTCTTCTTCTCTTTCTCCCCTTTTATCTCCATTTTTTCTTCTTCTTTCTTACAAGGGAGAGGCTTTTTTTAGGGGGGGGGGAGCGAGAGCGAAAAAGAGAGTTATAGAGAGGGGGGCGTTTTCCCCCCCTCCCCCCCTTCGCTCACTATGATTTCCAGATATTGCCGATACACTGTCGTCGACTTGAGTTGCACGCGAGGAGGAATTGACAGACTTCCAGCACCGAGTGAGGGGTGAGTATACGGAATCACATCCTCCAGAGGCTGATACCGCTGCCATTCTTCTCTCGTAATCCGCTTGAGTAAAAAAACGCTGTCTAATAGAATTAACGCATAGAACCGCCAGTCACGCAGAACTGTGCGGCCGAATAGGACCACAGCGCCACAGCTGTCAGCTTCGTCAGGTGGGCTTTTCTTTTTCTTTTTTCTAAATGTTTGCCCACCGTAAAGAAATGATACGGCTCGCTGTGGAAGCTACGGGCGGAGTGGTGGTGGTGTGTTGGGAGGGGGGGCGAGGGGGCACGCGCGCAACGTATTAGAGTCGCATAAAAAAAAAAAAAAAGCCAAAAGGTTTCATGGTGTAACCTTTTCTTCTTCTTCATTCATTCTTCTCCCCACGTAGTATTTTCCAACTTGCTCCGGAGCTTTTTCTTTTCCTCCCCCTCCCCTATCCTCCCCTCCTACCCCTTCTTCTTCCCTCCGCTAGACTGAAGTGAGATAAAAGAGTTGGACGTGACTTCGCTTGTTGCTCGCTTGAGCGACGACTTTCCCTTCCGCGTTTCACAGCGAACAGCCTTGCGCCGTAGCGCGAGACTTTTATTACCAATAAAGCTTCGAGAGAAGACACAAAAATAACACTTTGGGAAAAGTGGGGAGTGTAAACGAGAAACAAATGTATTTATTTTAACAACAAAAAAAATGCTTCAAACAACGCCGCAATCAAGTATCACCTGGCGTCAATGTGCGCGTGGACGCCTGACGTCCTGCACTTCAGGCTCGCGGGCCCTCGGTCTTTTTCATGTGGCCCACAGCGGTGTCTCGTGCGACTTCTCTTTTCCTTGTCGGCTTCCGCGTGGACTAACCGCTGCACTATACCTCCGCGTCTGTGACACGAGGGGCTTCAGTAACGTAATGGCCTCTACGATTTATTGCTTGGGGCTCGCTCCAATGAAATATTCAAGCCTTCTCCTATACCCCCCCCCCCCCCCCTCCCAGTGTGCTGTGTAATTCAATAATCTGTGAATTCTTATTTCAATCCGCATCAAAGCCAATTCTGCCCATAGGTCCAACATCGATTGAATTTACAGCATTTGCAATTCAACCGGCAGTTCGTGTGTGTGTGTATGCTTGCGTGCGTGTGTTTGCGCGCGCGCTTGTGAGCGCCTCCCTGCCTTGCCTCTCTGCGCGCGCCTGCACTCGGCCCCTCGGGCACGTTGGCAAGCATGAACTCCCTGAACTCAATCCTTGTCCATTAAATTCCTATTGATCAAGCAGCAGAGAGAGAGAGAGAGAGACATAAAGTTCCATCCCCCCACCCCCACCCCTCCATCAAAATGAGAGAGGAGGAAGAAGAGGCAAAGAAGAAGAGGAGGAGAGAGAGGGAGGGAGGAAGGAAGAAAAAAAGATTGGTCGAAGCCTTGGGAATCCATTAGGAGAGATGGATGAATAGGGGAAACAGGAACGAGCTAGCAGTTGATTGCTAAAGCGCAGTTAGCGCTTCGGACAAGGATGCTGTGTGTGTGTGTGTGTGTGTGTGTGTGTGTGTGTGTGTGTGTGTGTGTGTGTGTGTGTGTGTGTGTGTGTGTGTGTGTGTGTGTGTGTGCGTGTGTGTGTGTGTGTGTGTGTGTCTTTGATTGGAAACTGTGAATGCGTGCACTTGAACGCGCCTGATTGCAGCCTGCGTCTCCTGCGTGTCCATTTGGTTGTGTATCTCTGTGTGTGCGCGCGTGTGTGTGTGCGCGCATGTGTGTGAGCAGGGGAGACTTCCATTTAGTAACGCAGCAAAGCAGCATATCTCTCCGCTGGGAGCTGTCCTTGGTTCTGATCCGTGGCCCTACACTCCTCCGCCTGCTACCCCCCCCCCCCCTCCCCCCCCCCCCCAGCACATACACATGCTTGCGCGTACACACACACATTGCCCCCCACCCTGTTGATTGACATCCACATGCTCTCCATTTGGCTCGCTAAAGGCCGCCCGTGCATATATCCACACATGCGCGTGCACCTCAGCTGGTGTGAATTGGTGAAGGGGTGTTTTTTTTTCTCTTCTTCTTTTCTCTTGTGTTTTTTTTTCGGGGCGGTGCGGGGGAGGGACTGGGCCATTCTCAAGAGGGCCTTGAGCAGAGAGGATGCTGGGAAAAAACACACACAAAAAGCAAGGAGCGAGAGGAGGAAAAACAAAACATCTGTGTGGTAATTGGGCTCCCCTTAGTATTGTAACGCATACATTGACATCTGTTTGATAATTGGCTACCCCCGGCTCCTCAGCGCGCGCGTGTCACGCTAAATGCCGGTTTGGTGGGGAAGGAAGAGGCAAGAATGGAACGAGTCCACATGTATTTGTGTGCCAATGGGGGGGGGGGGATGCTTTTTGTTGGCATTGTGAAAGCTCCACAGGTCTCTCGTGCGTGCGTCCACCGCCACCGAGAGACCTGCATACGTTGCCCCGGCCTGCATTTATCCCCACATCACATCACACACACACACACATTAATAATAATAATAATACAAGTGTCAAGTGATTGTCTGTGCTCCGCCTCTCGCAGCGGGGGGGGGGATGCTTCCGCGATTTTGTTCACAGCTATATGTGGAAGGGGGGAGAGACCGTCAAATTGCATAGATAAATATGTTGAATAATTGATGCGGCGCATAGCGGGGAGCTGTTCGGGGAGCACACCAGAGACTGCCGACAGTCTGTCTGTTTTAGACCAAAGCTGCGGCTCCACCCTCGCGGGGTCTCACCGCGCACGGTCTCCCGCGATCGATCCTCAGCGCGCGGGTCCGAGCTATGCGCCTCGACGTCGGGCTCGTGTTCCGAACGTGCACGCTGCTAGAAAGCACTTGCATCAGGAGGATTCATGCTTTCAAACTTCCTGTAACTGGTCTTTTTTTTGGCGTCATCAGACGTGACGGTTTAAGCCGCTACTTAGAAAAAGTAATTCCGAGTAATACCTTATAATTCCTACCTATTCTATAATCCTGCAGATCAATACAGGAGTGCCGGGGCTTCACTAGCAATGGGTGATTACATAGGGTGGGGTTGGCTGGAGTAAGGGGATGGGGTGGGTTTCCGGACATGTCTCCGGGACAGTTAAGAGTTGAGATGTGAGGTGGGGGTTGAGGTGGTGGTGGTGGGGAGGCGGGGGGGGGGGGGTTCTCTCCGTTTCCCTCCCCTAATTCAGTCTAATGTGAGAGTTTACGGTGGGGGGTGGAGGGAGATAGAGTTGTAAAAACATGGGGATTTTAAGATCGCAGGGTTCTGAACCGCGAGGCCACTATCCTGCTACAACCTTCCCGTGAAAGAATCTTTTTTTGGAAAAAAGAAAAGAGAAAGTGTGGTATTTCACATGCAGAGGTGTTTAGAATAATAGCAGGAATGGCTCCTTTCATGTAGTCTCTTTTCAGCGCCAGGCAGCACGCGGCGGTGTTCTCCGCCGTTTGATTCCGGGGGCCTTGAAGATGCGAGGGCGGGGGAGGGGGAGGGGGGGGGGGATGTGAAGACTGCTTATCTGACATCTTCTCCTCCTCTGTATCTTCACCGTTCCCTCTCCTCGTTCCCCTCTCATGTGTGTGGCATGAGGGGGGGTCGAGCTGGCAGCAATGGATGGTGGGGTGGGGGTTCCCGTTAGATGTAGCGTGCGACTGTGGCGCTCGCCGATATACACAGGGGGGGGGGGGGTTCACATCTCCCGCTTCCTCGCATCGCACTCAGTCAGGGGTTCCAAACATTGGAGAGGAAAAAAAGGCCAAACTTTATCACGCCTTGGCACGCTGCTTCTTCTTCTTCTTCTTCTTCTTCTTCTCAAATCCAGTCAATTCAAGACGGAAAAAACAAACAAAAACAGTTTAAACACGAAACGCCAGAACTGGGCTCTCAAGCTAAGCACCCCGCCCTCCATTTAGACTGATGAAACTCCGCCCCCCTCGAAAGCCGGTTTGCGATTAGTCGGTTGACGGGAAAAGTAACCACTTCGAGTCGATTTAATCCATTTCCGAGGACAATGAAAGAATGGGAAATGTGTTGTAGCTCCATTCGCTGCTGCTCTTTGTCGTCTTTGTGAACTGATGGTCTTTGGGTTTCAGTCCAAACTAAACGAGGCATCACCTGGTGCTCTGGGTATTGATTAATGAAACAAATAATGTGCAGATTAATCGATGTGAAATAAAAAAACATCATTAGTCGCAGCCCTAATTGTTTCATGAATCAGTGGCACAACAGTTGTGTTTTCTTTGTTTGTTTGCCTTTGCAGGAACCTGGACAGTTTCAGCAGCTTATCAAATCCCCACCCTTCCCTCCAGCTCTCTCCCGCTGTATAGCGTCAAACAGGGAGAGAAAAAAGAAAGAGAGACGGGAGAGAAGGTGGAGGGGAGCGAGGTGGCGTGACCGTTTGCTCCCGTCTCGACCACGGGTATTCTTGGGTTGATAATACAGATGTCGATGTTATTGCTTGAGAATACGCGTAGCTGAGCGGAAGCCATCACCACCACCAACGGATGTTAACAGACGCAGGGAACTTGGCGTGGAGAGAACACTCGCCTGGCGGCGGCGGCAGGAGTCCTCTCCTCGAAGACCCTGCTTGTGGTCATCGAGACTCCGCCCGGCATCCTCTCCGCCCCTTCAGCAGGAAGTAAGATCCTTCCAAGCGTGCATCGCACACCTTTTTAGCCCTGATTGTTCATCCGCTTGACAGATGCCCTTATCAGAGTGCGTGGTTGAAGAGGGGAATCCAATAAGTGCACACGGTGGATGAGTGGGGAGGCGGGGAGGGTTTGGTTGGAGAGAGGATGGGGGGCACGACTCTGCACGGCAGGACAGAAGGTCCAGCAGTCGCAGCACTAGCTCCCCGTGGCTCGCCGCCTATAAGGTCACATCCAAAGAGCAAATCCAATATCCAGACTGGCTGGCGGGCAGACGGGCAGGTAGGGGCACGGGGCGGGAACGCATTTGGAGATAAATCTTCGTCTCCTCTCAGTCGTCTCCTCCGAGGCGGCCCCCAGAGGAAGGGGACGGGTGAAGACAAGGAGACAGAGAATAGCAGTGCCGGGTGCAGGAAGCGCTGTCAGGACCCGCTGGTGGATTGTACCGCGTTTACCTCATTATTGACGATCCATTTTCCATTACTTTATACTTCTAATCAAAGGTAATGACAAAATAGCAAGAGCACTCTTGAGTTTGAAAACGATCCAACCAAGAAGAAAAAACAAAAAAAACAGCTTAGTGTCGCCAACTATTTTCCAATGAAAGTAGCTAGCAGCACTAGCTACAAAAGTCGCTAAATCTAGCATGAAACTCCACGAATGAAATGATTGGACGGGCTGATTATGTCACTGCGATAGCCACAGATACCTTCATTGTTTTAATTTTAAAAAAATTATCAGAGCATATGATTAATTGATTGTTATCATGAGAAGATTACCAACTCCACCTTCAATGGGACACAACCCCAATACGTTTATTGGAGAGCAACTTTGTACGTTCTGTTTTTTTTGGGGGGGGGGGGGGGGTTACACAAAAACGAGGTTGGAGAACATTGTGCATTGCTCTAAGGCAACAACACGTCCTTCCCGTCAAGTCGTTTTAGTCCGCGGGTTAGAACATTTTTATAATAACAACATGACAATAGGAAAGGTGTCGGTCGCAGTGATGAGCTGGATCTGCTCCTCTCCGCTTTAAGGAGCGTTAAAGGGAGTTTTCCTCTTGTTTTTACCAAAACACATCTTTAGGACTCAATTAAAGACAGAAATGTATTTATTAGAATGTCCCAAATACCCACGGTTTACAGATGGTTAAAAGTATTAAAAGTAGCTCCGATGTACAAGTGATAATGAACCAATTGTACTTGAAGTAGTATTTACGCTGTGCCGCTACTTTTACCCCCCACATCTCTGGTGCTCTGCGTGGTGGTCAGAATTGTCAATTCCCCTGGTATAGTTTTGCGGGGCATTGGATCATATTAGTGTTATTGTAATGGGGTGTAATACGATTATTCAAATCCCTCTATTTCTGGGGCTCATCCATGTAAAAGGGCCCTTTGACAGAAAACTGTGTCTGTGTGCTAAACCCTGGAAATTCCCAGCCAAGAGGATTCTCCACGCCACTCCCTAGAGACTCCACTCACATCAGGACCACTGTCTCTCTGTCACCGTGTGTGTGTGTGTGTGTGTGTGTGTGTGTGTGCATGTGTGTGTGCGCGCGTCTACACTTTTTCTGTCTCTTCCTCCACACAGCAATTAAAGATCCAATTGATTTCCCTGCCTACACTGATTACCTGCTTCACTAGTTTGTTTTTTTCCATGATATCTGATTAATACTGAGACTATATGTACGGAGAGCTGGCACAATAACACGAGCACCTCGCGTTATAACACAACAATGGCATGAGAAATGAACCCGTTTATGGAGCTGAAACAATGAATCGATTAGTCTGTCCGCAGGAAATGTGCATCAACCGTTTTGACAGTTAACTGAGTCGTGTGTGATAGTGAACAGAATTTATTTGGGTTTTGTGTAAAACACATTTCGCTCTGGGACCTTCCATTGGACAGTTTTGTAATAAAGTATAAGTAGATTAATCAATGATAAAAAAAAAACAATCATGGGTTGCAGCCCCAAGCATTTATGATTTTTTTTATTGCATTGTATATTCTACCGGTATCCACATTGTGTCCACTGCTTCCATTTAGCTGCATGTAAAGCAAAAGGTTTCACCATCCGACAGTATAAACAGGATAAAGCCATGCTGGCAGCTCTGCAAGAATGAACTGTTGAATGCTGTGTTGATTCGACACGCTTTTGGTTGTTTTTTTGGTGATGATTCCCTGTGTTTTAATCTTCTAATATCAGAACCAAAAACCCAGGTGGTACCAAAACCAGTACCTTGTACTAACCTGGTTTTCCATTGGCGAACAACCTTTGCCAATGGAAAACCAAATAAGTAAAGGCTCCAAGCGAGTCGGGTCAAACCGCCGTGCAGCGTAAGTCACAACGGTGCTTTGAGCTAAATGCTGACATGTCTTCTTTGTGTGTTAGCATGCTGCTATTAGCTAATTAGCACTAAACACAGGCTGCAGCTGAAGTCGGGGGATCATCAAAGATGTTACAATTCATTCAGGAACATGAATTTTAACGACAAGCCATCAAATAGTTCTCGAGACGTTTCCCTCAAAAACCTCAAATGTCAGTCGCATGATGGAAATATATAGGAAAAGTTGATGGATCAGCAAAGTCAGTGGGATTTATCCTCTGGTAACCGTGAATTGTCTGAGCAAAATGTCGCGTTGAGGGAGGGAAGCCAAATGTCATACTGGGGATAAATACATATCCCCAGTACACAAGTAGTTTTCTAGGAATATTTCTAGGAATATTGTGTTGCTGCGAACGCCCGGTTGATCTGCTTACACTGCGTCTGCACAGCACTGTGTAATCAGGAGCGCTGCCTACATGCCCACCACTCAAGTCACCGATATGTCTTCATCCCGCGCTTCCCGTAGGGCTGACGACGATAAACATGATTAATCTGCCGTGTTCTCTGCACCACGGCCAGCCGCCTCTCAGCAGGAATGCAGCGAAACGCAGGGCCGGCAAACTGTCGTTGCATCTGTGAGCGGGGGCTGACATCAAACCCCCTGGTCAACTGAACCCTCTCCTCCTCCGCTTCGGCCCACCGCCCTCTCCTACCTTTCCTCCCTTTCCTCCTCCACCCCACTGTACTCCTGCCTGCACTCACCACGCCACTAAAGCAAACAGAGACAATAGACCCTGAATGACTGAGCGCATCTTGGATGTGGCCATGCGGCGAAAAGCAGCAATTTCCCCTCGATGGGTCACTCCGTTGCAATTACCCTGTAATATTTATCCAGACAAACAAAAGGCGGCGTGCACGCGGGAGTGGCTGCTGCGGAGATCTGATGGGTAGTTGGATGAAGAGAGAGAGAGAGCGAGAGAGAGAGAGAGAGAGAAGAGAGAAGAGAGAGAGAGAGAAGATGCTGCAGGTATAGAGGAGGATGGGTAGAGGAGGAGGGGGGAGGGGGGGGGATCACAGTGCAATGAGAGCCCTCTCATTAGGGCCTGTCTTTATCACTGTGCAGCTCCTGAGAGACGAGGCAGATGAGAGGAGGGAACAGAAGGCCAGGAGCTCAGATTAGGATCCTCATTGCTATGATGATCACTGTTTGTCATCCAATGCGCACGTTTCACACCTGTGGTAAATGCAGATGAGTTACTTAGTTAGCGCCAGGGTCATGTATGCCAGCGTGTGTGTGTGTGTGTGTGTGTGTGTGTGTGTGTGTGTGTGTGTGTGTGTGTGTGTGTGTGTGTGTGTGTGTGTGTGCGTGTGTTTCTACATTTGTGTTTTTGCAAGAGAGGAAAAAGAAAGATAACAGTTCACGTATGTGTGCAGAGGAACAGTGATAACAGCGTATGTGTGTATGTGTGTGTGTGTTTGCATATGTGTGTGTATTTCTGGCGCATGGAGAGAGCGCTTGCTCGCGCGCGCACGCACGTGACCGACGAGTGCGGACGCATTTAGAATGAACAAATAGATAAAGATGGAATTAAATAAATAAGTAACAATCGCATGCATTGCTCTCGGTGCCTGGCAACCGGATCCCTCCGTTGCCTTGGAAACAGTTGCTACAGAATGTGAGGTGATTGGCAACCGTGACAACGAGGAGGGAATAACATTTGACCCCGCTTGCTGACGAGGAGGAGGCGAGTTGAGGGGGTTGGGGGGGGGGGGGGGGGAGAGATGAGAGATGGAGAGAATTGTAGATGGAGGATGGTATCAGAGCTTTTTAAAAAAAAGATTTTTATGTATCCTCTGAAGCTGCTTCACTCTCACTCCTTCCTTAACACACACAGCCTCACCCCCCTGGCTCTCTCTCTCTCACACACACACACACACACACACACACACACACACACATTCTCACCGATGCTGTAACACCATGCATTCAGACACACATGCGCTCTGAGCTTTAACATACCAGCGCTTGTGCCAACTCAAATTCACACTCTGCCACCCACAACCACCACACACACACACACACACACACACACACACACACACACACATATTAATCAGGGAGGCATTGTTTTCACTCCTAAAGCTACGATATGTGAGACAGAATGCAATTGCAGCCTGCTCTGGTGCCAAGAGGAGAACCTCTACCACCCCTATCTTCCTCCCCATCCTCTTCCTCCACCTCCTCTTCCTCCTCCTCCTCCTGCTCCTGCTCCTCCTCCCCCGTTTCCCATCCGATTGCACTCCCCCTCGTCTCTTTCCACCCCTCTCTCCACTCTTCCCCTCTCCTCTGCCTGGCTAAACTAATAAGGGTGTGATTAATGGTCTGCTAATTGCTGTAATCTCGGTTAATTAGAGTTGAGATTGTTCAGCGGTTGGAGTGCTGAGGGAGAGATGCATGTTGAACTGATCTGGAGGTGCAGAACTGGCAACAGTCCACAAAGGATGGAGAAGGAGACGCACTCACTGGAACGCTGAGTAGTGCGGCGGTACTGTCTCACTCCAAGGCTCCTTATTACACTTCTAGGCCCGTGCACAAACACACACACACACACACACACACACACACACACACACACACACGATTGCTTCTGAAACAGTGAGCAGGCAGATGTCTAACATACTGTATGTGCACCACTGTACATTTTGTTTGGTATTCATATAAATCATCTTCGTTCTCAGCTGTATAGTTTTGAGTGTAAGTGAGTACAATTTCCTTATTAAATCAATGATTTTCTTTTCTTCTATTTCTTGTGCCCATCTGTCCAAAAAGTAAATGTATTCAGTTAAATGTGACAGAGGACTAAGAATACCTGCAAACATATAAAAGAATATTCAAATAAATGATCACAAATTAGTTTTCTGTTCAAGTTTATTTATTATATATTTATAATGTATTAATACAGTCAATGTTTTTGACTAATTCTCATGCGTCTCATTTATTGTACTCATGGTGGAATGCACTTATTGTAAGTTGCGTTGGATAAAAGCATCAGCTAAATGAAATGTAATGTTATAGGAGACACTATAAGGTGTGATCTTTTATGTGTCCCCTAGTGGCAAGTTGAGTCTGCAGTGTTTTAATTCAGATGTTGTGTGTTTGCCTGCTGTCTGTTTGTAACTGGAGGGACTGTATTATCAGGGTGGGGAGAGGGGCCACTACATAAAAATGCAAGCCCACACACACGCACACACACACCACACACACACACACACACACACACACACGCACACACACACACACACACACACACACACACACACACACACACACACACACCTTTATTCATATTTTCTTTAAACCGCTGACCAAGAGAACATCTGAAGTGACTTTAAATAAACTGAGCAGCACCTTTATGTCTCGCGGCACAACAAGGGGAGAATGAGATGAGAAAATGACCCTCCCCCAGCTTTCCCCAAAAATAATCAGACTGTCCTCCTTTCAGGACAAAGAAAAACATAACCGTGCCCCTTTTCTGACCCCTGGCTCATTCTAATCAGTATCAGAATCAGCTTTATTGGCCATGTGTGTTTACACTCACATGGAATTCACCATGCACGTAGCTCTTGTTGTACATATATACACATATACAATAAGATAAGATAGAAAAAAAGAAAAAGTAGTCCAATTAGTGCAGGTAGTGCAGATGGAGGAGTCTGATTAATTGTTCATCACAGTGACAGCCAGTGAAAAGAATTTCCATACACTCCCTAACTTACATAACTATATATATATTCACGTGTTTAAATTTATCTTTCTCAATAACCTCTTCAGTTGCCATCTTTAAATGCGGGCCTTTTCTAAATGTATAACGAATATTTCAAATTCTAGTAAAGAATTCCAAGGTTAAAAACATTGATGGAATTAAAATAAAATCATTCCCTCTGTAAAATGTGTGGTGTGCTGGAACGAGGTGATCCAGAATATACAGTTTCTGTGATATCTTTAAAAAAATTAAAATATAAACTTTACTTACGGTCAAATTCAAGGGAAATATTGTGTTCAAATGTAATGATACGTCATAACATTTGTGATAACCCTAAAAGGAAAAGAGTGCAACTGTTAGACATCTTTTTTACTGAAATTTAATCTTTCTTTAAATGTGTGTTTGCATTTTTTGGAAAGGTGAGCTTGAAGATCTTCCTTCTGGAGACAAAGTCTTTGACCCACATACTCTGTGCCCGGTGTGTATTTCTGGGTGTGTTTTCAACTGAGAGGTGTGAAGACTGGAGCCTCAGCCCGAGGACACGCATGTACCCGGTGTCACGCACACACACACACACGCAGATTCTTACCTGTGCACAAACACGTACGCATGCACGCTCTGATAAGCAAGCCCATCTCTCTCTCTCTCACACACACACACTCACACATCCAGTGTGGATGCACACGTATCGCCAGTGTCTCGCCTCTTATCGTGAGGTGGGCTCCAGGTAACCCAGAGTGACAGCTAAGTGTCTGTAGGATGTGTGAGGACCGGGACAGCTGGACCGCCTCCCAGATGTGGCTGAATTCGTCAAGCGCACAACCTGCAAACACACGCACACACGCACACACACACACACACACACACACACACACACACACACACACACACACACACACACACACACACACACACACACACACACACCAGATGTGGCAGCAGGAGTCACAACACAGGAGGCCCCAGCTGTTCACATGTCAAAAAATAGAAGAAGAAGAAAAAGAAGAAGAAAAAGAAAACTACCTCTGCTCGTCTTGTGGTGCTCGTCAAACCTCCCGGAGACGGGGGGACAAGTGGGGTTAAATCCCGCTGACAATAGTGTTCTCAGAATGACGTGTGAACTCATGCGCCTCCGCGTGTTTCTGCACACGTTCCACTCGTGAGAGGCTCTTCTCCTGCGCTTTGTTAGTTGCTGCAGTAGTTAGTTGAGTTGCGTGGGCGCGAAATAGAATGCACAAACTTATGGCACCCCCTACCCTCTCCTCCTCCTCCTCCTCCTCCTCCTCCTCCTCCCTCTCCGACGCCTCCACACACACACACACTCACACACGCACACACACACACACACACACACACACACACACACACACACACACACACACACACCCCACGCACAAACTGGGCCCTGGCATAGTTGGAGCCCAACTGCTTTACATTAGTACCAGCAGGATTACGTAAGGGTGGCACGAAGCTACTAGTTAGAACTCGGCCTTGCAAAGGAGACGGGTGGTGTCCAGTGGGATTTGGGAAGTTTCCAAAATTATTTTCTCTCTCTCTCTCTCCACTTTTCTAAGAAACGCAGGGCCGTCGGTTGGAGGATGGAGCTGATGTAACAGCCATTGAGTGAAAAGAAAAAGCCTCCCCTCTCTCTCTCTCGCTCTCTCTCTCTCTCTCTGATGCACCGCTACTAGATGGACAGAAACAAGTACGCCATCTTGTGCCCACTGTCGGAATAACAACGACTTAGGATCAATTGGTGGTGGAAAATTGCAGTCACTCTCTTTAATCACACAGTGTTCCCTTCACTTGCTGCACAGTCCCACTGTTGTGCTTATGATTAGCGGTGAAGGGAGCGGTCTTATATATATATATATATATATATATATATATATATAATTTCCCCCAGGCAGATTATATAAATGATTTATATTTCTCTTTATTTTCCTGCTGAAGGGAGTGTAGTTTTTTCTTCCTTTTTTATATTTGAACTCAGCCTTCCTTTGAGATGTATTATCTAAACAAAAGAGGTCTAACTAGTTGCACCACAAAGATGCGCCATGGATGTTGGCGGTTACATGGTCACATTATATTCACACACTCTTTTGTCCACAGGTAACCCAACTGCAACTAAGAAACTTAACTCTTTGTTTACTGAAATCACTTTAAACCAAATGACCCCACCCACCCCCCTCTATTACGATGTAAAGTTTTTATTTTATTTTAGAATTGTACCAACCTAATACTTTTGTTATTTTTCATCTTTTTCCTGAGTGAAGGGGAGGGCCCAAAGAAAAGATTCCCTTTTATGTCAATGCTTTTGGCAGCAATATGCAAGTTTATTTTTCATTTTGTATATACTATACAGTACATTTAAAATACCATACATGCTGGGACACATGGGTCCCCCACTGGGCATATCAATAGCTCCACTGTTTGTCCAATTCTAAAGCACTTTATATCACATCGGGTGGTGTAGCAGCACTTTTGTGCCCTGGATTCTCTGAGCCAAAATACATCTATTAAGCCTAAACACCTGAAAGGATTTAACCCCATTTACATTTTCAGTGGGTCAGTGCTGCGATTAAAATATAAAACAAAAAATCTGGAAAAATAAATAAAAAGGGGGATGCCTTTCTCTAATAATCCCACGGATACATCTCGGACGCCACATTATTTATCTAATTATAGCAAATAATCACGTCATAGCAGACTGTTCATTCAGAAAAGTGCAATGTTAGATCATCATCATCATCATATATATAAATATATATATATATATATATATATGATACACTGTATATATAAACAGCATAAAACCCTTCTCTTACTGCGGAAACACGACCAAGAAACTGAATTTATATTGCGTGTTTATTTGTTTGAATAATGTCTGTTTTTGTATCACCTGCGATGAAGTGCTAATTAGTCTCCTCCTGAGATAATTAAATATTCGGAGCCTTGGTAAGTTCAAACATTACTCATGGCGGCCCAAGGGAGGTTAATAATTACTGTAATTGACTAAAGACGGTAGCACAATGATTCATTCTGCCAAGCGTTTTCTTGGGTTTGCAGCTAGTGTTATTGTTTGATAAAGGCCACATTCTACAAAGCGGTGGGAAAAAAACGCAGCATGAACATATTAATACGGTAGATGAATATGACTTGCATTATACTGTCACACTGACGGAGATGCATGTGATTCTGCATGTGTGTGCATATAGAATATAGAAAACCATCGGCACACATATCCACCGGACATAAGAGTCACACTAATATTAACACAGAACAAATATTATAGGTTCCTGCTGCATAAATACAAGCTACATTACAATATGTAGGTTTCTGCATTGGGAACTGCACTCAGTATTTCCTGTTCTCAAACGTTCTGGTATGCCTTTATCTTTTTTTTTACTGGAACATATGGTTCAGTATTTTCTCATTTTTCAGTATGTCCTGTCAAATGCAGTTCTCAGTAAACCTTCATCACTTCTCTTTTCCTTTTTTTCTTTTTTCCACTGCTGTTTTATGCGTGCTATTCAGATAATTTCATTTTCCTCTGTGGCCTTCTCCTGGGGCCTGATTGTGTTTTATAGGTTATCTGAGAAAAGATCCAATCAAGGCTCCAAATGCCCGCAACCTCGGGGCAGAGCCTTGACATTTCCTGTGCGTCTGGAGCTCCATCTATTAGAGTAAAAAAAGACAGCGACTGCTGCTCTGCTTTTGCCCGTTTGTCCATTTCCACTGAGGCAAACAAGCAAAGACTATTTCACCATGTTACATCCGCGGCGGAATCGAGTCTGTCTTGCGATGGGGAACACAATAGCACGACACCAAACCGGGGGGTTAACTACACTCCGGTAAAGTTGTGTGACTGCACCTTGCACGGTTGCGTTACCGTCCTGCTGATAAAAATCAAACACCTGGCAACGTACCCAAAACCACTTCAGTGGTATAGCTCCTGATACGCCAGGCCACATTTTGCTACGATGACTCACACACACATTCACACACACATTCACATTCACACACATGTACACACACACATACACACTCACACAGACTCTCAAAGTGGAACTAATACCAGCATTGCTGTCCTGGCTAGTAATCATGTGAATTCCCAAGAACCTTTCCGCGTGAGTTTCACAATGCTCATGCACTGAAACACAGTTTTCTTACAGGAATACATTTTTTATGAGTACACTCCAGGCCATAGCTGGCTCATAAGTTCAGTCCCCCAAAAGCAACTCCCGCCCAAACACATAAAAAACAGCCTGTAAAAAAAACAATAGTAATAGAATAAACAAATACAAACAGTAAAATATGAGTATACTACTAGACTGGTTAAGGAGTACTGTAATCAAACTATAAAATATCCACCTATGGTTTTAAATCATTTCATGGAAAGTAAAAACCCCAAACTGCCTTTTGTTTTATAAAATGACAACAGTCTCGAACACAATTCATCTGCTGAATCTTTGCTAATTAAGCTAATGTTAGCTTGATAAGTTGGTTGAAAACAATGTCCCCAGCTGACTTTAATATTTACACGGTGTGAAAGAGGTAACCTGTAAAGGGTTCTTCCATATTGATAACAAGCTAAAAGGTGAAGGTGACAAGGGGCCAAGGGGCTTAGGACTAAAGGCCGGGGTACTAAAGGCTAAAGGCAGGACAGACATGAGGCTGCACTCTGATAGCAGCTCCCACGTAGTTGAGAGTTACACCGTGGATGTATTATTCATGAATGGGTCTAACCTGTAACCCCACAGTGTAATGTAGTAGCCTATGAAAGGCCGCTGGCTTTAGAAGTGACGCTAGCGAGCTCGTTAACCCGCCATGCTAACCACACGGTGGAAGTGAGAGCCGACAACAAATTCTGTTGCCCCTTGTATTTATGGTTCAGAGAGAAACCACCATGTGGAGAAATAGATGCATACAGTATGTATATATACTACTAGTCTAGTTAAGAGTACTAAAATTAGACTATAAAATATTCACCATAGGTTGTATATCGTATAATGAAACCTAAAACCCCAAACTGACTTATATTCTCTTGGCGTGCACTCTTACTACTTATTTGTTAACTATTTATCTAATTTCTTGAAGCATGTTATACTTGTCAGTTGTGATTTTATTGTTATACCTGTGTATGTTCTTTAGTAGGCCTATAATACTATGGTTATTGGGTCATGGTTGTGAATTTGTATATTTGCCCATCGTGCCAATACTTAAATTGAAGAGCTGTTTGTCGCCTGTTGTATTTCTCAATTGTGTATTATTGGATGCCTACAGCCTGGAATCAACACCAGCCAGTCAGACAGGTTGTCAACTATTCATTCCGGTTTTAGAAGCAGGGTCTTACTCGGGCTGCTTGTACTTGCAATACATCAGGACAAAGAAACACATTTGGGATTTCTATTTTTATTACAGTGAAAAGAAGCTATTAGGGGATAATGGGTTTGGTGGTCCTCCTTCAAGAACATTTGAAGATTTCTGACATAAAACTATAGAATTCAGTTATGGACCATCATCATTACGTGTGAAAGCACATATCGCAGCCTTCGGCCAAACATTTGATACTTCTGGAAATGTTTGCCCTGTAAATGAAAGTCTGTAAATCAAAATAGAAGATTTGTAAAACCTTTACATAAAGAAGAAAAAATAGTTATGACAAACATTGTATTGAGGAAAAATTCACGTTACGCCAAAGAGTCTAATGTAGTAGCGGCCCACTTTATAAGCACGGTATACGAACACATATACTGTATGTACCCTTCTGCTCGGCATATGCCCCTGCAGGGCTGCTGTGAACCAATTACCTCTTTGTCCTGGGCCACAAGCCAACAACCTTTCTCCTTCCAGCAATTGCTCTCAAGGTTGAAAAAAAACGAATCCACTTCACACAGCCTTTATGCTTCGTTTAAACTGAACCAACAGGGATGGCACTGACCCAGACACTCAGCGGGCCTGCAGATTCCCACACTGCCCTGCTGTGGCCTGCCCTTCGTCCTAACTTACGCCTCGATGAGAACAGCCCTCTGACCTGCAGTGAGATTAAGTAGCCCGCTGTATTAAATTACTCTCCTAATAGAATAAACAGCATCGTTGTTGTTCTCATTATCATCATTACAGGTTAATTACAGTAAGTCATCGGGGACACAAAACCTCCATGCTTAAGAATGTAAATTAAGGATTTGTTTAGTGAGTCTGACTAAATTAATTAAATCCACTGGGTAACAAAAGCTTTTAAAAACTCTTTTTTTATGATTTAATAGAGAGACTTTTTGGTTTTGTTTGCAGATTATTCATTTTGTTATTTTGTACATCAAGTGGTTATAGAGCATTACCGCAATGTCCTGTCCTGAAATATTTGCTTTGTTTTCACGAACCCAACAAGAATGGAAAATGTAACATTCATGTATATGACAAATACTTTGACATTTTGGGAAATATGTATAATTGCTTTCCTGCTGAGAGTTAGTTGAGAAGATCGATACAAATCTCATTTGGAGGATGTTCTTCCTGAGGCAGCTGAGGAAATTCAACCTGCCAAAGACAATGATGGCGCACTTCTACACTGACATCATCGAGTCCATCCTCTGTTCCTCCATCACCGTCTGGTACGCTGCAGCAGCTGCCAAGGACAAGGCCAGGCTGCAACGCATCATTCGCTCTGCCGAGAGGGTGATTGGCCGCAATCTGCCGTCCCTCCAGGACTTGTTTGCTCAAGGACCCTGAAGCGGGCGAGGAAGAAGGTAGCTGATCCCTCTCACCCTGGACACAAACTGTTCGTGTCCCTCCCCTCTGGCAGGAGGCTGCGGTCCATCAGGACCAAGACCTCACGCCACACAAATAGTTTCTTCCCGTCTCCAGTCGGGCTCATCGACAGAGCCCAAGTCCCCCACTGACTCTAATGACTCTGTCACCCCCCGACAATTTCCCACTGGACACTCCCCTGCACATACCCTTATATTTAAATACACTCGCCACTTTAACACTACACTCGCCACTTTCACACAACACTTACATTCCATGCATATTCTATGCACTTTATCTTATTTTTGACATTTTGATATTCTACTGTTCAATTGTAAATACTAGGGATGCAACGATACCATTTTTTACAAACCGATACGATACCGATATTTTTATTTGTGCACTTGCCGATACCGATACTTCTTAGATTTGGTCTCCATGAAAGTGCAATTAATTTGGAGGCAGATTTTATTTTATCCTCTGCAGATTATGTCAAACCTATAGTACAAAATTAACAGAAGGCTATCCCAAGCTTTAAACTTCTTGTGGAAGTCCCTCTAATGTCGGACCATAAAACGCCCCGTGTCCGGGTTCATAATGTAAGCGATAATATTAGGGATCGAGCAATTATATAGGAAGCTGTGTTCCAAGTTATGTTTCCGGTGCTTTTATTGTGGAGGGAGAAACGGAAAGGAAAAGAGTGGAATTGTGGGATATACGTGTGTGAAGGAGATAAAAAAGTGGTTCAAGTTACCCTGCAGCGTGTTTTCATTTTATTAGAATTACAAATATAGACACACAACAGACACTCGGCTACAATAATATCATCCGTAGCCGCACAACAGCGTCTGAATGAGGCCGCTGCCAGCGCTACTTCTGGTGGATCAGCAACAGTTTGATTCAAACCGGCAGGACGGCGGTGATGACGCGCAGAGCTTCTCAATTATAGATGTATTAAATATGGAAAATTTCAACTCTCGCGTCTAACGTGCCGCCGGCGTAAATTTGCGTCTGTAGCAACCACACGCGTCTGTGCATAGACTTTACATGTAATCTGGTCGCGCGAAACATTTGCGTCGCGTTGGGACGGACTGATTACAAGTAACTCCGGGGCTGTCAGCCACTAACAAGAGCACTAATATGAGCACTAATATGTCATACACACGTATGCAACACCGGTTAATAAGCACAATATCGATAAAGTCTTGTATTGTACTCGCGTCTCACTTTTCTCCTGTCTATTGAAAGAAGTGAGCGCTGCGTAGCGAGGATCCAAGATGGCGGCTCCAGATTCTGCTGTTGAGACAAACTGGCCATCTGATTGGACGGCAAAACAACTTGGATAGCGTGATTGGCTGCTCAGAAGTTGAGACTGTTGAGACAGTTGAGACAGAGAAGAGTGTCTCCGGCTCCGCCACGGGGTTGCTTCTCCACAAAGCGCGACCAGTTTGTTGTAGTGAAATACTGTTGAGTGAGTATCGGTTCTTGGTATCGGCCATTGAAACTGATGCGAGTACGAGTATTTAACGCAGTATCGACCACCGATACCATCCCTAGTAAATACTCATTCATCCATTCATTCTCATTTATTGTTTGTTAAATGTTAAATGTATGCACCTTCCGCCAGGACAAATTCCTTGAATGGGAAAACAAACATGGCAATAAATGGTTCTGATTCTGATTTCTGTCACAGCTGGGTATCCTAGCTTAGCATAAGGACTAGAAAACAGGTAACATGGCTACGTCCAAAGGTATCTAAATGTGGCTAGCAGCATCTAGCAAAGGTTCTTGTCCCGGGGTTCACCAGACACGGAAGCCACAGACCACACGTCGCAGGGATCAGTTTAAGTATTTTATTCTTAGCGTTGTCACCCTCTCTGCAGGCCACTCTCGACACACACACACACACACACACACACACACACACACACACACACACACACACACACACACACACACACACACACACACACACACACACACACACACACACACACACACACACACACACACACACACACACACACACACACACACACACACACACACACACACACACACACACACACACACACACACACACACACACACACACACACACAGTCGGGCCATTCTGAGAGGTTTAAATACCTCTCTCATACACGCACACCCCCCCCCCACACACACCTGCACCCCATCAGTCCCAGGCGTGGCTCATTCTCCCCGATTGCCCGCACCTGTTCCCTGAGCCGCCCTTCGCTCTCCCCCCTCTGCAGCCGCGCTTAACCACGCCCCTGCCCCACACAGCACCTCTAAAGTTGTAGTTTGTTTCCCGTATGAAAATCTAGAACTCCTGAAATTTAGCATGCCCTGACCGACAAATAGCCATAACAACATATAACAACATATAACCTATATGACCTATTAAACCCTGTTGTATTTTGGACACTGCCAGGCTAGCTGTTTGCCACTGTTTCCAGTCTTAGTGCTATGCTAAGCTAACCAGTCTCTCGACTCCAACTTCATATGAGAGCAAGCAATCGATCTTCCCATCTAACTTTTGACAAGAAAGTCAATATGCTTATCCCAGTGTCAAACTATTCCTTTCAACATGGCTTTTTTTAAAGGGCCAGTTCACCAAAGTTACAAAAATACAAAACCTATTTTTACAGAACAGATTCCAGAGACTTTACAATTCAATGCAAATCAAGTAGTAACACGTCAACTCTTAGTGTCTTGTGTCTGATCCTCCGACATGATCTGAATGCATTATTTTCCCCACGCATCTTTATTTCCCACTGCCGCTCCCGTGACCGTCATCTGATCTGCCGTAATTAACGGCTGATGTTTGGTAAATCTGCGAGGCCTTTCGTAGTTGGAGAAGGGATTAGATTCATCCCGTCTCGACGAACTCTTTGAATCGACGGAAATATCACTCAACCATCTCTGTGTGCTTTCTCACACGCTCCGTCAGCTGATCACAATGGCATTTCTCACTCCTATTACTCCTCGCACTGTCTGCTAGACTGGTGAGGAAATATGAAACACATTTGGATTTCTTTACATTACATTTCATTTAGCTGACGCTTTTATCCAAAGCGACTTACATGATGGGGCGACTGTGGCTCAGTGGTTAGCAAGTCAGTCTTTCAACCAGGGGTTCAAACCCCGTCTCAGCCAGTCCATGTCGTTGTGTCCCTGAGCAAGACACTTGTTCCCCGGGCGCTTCACGAGGCTGCCCACTGCTCCTTAAAAGGATGGGTCAGATGCAGAGGATAAATTTCCCCACTGTGGGACTAAGTGTGGGACTAATAAAGGGGTTTCTTCTTCTTCTTCTTAAAAAGATATACAGTAGACCGTAGACACAGCAACGGTGAGCAATTAGGGTTAAGTGTCTTGCTCAAGGACACAACGACACAGACTGCTGGAGCCGGGGATCAAACCACCAACCTTCTGATTGAAAGATCGACTTGCTAACCACTGAGCCACAGTCTAGATATAGAATATAATGAACTCAAACAGAGTAACTTATTTTCAAATCAATAAAACCAATACCTTTGCAGGTCGTTCCTAATCAGATACTGTGTCTCTTTCAACCTTGGGCAGAGTGCCCGCTGAGCTCTTCTTGGAGCCACAAAATGTAAACCCAAGGCTAACCCACCAACTGTGGAAAAAAA